>PVHT020000174.1:6048999-6095965 GCA_004024745.2 Catagonus wagneri
GTATGGATATGGGGCAGGGGTAGGTAGGAGGTGTCCAGTTAGGGAGAAGGGGCAGGGATAAGAAAGAGGGCTACTGTCAGGGGCATAACCAACAGTTCTTATCACTTTCCTAGAACTTCCATGAATCTTTACCCTCCACCATTATCAATCTCACTCCAGCAACAAATGCTCAAAGGGCATCATCTATCCATCCTAACTCTCTAAAGGCTTTGCTTACAATCTTAATTCCTGGAATTAATACCCAGGGGAAAGAACCGCTATTAAACTACTTATCCAATCACCTTTGAACTTTCTCCCATGAGGTTTTTATCCATGTCCAAGAGCCCTAAAAAGACTAATCGCCCTGCAGTTCCCTCCAAGTTTATTTGAAATCTTTAGGGGTAGCAATCATAGGGTAAAGGATCACAAGTAAGTACACGTGTCCACTTATAGAGATATCTAATACATAATATCATGCTTTTTAACTAATCCCACCCACTTAAGATTACTTAATAGTCCCACCCACTCTAAAATACTTAAGATTATATATATCCCCAATTACTTAAACTGATTACACAAAGAATTAAAAACAATGCAATTTTCCAGACCAATTTGATAGCATTCTACAATCTGAAACAACAAAGAACTTTCAGTTCCAACTGACATGCATTCTTTCTTTCGATGAAAACGTAGCGTGGTTCCCATTAGGCGCTTCAACCCTGCAGGTGGTCCTACACTTCTGCCCAGGTCTTTCCAGCAGAATGTTCTCTGTTGCCAATCTTGGAATTCTATCTGATGTTAGACGTCTGTGGTGGATGACAACTGGATCAATTCAGGAGTCCAAGAGGTACCTGCAAACTTAAACAGAAATCCAGACTGCACTATATAGATGTGCCCTCTTATTTTGTGCACCTGCAAGTTCACTGTGCGAGCTCACATGATTTAATCCAACTAATTCTCCATTTTCCAGGATCTAACACAAATACCTCATTGCTCAACCTAAATCGACCCTTAAGAAATATATGTAAACTTCCTGTTTCAACAACCTAGCATAATTCTCTCCAAGTCTGCCTAACAATGGGAGCTTATATGTTTTTCCTTAATTTTTTTAATTCATACTGAAAATTTGGGCCAAAAGTCAATCAATTTTGCCAATTTGTTTCAAAAGGTAGACTACTGGCTTTGCTTAATAATTCTGATGTATTTATTTATCTTATTTGTTTTTATTTTGCTCCCTTTCCACCTTCTTTAGAGATTCAGTTCCTTTCCTTTCCCTTTCTTATGAATACAGGCATTTTGTTGGAAAATGCCAAAAAAAAATTAAAGTATTCAATTAAAGTTGATCAACAGCAAAGAAATAAATCAATTGAGTGAAAGGAAACTTAATAAAATTCTGATACTATAGAATAAATTTGAGATTTACTTATCCTTAACCTACACTTACAGATACTATATATAGCTATAGAGCATAGTACACACTGCCAAAAAGTTTTCCACAGGCTTTACAACACAGCCAAATGTGTGTTAGAGACTTCATCCATGAGCTGCTAACCCACACCATCATGCTCCCCGTGAAAGGTGTTGTCCTTGGCGCAAGTCTCCAGACTTCTGCTTGCAGTGGTGGCAAATGTTCGTGTGCATATGCCCAGGCTGCAGACCATAACCCATTTCCAGGCCCTCTGCAGCCTGAAGATCCAATGACAACTGTAAATTTGACACAAAACAACTTGAATTCAAATGTATGGAGGATGGATGGATATCTGAGGTAAACTGAACTGACGCTTCAAAAAGTCCAGAAGCACAAATGCACCATTTAAAAAGTAATTACTCTAAAACACATGAGTGACTGATAAGCTTTCTGATTCCATTGAAAAAAAGGGGAAAAGTTATTTTGAATTAAATAGCCAATTAGGTATCTTCTTCGAATTTGTGTATCTTTTTGTGTGATTTTTTTAAAGGCCCAATCAAAAAATTGAAATTATAGATGTTAAAATAGAAGTTTGAAGATGAACAGGATGAACTATTATACAAATACTCCAGTTCTGAGGAGCCTCTTATTCACAGTGTTGTAAGAGAAGTTCACAGTAAAGAGATATTTTACACTACGTTACTTATCAATTTTAATTAGTTTAATAATAAGAGTTGGATAGTGTTTTGTAGTTCAATGGAAGTAATTTTTGAAAGCAGAGTCACCACTTTAAAACACTGTTGAAAGACACTATCAACCTATAGCTAAATTTTAAGTACTTAAACATGCAGGAATAAGGGTTGGTGATAATGAATGTGTGAAAGATGATGTTGATGGAAAGTGAAACTTCACCATTAGGCTCCTCTTCATGACAGGCAATTTGAAATATACACCATGTTGTTTTCTACTACTTAAACTGTGTTTTGGCAATTAGAGACTGTGTGTTGAAACACATGCTCCAAGAAGCCTGCCTCTTTCTTCTCTGTGCATGGCAGCAAAATGGAGTCTCAGCAACCAGGCAGGAAGGATGACACAAGTCCTGCAGCAGGGTTAACGGCAGTAGTAAACAGAAAGAGAGAGGTTAGACAAACAGTTCAAGGTAGTAGCAAGGGACCAGGCTCAAGGAAGTCAGGCACTCCCAGGTTAGCACAGAGCATCCAGGAGACACCGGCCGGTGTCACCAAACTGAAGACAACTCTTGTGTTGTCAGTTGCTTTGAGTTGCTTTCCGAGGCCTTTCATTCATTGGCAGCTTATTGTCGGCTTCATTCCCTAGAGGGTGCTAAAATCACTCCCCCTTCCTAAGCATCCTAGTGCTACAGTTTTGTGAGAGGACTGATGATGGAATGCCCAGATGTATACGGAGGCAGAGACATGGAGAGATGCTCCCAAGACTTCAGGTGATGTCTTCCGGCAATTAACAATGTTCATGAAAATCCTTTCTCAAGTTCCAGGTCAAGTTGATAACATAGAGTTTCTTTTTTTAAGAGTTGGGTACGGGATTTAGGAGTCCTTTTGATTTGCTACTCAATAGCTCTCACACATGACTGAGAGGTGATCACATTTCACAAACATCTAACGTACCTGGAGTCACCAATAGTCTCTGGTTACCAGGTTTAATGTTTTGTGGAAGCCATTGCTGGCATGATGATGGTAAGGTGTTGTGACAAAGTCAGAGTTATTGGGTACATGCAATTTGCACCAGGATGTGAAGGCACAGTCAACATGCAAACGTCCATCTGAGAGCACTTCCTTCTGAGGCCTGAGGTGTTTCTGCTCCAGGGGTTTTGCCTGCTCCTGGGAGAACCAGTCAAGTTGCTGCTCCTTGAGTCATGACAGTGGAGTTTGAAGATGGTGAAGTTTCAAAAGGGTGCAGCAAAAAGATCACGGAAGCCGTTTACACTGCACCAACAATTTTGGCTTCCTTAATAAGGCCTCGGTTCTCCAATGATGTACAGAGAGTACCGAAACTGCAAGAAGGGTCATGTCCTCCTCCTCGTCTCCCCCTCCATAAAGAAAACAGTATTTCCTGTATTTGCATCAGCTTCTCAGTAACTGTTAAATGAGGAATCTGGCAGCCCATAATTGAGTTGGTGACAGAGGTTTCAGCAGGTAAAACCCAGGCTTCCAGGGTTTGCTGGGAAGTAAACTTATTAAGAATTTTAATTAGAGTGGCAGTTAAGGTGGAAAACAGAGATAAATTGTTGGTAAAAATTTTGTCACTCCCACTAAACAGCGGAGGTCTGTTGGTGCTTTAGAATGTGTGCCAGTCCTGGTGGCTCTGACCTTTCTGAGCCATTTCAGAAAAAAAACCTGTGCCTCAGGCTGGCTTGAAGATGCAGTGGCCCAATTTAGCACACAGTCACTGACTGAGAAGCTGAACAGGAGTTCACTTTGAGGGCAGAGATCCGGAAGGACATGATAAGTATTTACATGGTGCTGTAAGACGGCGGCGGCGGTGGCGGCGGCGGTGGCGGTGGTGGCTGCGGCGGCGGATACTGGGGCACTGGCGGCTGGCGGTACCAGTGCGGGTTCCAGGTGATCATCACAGGGACATAGAGCGAACGTCCATGTCCATCTCGCCCCACGGGGTACCAGGCGAAACCTACTGGGTAGGTCGGGTACGTGGCATACGCAGGGTAGGTTGGATATCCTGGTATTTGAGGTACATACTCGGTGTATGTCGCCAGGTGCGCTTGATCATCTAAGTTTGGAATGGAGAGACGAGGGTACTGGTTCTGAATGGTGAAATTGTTGGGAGCTCGGCAGTCGTAAGAAACTTGCAGTTTCCACCCCCTTTTCACTTGGAGAACTTGGGCTCCATTGGGTGCGATGGTTGGGGTAATCAGCCCGTCTTTCACATTCCTGGCCACGAAATCTCGCAGAGCCGCCATTTCAGGTTCCGACAGTGAGTACACGTGACCACTGGGAATACTGTGTGCTCCAGGGATCATCTCTATGTTGGGGTCGACGAGACGGTGGTCTGGGTAGACGTTTTCATCTACTGGAGTGTACACATTCTGGACGTAGTAATACCTCACTGGCTGGTAAACTCTGTACCCCTCCACAGGGTAATAGAATGACGGTTGTGCTGGTGGTGGGAGCGGTGGTGGTATCGGAGAATACATCCGGCAGTGGTATCGGCAATATTCGGAGTCGAAGACGATCGATCGGGTGCTCCAGGTGATGTTGGGGTCGTGTGTGCTCAGCCAGCGCACCCCTAGGACGATGGGAAAGAATGGAGACTGAGTCACATCGAATGACAGCACCTCACGGTGATCTCCCAGGTCGACGATCAGGTCGTGCGTTTCGTGGACCACTGGGCCCGATGCTATGGGACGTCCATCAATCGCTTCTACAAGTATTGGCCAGTCCTTGACCCTCAGAGGAATGCCATTCTGGGCGACGTATTCGTGATCAATGAAGTTGCCGGAAGCACCAGAATCGATCATGGCTCGGACGAACAGCGTGTGTCTGCCCGGAAGATGAATCTGGAGCATCACTTGCAGATGTGGAGATGAAGCAGCATCATCTTGTGGGGACCTTATTAATTCCGGCCCGGTCGCTGAAGGTCCCTCTACAGCGGGGCCGGGGAGTTTCCCGCCGGCGAAGCCTTTGAGGCCTTGGCAGGACAGTTGTCAGCGTAGTGACCTCCATTCCCACAGTAGAGGCACAGGTTCAGCTTTCTGCGTCTTTCTTTTTCTTCCTGGGTCAGGCGCATGCGGGCACCTCCCACGGGCTCGGTGGGATCCACCTGATGGTGGCTGCTGATGTGAGGCAGCACCAGCGCACGTGGTGGGGAGCGCGGCTTGCGGGCAGCAGCGGCCCTGGCCAGCCTTCTCTCGATGTGGATGCACTGGCCGATAAGTGCAGAAAGCGACTTGGCGACTTCAAGGCGCGACAGCTCTGCCTGAATGTGGTCACTGAGGCCCTCGTGGTACTGATCAATCAGCGCAGGCTCGTTCCAGTCCAGGTCCTGTGCAATCATCTGGAACGCGTTGGAATAGTCGATGACGGACCCCATGCCTTGGCGCAGACGTCTGATCTTGCGTTTGGCAGCCTCGCGGCGCTGAGGGTCTTCAAAGACGTGCTTCATTTCGGTCATGAAGGCTGGGTAGTTGTGCATCAGGTAGTGGGATCGCTCTAGCTTGGCGGAGGCCCAGCGGGCGGCACGGCCGGTCATCATGCTTGTCACGAAGCAGACGCGGACGCGATCGACGGAGAAATCTCGGGTGCTCTTTTCCATGAAGAGCTGGCACTGGGCCATGAAAGGAACCAGCGCGTCTGGGTTGCCGTCAAATTTCTCAGGAAGGTCTTCCGGGCACTCTTCCTCGATGGGTGTGGCTGGGGCAGCAGCAGCTGCAGCACCGCACAGCTCAATGTCGTCTTCCTCTTCCTCAGGGGCGGGCTCCACTTGCTCACGGAGAGAGGTGTTCTCCTCTGTGAGTTTCTGCACCTGGTTCTGCAGGTTGTTGTTCTCCTCGGACTGCTTCATGACCTTCTCTCTGAGGTTGTTGATCTCTTCGGAGAGATCGTCCCGTCTTCGCTCTGCCAGATTGGGGTTGTACTGGCCCCTCTGGCCGCCGCGGGGGGAGGAGGAGTTGGAGGAGGATGGGTCGTTGGGGGGAGGAGGAGGAGGAGGTGGTGGGCAGTCGGGCCCCAGGGTGAGAGTTGGGGTGGGAGGAGACCTCCCAGGTGTAGCTTCACTCCTGTGGGGATGGAGGCCTGGCTCCTGGCCTCCTCTTCCACCCTTTCGCCTTTTGGTTTTCAGAAGCTTTTTGTTTCTGTAAATGAGGATAAAAGCAGAAATTCAACATACACATTCAAAACAGCACAAAATTTAGCATTTTAGCATTTAAAGTATTTACTAAAGAACTTTAAATACATAAGTACTTAAAGTAACATATTTCCTCTACTTGCTTACATCAATAATTAATAAACACACAAAAACCCTGAAAAAAAAAAAGATAATCAATAAGGACAGTAGGTAATAAAAAGCACCCTACTTTTTGATGTCCATATGACCTTTCCCCCTCAAGAATCATCTGTTCATTTTGATTCAACAATACACAACTATATCAATAGCACCATATCTTTACTAATAAAGAGAGTGAGAGAGATACTCCAAACAATGTTTTATAATGACAGCAGAGCAAGAAACTTTCAAGGCAAAGATTAAACCAGAAAAGTTACACAAAATAAAGCCAAAATTATAACTGTTTGTTATTAGAGAAGTTACCTGAAAAATAGCTACTATTCCAGCCAATAGAGAACCAAGAAAAAGAAGGGGGAAATTAAAATCACAATGTAAATGTCGGTATTCATCAACCTGAGGGGAGGGCACACTCTGACCAACTGTCATAACCCTGATCCACCTCTACAGAGAAGTTAATTGGTTTTCAAAACAAACTGCCACAAACCCACCAGATTGTCTAAATTACTTTTCTGACCATAATTGATTTACCAAAGAGAATTCCCTTTGGGACAGAAATGGCACTGAGCAGCAACATGTGTATATTAGTTTTCCTCTTTATTAATCCTTATTATGCAATCAATCAACAAATATTAATTGATGCTTCCTAGGAGTAGCTGGGCTACAAAATGGGATCCAAAGAGGCCCAATAATAGCACACCTCAAACTTATAATAAGGATATAATTTAATGCAGGTAAAGCACATAGTACTCAATAACTGTTAGCTGATATTAATAGGTTATTAATAGAAAAACAAACTTTAACTTTGTGTGTAAAAAGGCTGCAATTAAAATAGGGAGGGGCTGCAACTATGGTACTACGTATGTCGCACTAAAGATGCTAATTAAAAAATACTTTTTGGTTAGATAAATCCAGTGACTCATTAGATTTGCAGGTCACAAGTCTACAATCCCTGGTTTTTAAACAAAATTTGTTAGCACAGCCCTACCCGAAATGTGTAATTTAGAGTGGGATAGGGCTGCATTTCTAGGGGGTGAGTGACTGTGTGTGTACTGGACGGGGCAGGGGGGATTAAATGTCCTAATTATGGGTATGGTGACAATAAATAAGTACATTGTGCTCGTGTACTTCCTGGAAATAGTTAAATGCATTTAGAGTAATTATTTTAATACTTTGATGATTTTTTAAAATATGCATTAAATTCCCATATTTGGAAAACTCTAGGAAAGTTCTCAAAAGCTTAAAAACATAATATGTAAAGCAGGCAGACCGCCTATTCATTATATTTTAACTTGGCAGTCTTGGCCATCTGTTCTTCTTTTGACCCATCAAGGCAAAATGGATACCAACTTAATTACATAAATAAAGCCACAAAGATAAACATGTGTTTTTCAGAGAACTTAGGTGAAAAATAGCTAATTTTTTACAAGGGGTGTAAGGGGGAAAAAAAGGGATGCTAATCACACCTCCTTCTTTCCTAAGACCCCTCCTAATTCTTTAGGCCCCTCCCTTGCCCCAAATCTGCCACCCACAGCCATTTTCCCTTATGCCCTGTGCTTTTGGTATGGCTTCTTCAAAGAGTGGCTGTACCTTAAGGTACAGAATTACTGTGCCATTTTACTAGTTTTAAGCTCTTAGTTACTTAGGCTATAAAAACAATTAATAGTTGACATTCAAGATAAAATATTCAAGTTTAGAAAAAATTAGATGATGGAATTAACACATCATAGCCTGTGACACTGTTTCACTTCCAAATGCTTAAAAGGTAACTGTACTGGTGACACTCAGAATATGAGGTCATAAAACAATGCAGTCTTTATTTATTAAATTAAGAGTCTTAATGTCCCATTAAAAAGCAACTAATAAGCACAGGTCAGGTGACTCGGGTGCCACTTCTGTCATCAAGACATTAATACTTTCAAATCTTAGGAGAGAAAACTTCTGAAAAAGCATTCACAGCATGGCCTGGAGTAGCCTGACCCAGGTCAGGAAGGTGAACAACCTACATGTCAATCACAGTCACTGGGGTGGGCTTTACTGAGGCCCAGGTCTGACGGTTGTAATATCTGCAAAACACAATGATAGGAAATAACAATACATTAGGAAATCAGCAAATAATCACAATATTGTTTACGGAAACAGAAATCAATATGAGTTTAAAATTCAGATTCTTTCAGTGACAGGAACGTTACATAAAGGTGAGAGGAGGCTGAAGATTGGGCAACAGGGAGGGGCTGCAACTAATTAACTTGGGGGTGCATACGTCCCTCCTCTGACACATTTTCAATTCTTATGGAACTTTTAAATCCCAGTGCAGATCAAATAAATTCAGGGTCTTATCTGGCCTGCAAGGTCACCAATTTGAGGCCCGTAACTTTTACCAATATCAGGCCTCAGGCCGCCACCCCCCAGGGTTTGTAATTTTGAGGTGGGGCTCTTAAGTCCTAGAAGAGTTAACCTCCCTGAAGACAGTAAGTTTAACCATTAAAAGTGATAGGGTAGTGGGCAGGCAAGTTAACAGCAAAGTTTACAAATGTTTAAACAGCAACTAGAGCACTAGAGTTAACATGGGAATAGGAGCTTTGTGACTTCATTTGAATTACAAGATTGTGGCTCCTTAAATGTCCCCTAAGTAGGGGCTGGATTGGGGAGGCGGGGTCAAGAGGCCCCATACCTAAAACCTGCAAGGACGCAGAGCATAAAGCTAAGCCACCTCGAACAGCTGCCATCATTACACATGAAAAAGAGTTCAATATTTATTTAAGAATTAAATACATGTTGTTAATCTTTGACTTCACAATGACTTCTGAAAATTTCTACTTTCCCCTTCCCAAACACACCATAGAGCAATAATAGCCCAAACCCACCACACAGTAAACATCCCACTAGTAAATAACACTGCATTAAACAATGCTTAACTGTTTTACATTTGTAAATGTTCACCTTTCTTTTTGAGAACTATGAGTACTATTTATGAAATGCAAATTCTCTTAATATATACATTTCCAATACATTTTATTTTGAACCTCTTTAAAATTCAGACACAGTATTTCCAAAGAGAAGGGGGGTCAGAGTGGCAAGGTGGGTAAAAGTGGCCTGGGGACTTACTGAAAGCTGTAATTATGATAAATAAGAACATATTATCTGTAGATTGTATACTTGTTGGGGACTGAGGTGGAAGGTGGTTAGTGGGGTGTGACAGACTTTCGGCAGCCAGTGCTTTCAGATCCCTCCATAACAAAGTCCTGGTTCATGGTTTTTAATATATGGGCCCAGGTTTAAAAATTTTTTCATTTAATTAGTAACATAAATATCTAACCAGCAGTAAATTATAAATTTGTTTTACATAGATATTTTAAAATGCCAGCTAAAAATTCTCAGTCTATATTTTGTAATGTAACCACGCTGCTACATTACACAAATTTTAAATGTGAACTTAGGTACCATATGTATCACCACTTGCCCCAAATTTAAATAATTAGCTTTTGCTTTTTTAGTTTATACAAAAGCTAATTATTTTGAATATTTTGAATTAATTTAGTTGTTTTGGATTATAATTACAGCTTACATTAGTGGAGTTTAAAAATGCACACTTTTTTTTTCTTTTTTAAGATCCTGCTAAACGTGAGATAAAGTAAGCAGTGTCTTGGACAACCCAGGACAGCAATGCACCACAGCAAAGAACCAGGAGCAAAACTAGAAAACACCTAGAGACAGCAAAGACACCAAATAAACCCATCTACTCTGGTCATTTAACACATATTTAATGAATGCCTACCATGTACCAGGCACAATTAATAAATATGTAGGCAAATTAGCCAGAGCTAATCCCTTAAGAGTTCCAAGAAAAAAATCCAAATAAACACCTCATCCTCACTCAGAGGTCAGGCCAGCAGCACCAATAAAGCCACTTAAAACTCCTGTGAAACAAAGTTCAAGTTGTTCTTTATTTTGTATCCACCAAAACATCCGATTCCAGTAGGTCCCACCACAGAGGTCACTAGTGTGTCAAAAAAAGTATAGATTTTTATTAAAAAAATTAAAATTTAAGATTTTAAAAAATCTTAAAATTTAAGAACGTTAAAATATTTTAAAATACTTTTTATTTGGAGTAAAATAAATAGTTAGATGGCCTTTAGAGGCACCAGCCATATCAGTTGAGGCATCCTTCATAACCCACTATGATGAGTTTAAAGTGGTGGGATTATGTTATTTCACATATGAAAAATGATTATACAAAGTACTTATTAATGCCATGTATATTGCTATTGTTGTCAACTTATTTATTATTCTTATTTTTCGTTAGACACTAGTGGATAGAAATCAGTTCCAGCGCAGGGAGAAACCGCAGGTGGGTGGGGCTGTGCAGCCAGGCTCGGGCAGTGAAAGCGCGCAGGCGCAAGAGAGTTGGGACCTGATTGGTGGGGGGCAGGGGGCTCACAATGCGCAGGCGCAGGCAGGCTCTGGGGAAGCGGGGCCGTAGGCCAGCTCTGAAGAGGATGGCTCAGGGAGGGGCCAAGCCTTAAGAGGCGGGGTCTGGGCAAGCCAACTCAAAGAGGACAGGTTCAGAGAGAGGTGGGGTCTGGGGAAATAGGGGAGGCGGGGTCTAGGAGAACTGCCTCAGAGAAGATAGGCTGGGGGAGGCGGGGCCTGGGAGGCAGTGTCTAGAAGGCGCGCTCTGGGAAGGCGCGCTCTGGGAAGGCGCGCTCTGGGAAGGCGCTCTGCAAAGGAGGCGCGCTCTAAGTAGGCGCTGGGAGGCGCTAAACTTTCTTCGAGCAGATACTGCAGAGAAGGCGCGCTAGAATGGGCGGGGCAGGTCTGAGACCGACTGCACGCCACTCCTAGGATCCCCCCTCCCAGAACCCCTCCCACCAGCCTCCAACAGCCAGATTCATTTCATGCAACAAGAGCAATCGCCCCCAGATCCAACCTCCCTCTCTTCCAACTAAGCAAACCAACAGCCACAAACTGTTGCTGGACGCCAATTCGCGCCACCGCTACAACTACACTGCCACTTCAATCAAGCGCAACTAGGCAAGGCAGCCTGCTCTGCCACCACCAAAAGATTCCCTTTTGCGCTCAAGTCAGAGTCCCTCCACTCCACTACCATAGCAGTAATGGTGTGGGCAGAATGTTAAACACTAATTTTTGCCCAGGGCTCCATTTTGTCTAACAGCACCATCACGCAGAGAACCATCCTGTAGAAAAACATAGTGGGAGCCATTCCAAAAGGTGTGTTAGAGACAAAGGGTGGGGTTCCTCAAAGAAGACAGAGTTATCTTACTCATGTTCGCTTCAGCTGGTTTCTTTGTAGCACAAAACAGTGCAGCTCGTGTACCTCTGCAGCTGTGATTATTCTGTAGCGCATTTTAGGTGTAAATCGTTCCGTAGCTCGTGTACCTCTGTGGTTCCTGGGTCCTGTAGCGCAATGAAGCGCTGTTGCAGTGGTAATACCATTTTTGTAGTGCTAATCTTCTGCAGCTCAGATATTGTAGTGCCTTTAAAGCGCAAACCATTTATTAGTCTGCCGCTCATACATCGCTGCAGTTCATACTGGTTTTCGCGCAATGAAGTGCTGCCCGTCAGTTGGTAGCGCATCGAAGCGCCCATCAGTCTGTGGCACACTTAGGTGCCCATCAGACTGTAGCGCTTTTGAAGCACCTATCAGTCTGTAGCGCATCTGAAGCGCTCATCAGTCTGCAGCGCATTTGAAGCGCTTACCAGTTTGTAGCGCATTGAAGCGCCAATTAGTTTGTAGCGCATACCACTTTGCGGTACGTTTGCAAATTGGTCTGTAGCTCATGTCGTCTGCAGCTCATGTTTGTCCGCAGCTCATATCTGTCTACAGCCCGCATCTGGACTTGGGTTCTGGAAATCAAAGCCCTGAAGGCTTGGTTTCTCCAGGCAGTTTTGGAGCACAGCCAGTGAAGGCGTGACAAGGTGTGCGTGGAGACTTTCAGGTGCTACTTCATCTCCCGCAGCTCCTGATAAGAACAGGGAATAAATGTGATCTTAAAAAAAAGAAACATCCTCACCGCATACTCACCACGCGAGGACTCCTCTGCGAAGACAGGAAGGATAGAATCCCACACCTGTGCCAGGCGTGGGCTCCGCTGGGTGCTCAGCAGCCCGGAGTGGCTCCGGACGCGAGCCCGCTCAGCGGACCTTTCGCGAGGCTCGGTGGTCCCTCTTCGCTGGTCTCCTCAAGTCGTAGTCAGGTTTCTTCGACACACACCAACCGAAGTTGAAGCGCGTGTACCGGGAATGCCGACTGGGATCCTTATATAGGCAGAACCGAGGAGGGGGGCGCCAAATCCCAGCGTGCTCCGCGGGTTAGGGGGGCGGAGAGGGGGAGCGGGGGCGGAGGGGATGGGGGGTTGGGGGAGAGGGGGGTGGGGGCGAAGGCCACGCTACACCGGCCCACCGCTAGAGGGAGTACGGGATTAAGGAGGGGGTGCAGGATGCTGATGCTGAACTGGCCAAGCTGGGAGGAAAGAAGAAAGGGAGGGGAGGGGAGAATCGAGACGGCTGGCCTAGCCAGGCCAAGAAAGCAATTGCCCCGGTGGTGGGAGCTAAGAGACCCTTGTGCTTGGACGGGACAGGGTCGGGGGACACCCAGGATGAGCCCCGCGACCACTGGCACCTTCTTGCTGACAGGTTAGTGGTCCGCGCGCGATGGGAGGTCCTGGGGCCAACAGGCCTTCGCCTCCCCATCCCCCTCCCGGGTTTTGGGTACCCAGGTGCCTTTTCTGGACGCCAGCCCTCTTGCTGCGGAGTCCCCAGTGTACCCCTCCACCAGGACTCCCCATATCCCACTTCCTGGGCCCTTTGCGGCCCTTACCAGGCTTGACCCCAGGCCTTTTTTCTCCGCGCCCCCGCGGGCCCCTCCCTGCCTAGAGGCGCTGAAATTCCGTCTCCAATTTCCATTCCCATTCGCCCCCTCCGCTCTCCAGCAGCCCTGGTGGTGGACTTCTCCTGATCCCTGCTTCAAAGAGCAGGGGGTCGTTGCCCATTGGGGGGGCGTTACCCCAATAATGGGGCCCTGCGGCCCGTAGGCGAGCCATAGGAAATGGGTGTCAAGCTGCGCCCTCGTCTACACAGACACATCTTTTTTTTCCCTTTTCTCGAATGCGATCTGGAGAGAACACAAAAATGTGCATTTTGAAACGCCTAATTCTCCCCTCTTCCTAAGCGAATTTCTCGGCGACGGAAATCTCCTTTTCCTTAGGTTTTACGGAGTGGGGAAACGGAATCGTGAAAAATTAGGAGCTAAACAGGGCTTTCAGGTCAGGGTTAACCCCGGCTGGGGGCCAGGGACCCTACCAAGTGCGCTATTTGGAGGAAGCAAAAACAATTAAAAACAGCTGTGGATCCCTCCAATATATTTGGCGGGCTTTGGAGGCTCCCAGCTACGGCCTTTTGGTGGTGATTACGAGGTTTACGGAGAGACCTAAATCTTCTCTGAAACGTTATATTTTTCTGAATCTTGTAGGGTGAATGAATACATTTAGTCACAGTCCGCACGTTTAATCCTTTAAAGTGTGTTGCCGGCCACAAATATTTGTGTATATTTATACATATAAACATATATATTTTACGTTGGAGAAAATTGCAATGGTTTACAAGACTCTCAAATACTGATGAGGAAGGATGCTTAAAAAGAAAACAGCAACAACGCCTAACGTGGATTTCCTAAGCGCCTCTGAGTGTTAGGCGCTGAGAAAAAGGACAGACTGCTGTTAATCTTAGTAAAAGAAGTTTTAAGTGAAAAACCAATTGTCTACAACTGAGTGAGGTTTCTAATGAGAACACAGATGAGACACATTTGCATTTGAAGGCTAAAATTGAGCATATTTCAGTAACACTGCTGCAGATTATTTTATACATAGAGGATAAAAAAGAATATGACCCATTGTGGATGATAGGATGGCAGGCATCGTACCTTAAGCAAGCCTTTCTGGAGTAAACAAACTGGAGCACATTTACTGAGATTCTATTTTTTATCAGAAATAGATGTTGACCATCGGATATACGAATGAATGAAGTACAGATTTCCAACACTGAAGTTTATTTTTCTAGGAAGTTGGGTTAATGTAATTATACTGTTTAGAAGTGCCCAGTGCCTTTTAATGTTTATGATGTACACTCTTTCCTGCAATATAGAATAATTTCAGGAATTCCTATCTTTGCCAGAGCACTGTTCTGGTGACCGCTGGACTGTCAAATTCTTAGCATTTTTTTTAATCCAAGAAAGTTACTTCATCTGGTTGTTTGTTAACCGATAGACATTCTTTTTTCGAAAAAATTAGATTAAAAAACAGCACAGATGATAGAGAAAACTTAGGTTTAAAAATCTATCCCAAGACTTTTAAAGTTTGAATAAGTTTGAACCTATTTGAATTTTATATCAAATTGTTATCCAGGATTTTGAGGTGGGGAGGTAAACAACAAGAACAAAAACAGCTTTAGTATTACTCTTATCAAAATAAAAGTAATTCCTATTCATTGTACAAAATTCAGGGAAAAAAACTCCAGAAAACTGGGAAAAGAATAAAGAAGAAAATCAAGATCACGTGTAGCTTCTTCAGCCTGCCATAAACCCAGTAAACATTATGGACTGTACTTTATCTATGCATGTATATGTGCCTAAGTGATACATATTTTTCATAGAGTTACACTTGGTAATTTCTAAAAGTTAAAAATGATATCAAATTAATTTTCTCCATTATTTTTTCTCCAAGGAGCCTTAACTATCAAAATGACGTTATATATCTGTAGATATATATAATGCATATATATATATGCATATATATATAATTTTTAAAAAGAATATTGATTACTTTTTCTAATCAAAATATTAGATAAACAACACTAGTACATAAATATTTAAAACCAAAGAACTGAGAGTTTTCTCTTATCTCACTGTTATAAAATACACATAGTAAACATTTGGTACATTTCTTTGTGTTATTCTACATATGAAGTAATTTTTACTTTGTTTAGAAATAGATTTTCCTAAGGAAAAAAACATCAGTAGATAAATAGTTTTGATAAAACTTTTAAATCTAAAACAACAAAATAAAATAAAAACAAAAATACAATGCTAATAGATAAATACTTGAGGTAACATTTTTGGGTTACCTAAAACAACAAAACATTAAAAGCCATCCCCCCCAAATTAATAGATGAGAATTTTAAATACTTTTTTGACATTTGGTATCATAAGTGAATTTTGAATTTTCTTAGATACTTGGTCCCAGAGTTGACCGTGTCTTATCCTTTTTGCACAAGGTTACACACAAAGCAAAAAGAAGTGCTAGTGTACATTATTTACTTTATCAAATAATAACAGCATTGTATTTGAACATTTTAATCCATTTTTATGAGAATTTGCTGTGGATCTATAAAGCTGTTGATTTACCACCTGTATTTAACTTCTAGCGTGGTGGGAAAACTATTTCAAAACAAAGTGGGATTTTCACTTGTCAAATAATAGCTAGAGTTTCTAATTGGACGTTTTACTTATTTAAGACAGTTTACCATGTATCTGTGAAGCTGTTGATTTACCTTATACATTTCGCTTAATTTCTAGGGTGGTGGTAAAATTGTATTTCAAAAAAGTAGCATTTTCACTTGTCAGATAATAACTGGACTTTCTGTTTGAACATTTTATCTATTTTAGATGACAATTTGCTATGGCTCTATGAATCTGCTGATTTGCCACATGCATTTAGCTTAACTTGTAGTATAGTAGGAAAAATTTATTTTTAAGAAAATAAAGTTTTCAGTTGTCAGGTACTAGCTGGACTTAGTACTTGATCATTTTACCCGCTTAAGAGTTTGCCATAAATCAAAAACTTGATTTACCTCATATGTTTAGTTTAAATTCTAGTATGGTGTACAAATTGTATTTCCAAGCAAAATGGAATTTTCACTTGTTTCTCAGACATTGAAAATTAGCTAGGGACAGCACCAGAGAAAACTGATGAGAGAGAAAGATAACATATATCCTGTTTCTCGCATTGGTTTTCACTGATAAAAGCCGTGCTCCAAACAAAATGTTTAAGCAGTGAAGATACCCTGACATGTTAAAAAATTCTCAGCCAAATATTCAGACTTTAATAAGTACAATATTTATGGATCACATTTTCTCCAAAGTCACCATCCTCATTGTTTCTTTTTCTTTTTTATTGTCCCCACTTACTACATCTGACCCCTTTTCTTAAAACTTACCCTAATCTCCATTCTAAACACCCAAGTGTAAATTCTGTTGTTGATCTTATTTCCTACTTAAGTTTAAAAGAGGTGGCCAGATGACTCAGTTTATGTGTCCGTTAGAGATTCTTGGGCTGGAGCTCTGTTTTAATCCAGAGCTTCAGAGAAATATTAACATGATTATTATTTTTTTTCTTTCTATCCTTTCCAACCTCTCCTGCAGAGATAGAGCCAGGCATGACAAAAAGACAGACAGACATACCTGGACAGGCAGAAAGACAAACATGGACAGACACATAAGCCCCTGCGCGCGCGCGTGCACACACACACACACACACACACACACACACACACACACGACATCCAAGCTTTTTCTAAACTTCAGGATCTAATTCTCTAGTTAGCTATCTCCCTGATTTCTAGTAATATTAAGCCAAAGCAGCCGTGCAAAATTCAAAACAAGAAACTGGTGTTTTTAAAGATCAACCAGTCTTTTCAAATGACTGTTTTTCCAATGGGGTTTTCAGGTTGGTAGGATCAGAGTCCCAGTGCTCTTATAGTTGTTTCACATAAACTGCTTCTGAACTGCTTCCAGTGAAAATTCTCTCAAAGCAAAATTTCTGCTATCTTGTATTTTTTAAACAATGTAACTATAGTAAAGACGGTGTTGAATAAAAAACATACTCCACAGTCTGATACCGGAACAAACATTTCCACTGATGTCCCTTCTCTTCTAGTCTTTGTTCCATGTGCATATATATTTTTACATGACTGTAATTTTAGTATGTGTAGATTTTTTACACTTTGCTTTGAAAAATAAGTGAATCTTGCTTTCAGCTAAGCATTTGTCAAGGCTTTAGTATGCTCTGGTGTGTGAGATGCTGTGCATTGTAGACTAGCGGAATTGCATTGTGAGTGTGAGGCGGGCTGAACCAGCACCCGCCAGGTGTATGAGTTACTGGCTTTGGGTCTGGGAGCAGAGTCCCTGGTGAAGGATCACAAGCCTTTGCCCTGGGTCTTCTCTTCATCAACGTTTTTGTCAATAACTTTGGTGAAGATCTAAGATGCTTGCTTTACAAATCCATGGGGTACTTGAAAAAAGGATAACTGTTACAAATAAATCACAGAATTTAGAGTTAACATGGTTTAAGCAGACTGCAGTGCTATCCAAAAAGATATTTTCTAGGAATAAATGCAGATTCTAAGAAGGAGGTGACTTTATATGGTGGCAGTTTTTGAGGGAAAACTCAAAAGACAGTTAATATGAACCAGTAGCATGATGTGGCTGCAATAAAATAAAAAATTAAAAAAGAAAAAAGGAAAGAAAAAGAAAAATCAAATTTAGATTCCGGTAAGAATATAGTGTCCATATGTCACAAAAATTAATAGTACCCTGCTCTAATTAACCACATCTGTAGTATTGTGTCCATCTTTGGCTGTCACATTTAAAGAGAGACGTTGACAAATTAGACAACTTCCAGAACAGTCCACAGGGATGATGAGGGGTCTGGCAGTCCTGTCATAGGAGGTATCCTCAAAGGGTCTGGAAATGTTTAGCCTGAAGACGAAAAGTAGACATAAACTCTTTTCTGTTTGCCTCGGGAAGCAGAACTAGCTTCAGTGGGTGAAAGGCAGAGGTGGATTTCAACTTGAGACCTAACGATGCAGCTCAGGAAGGGAATAAACTTAACACCTTTACTTGGTCTATTCTTTTAAAGTATCAGAAATATTCACCTTTCTTGCAATGAGTATTTAATTTCAAGGCCGTGATAACATTTTAGTGGAAGACAGCAAAGATATTTGTGTTAGAAACATTTTTTTTTTCTGATAAACTGTGTGAAAAGAACAGTCCTGTGGGTGGCAGGTTGATTTCTTACAACTTGAAAATAGCTGCAGCAGGACAGTCGAACACATTCCTTCCTCCCCTCTCATTCCAATGCAAACATGAAAATCTGAGAAGTAAAGATTTTTTGCCGCCCTGCAAAGTATCCAGGCTTTAACTTGCTTCCTAGAGTTGGTCCTTGCCTGGTATTTCTTGCTTGCTGAGAACAGGCTTCTCAGGCAGAGTGGCTGCGGATGCTGGAGGCACCCTGGGTTAAGGGGGTAGCAGACTGCTGCTGGCTGCTGGTCCAGGAGAGCTCAGCCCTTGGCTGCTGGAACCTCTTACCCGGGGGGAAAAATGTGGGCCATTCTCCCTTCTGCAGCCCCCCTTATATGTCCTTGCAATACTTATAGTTACAATTTTTAGCTTTTCGATAGAAGAGAAAACCTTTCAATCAAAAGTAGCTGCTGATCTTGTGCTCTTTTAACTTCTCTTCAAGTTAGCCTGGTTTCTCCCTCAGGGAAATGGTCTTAGCGTCTCAAACATGTCTTGGGGCAGATTTTTCTTTCTTCTCTGTCTGCCTGTTGTGTATTTTGATTACCATCTCTACTTTGAAAATGTGATTTGAAAATTAATTTGTGGAATATGCACACAGGACACTACTTCTAAAAAGTGACGTAATGCAGCGGACTCCCCAGAAACTATGTTTGTACTCTTGATCCTTGAAAACTAAGGGGACTCTGATGAGAAAAGTGAGGTCTTGAAGAGAACATTCTTCAATCATCTTTATAACCAACTTCTTCCTGCTTCTTTTACCCCCGCCTCTTCTCTCCACACCCAGAATTTTCTGTTCCCTCAAATTGTTAGCTCAGAAATACGGTCACTCCATCCCTGACTGTGTGAGGTGTATTTTGAATGCTGTACAAATTTCTCTTCTTATTTTCTGTCTTTTATAAAAGTGTCGTGTACTTTTGTGGGATTGTAATAATGTACTGGGCAAGCTGTGATGGCTGGGTTCCCAGTTGTTGAAGATGCCACAGGCGTTCCTGAGCTGAGCTCATATTTCCGAGAGAGAAATGCTCAAATATTGTCAGCGCTCGCTCACCTGATCCGCAGGCGGCTACTTGCAATTCCTTGAATGCAGTACTTGCTCCTGCTCCTGGGTTTGGAAAGTAAATAATCCCCAATGTTTAAATTTTAAAACTTTAAGAAGTTATCTTAGGAATAAATAGCCTCGAAGCATGAGTTGCTGTTATGTTTATTAATGTTCTTTCAAAAATCAACATGTTAGTAAAAGCTGAAGTGCTGTTTTCTTTCTGGGTGACTTTGGTAAAATTTTTATTTTTTGCATCTTCATCTGAGAATTTCTATGCCATATTAATGCAATAGGAGTTTAAGTGTATTTTATCACTTAAATGCACCCATCTTTAGCACGTCTCGTTTTCTACTTAATTGCCTTGGACAAATCAGATTTTTAGAATAGCTCTTCGGCATTCTGTACCACGGGAATTGCCAGGGCATCTGTTGTGACACGGAAGGCAGACTTTTTCTTTTCTGACAAATGAAGCCCTTCATTTCAAAAATGTTTAGGAGTTAGGCAGCCCCAGTGTAAATTCTTTGCCATTCTCTAGCTTTTCACTCATTCATCTGGTCACCACTTTGATTATTATGGAGATTTGGGGTTCACTATGAATTTGAAAGAAGAGATCACAGTTAATTTTCCTATAGCAGTTAAAGCGAAATATTTTAGTTCCTGATTTCTTCAGCAACAGACATAGAAGGAAAGTTGATCTTTTACCTTGGAATGCAAAAGAAAAAAATTAGCCCTTTGGTTTTTCTTTTTCTTTTTTTTTTTCCTTCTTAGCACATTGGTGTTTCTCGGTGTGCGGTAAAATAACATTGGCTTTTCTCTTCTATGAAATAGTTAATCAGTGTAGCACCCTTAACATCTTTCATTTTCTATAGTTAGAGAGTTGATGCTAATCAAAGACTAGTACTGCAGAAGTGGAAACAGAACAGGTCGCTACGTGCGCTTATCAAAATTTGAAATGTACATGGTTTTTTCATCTAGCCATTTTACTTCTAGGAGCTCAGCTTCCAAATATCCTCTTTTAAGTGATGAAAAAATATAATTATAAGGATGTTTATTGTAATGCCGACAGTAATAATGAAAAACTAGAAAAAAGTAGTCATCATCTTTCTAACAATTCTTTTATTCATCTATTTTTGGGGGGTATTGACTGGTTTTGAGACCCATTACGCTAATGGGGTTGACAAAGATTAATCAATTAATCACACATATAAATGTGCCCTTAGAACTATGATAAGTGCTACAAACACTGCTAGAATATCTAAGCAGGGGATCTGGCTGGACTGGGGGTGGGGTGGGGGTGGGGGAGCAGGGAAGTAGGTACTCAGAGCTGAAGGATGAGTAAAATGTTAGTGGGGTGAAGAGAAAAGGTATACTGGAGGTCAAAGGAAGAAATCTGTAGAAGCCTTGGGGCAGACTGCCCTGGGCAAATAGATGGTGCTGGAAAAAGTACAGTGGGGTTGGAGCCGGGAGGAAAGGGGAAGCACCTTATGAAAGAAAGCTAGATAGGGGGTCAGGGAGCAAATTTTGCCGGATCCTTTAGACTGCTTTTTTAAAGAGTGTAATCTTCATCCTAAAACCTGCGGGAAGTCTTTGGAGGGGTTTAAACTGGACTTGATCAGATTTGCATTTCAAAAAGAGCACTTTAGCTGCTTTGTGATGAAGGGATTGAAGGGGTCAGAACAGATTGCCGCAGTAGTTGGAAGGAGACTTTAGTAACCCGGAGAAGAGATGATGAACTCTGGGGCTAGGGTGTTGCTGGACAGATGAAGATAGGAGGGACATTTTGAGGCGCAAACAGCAGTAGGACTGGGTCATGGATTGAATTTGGGGTGGGGGAAGAGTGGCAAAAGATGTCAAGGATGATTTCTAGATTTCTGTCATATTCATAAGAATGGCGATGCCACTCTCCGGATGAAGAATGCTGGAGAGGACCAGACGTGAAAGGAAAGGTCAGGAGTCCTAATTTGGACAGGCTGAGATTAAAGTGATGATAAATAAATTATGACTGAGCCACACAGCATAAAGCTGTGTAGTCTTAAAATGTGATTTCATGTAAACATGTTCAATGTATATGCTAAGAGGAAAAGTATAATCATATTCTGTAAAGAACAGCATGGTGTGTGCGTGTCCCTATGTATGTTTGTATATGCAGGGAATGTGGAAAGACGCAAAGACTATAAAGAACTGATACCCACGTCATTGGAATAAATGACAGTAAATAATCTGAGAGGGAACTTTTCTATTTTATACCCTCTTGGCTATCCTGTTTGAATGTATTGCAGTGAAAATGTGTGACTTCTATAAAAAAGAAAAATAATGACAGTTTCAAGTAAACACCTGTCAGTATATTATTATTGTATTTTTAATTTCAAACAGTTTTCTCTACTGTTTTACTTCCCTAACCCAGTAGTTCTTACGGCTTTTGCCTTTTAGTCCTTTCCCACTAGATTACACTATCAGGCTAGATTTCACAGTCCATGTAGTATTTTGTATTCTACCTTTTACTGATTTTATTAATTTCAAAACGGTCTAACATTTTGTAGATGAGGAAATTAGGTTGTGATGGTGCATATAACTACAGCATATATTACGTATCCCATTTTTAAGGGTCCTACTGGTGCTCCTTACTCATCTAGTGTTTCTGAGATAGAGCACAGATAGTACCGTCTGTGGGCAGTGAAAACCTAGTATGTGCCTTTGTCGGGCTATTTGAGCAAAGAAGTAAAACTACAAAGAGAACTAGGTAACCCTCTCTTCTCTGTGAACTATTCTATCAAACCAACATCTCTTTTACTGAACGCTTGATTTTTCCTCCAATTTTGATGTTTAATGCAAAGTTGATTCCTGTGCCCATGCAGTTTTTGCTTTTGTTGCATTATTTCCTCAGAATAAATACCTCAGAGTCAGAGAGTACGGCTATCAGTGTAATTTGCTTCTTATTACATCTGGCTTTCTTCGAAAGGGTTAAGCTGCAGCTCTCAACCAGGATGCCTTAGCCAGGCCTGGGAACGAAGACTTGCTAAGATGCCATCTTTTTAGCTCCCCTGTCCGCCCTGGGAGGCCATGTGGAATTTGAGGTGATTGGAGCCTCTGGGCTTTTTCCTTCACTGGTGAGCAGCCTCTGCCATAGAAATATCATTTCTCATGTGTCTCATGACTGTGAAGAAAAAAAAAAAAACAGCGCTATATTCTATAATGCCAGCTGTAGGTCAACTTTTTTTTTTTTCATTTGAACATCTTTTCAAATCACATTTAAAGAAATCTAAAATTTCCTTCATATTAAGTGACGATTAAATATAATAGCTCATTTTTTTGAGTACATCGCTATGTGTTAAGCACTCTCCCCAGGGTTTAAAGTGTATTATCTCATTTACTGTTCACAATGTCCTTATGAAGTGGACAGTGTTCTCTCCCTAGCAGGTGGGAAAGTGAGGTAGAGAGAAATGGAATAACTTGCCCAATGGACAAACACTGGGATTTTGAACCCAGGCTCTCTTTCTCCAGAGACTCTGAGTTAAAAGACTACCTTTCTCCACTCCAATTTTTATTTTACTCTAATGTCTAAAATCTTACCCAGCTTGTGCTGAAATTATAAAATTCTAGTAACTTTATATTAAATAATTACCTATGTTTTGCCCTGCCAGGCTCTTCTGTCTTAAAGTTTAGAGGCTTCTTATGCTGGCATTCTTGGTTTAAAGCCTTGCTGTTGCACATTTCTCTTAGGAATATCTTTTCCTGACTCCCTTAGCAGGTGGGGTGGCCAGTCCTGTTCACCAAAGCCATTTTTTTTCTCTGTAGGTTCTAACTAACCTTTTAGCTTTCCTCTTTTAATGAATTGTTTGTGTGTGTGTACATAACACATAGGGTCAGTTTCCATGGCCATCGCCTCATTGCTATCTATTTCTAGAAACTTAGAAATAGGGGAAACTTACTTTTTTCTAGAAAGAAAAATAAGTTGAAGAGGACCATTAGTGATAATAATAATATCATCTCAAATTACACAAAAAACATGTAGCTTACAAATTGCTTTCCCATTTATCCATTTGGGGGTCGTATTAATGAGTAGATGACAGACCTTCTGCAGTCAGCCAAGAGATGGGTGCAAAATTCAACTCTACCACTGACTAAACATGACCTGGGATAAGTTACATAATTTCCTAAGGCTTCTTATCCTCATTGTAAAATGGAACTAATAATACCTATTTCACATAGTTGATGATGTAAGGATTAGAATAGTTATATATAAAACCGTTAGAATAGTACCTTGCACTTAGCATTCAAAACGTGGTAGCTAGTGATAATGTCAGCTAATGTTTTTTAGAGAGAAAAATATCCTGTACAAGATTTCAGTATAGGAGACAATTTAAAAAGTATTAAGGATAGTTGCATAAAAAAAGGGAAGAGAAAATCTAGAGGGTAAGGGAGCACCATGATGACATGGAGAATGATGAGAGAAGGGAAGAGATATAGGGAACATGAGCTGTCTGTCCCATTTATGAAAACAGAGTGTCCCTTTTGAGTGAGATAGGAAAAAAGACAGATCAAACAGTGGAGAGAGAAGATTTGACAGTTTAGTTCTAAGGTGAGTGTGTTAATCGGATTACATTTCATTTGGCATATCCTGCTGTTTACTTGGACAGTGATGTCGGACTAAGTTATTATTTCTGTTCCTTGATATTCTGATTAGCTCATCAGCAATCAGTCACTATTCACAGCTCTTCAATTGCTTTTATTAAAGAGAAAAACCCACTTCCCCCAGTCAGCAAATTATTCAGATTTAGGAAAGAGTAATGTCTTTTCAGAGAGTGTTTGCCCCAGGCCAGATAAGATGTAGTCATGCTGCTACAAGATTCTGGATGAATCATGGAACCTTAAGACAAACTTTTAAGTATTGAATGGTTTCTAGGGAGTTTAAGGGCATGCCAGATACCACTGGATTAACTCAGGCTTGGGTGATTTTTGAGAGGGAGCACAGAGGAATTGGTTAAATTGTATACCTTGGCATGCTAGCTAATTTTATGAATGTCTTCTTAGTTTGGGCTCTGTAAACACAAGATGCATGTTATTCTTACATGTGTGCTTTTGTGTTTATGAATTAGAGTGAAACTCATATCCAGGTACAACTGTAGCCTAGATTATCTTGAACCTAGGGAGCACAGCGCAGTTCCTTTCAAGATTTCTGAGGATGGTCCATTATCTTTGGAAGAGGTCCAAGAGCCAGTCTCTACAGGTTGACTTTTTTTCCCCCCACACTAGATTTGGCCTTGAAAAGTTATGTACAGAATGAATATTTTTAAAATTGAGTCATATTTTCCCATCCTAAGGAAATTTGTTCTCATAGAAAAAAATGGTATTGTCCTTTTCTAATGAAGATAAAACATTGATATACTAGCTTTTTTCAGTGAGTATTCTTTAATTGTCACTGTATAGATTTCAGTAATTTCTTTTTTTTTCTTTTTACCACCGCACCTGCGGCATATGGAAGTTTCCAGACTAGGGGTTGAATTGGAGCTGCAGCTGTCAGTCTGCATCACAACCACAGCAGTCCAGGATCCAAGCCATGTCTGCGACATACACCACAGCTCATAGCAACACCGGATCCTTAACCCACTGAGCGAGGCCAGGGATTGAACTGGTATGTATCCTCATGGACACTGTGTCCAGTTCTTAAGCTGCTGAGCCACAATGGGAACTCAAGATTACAGTAGTTTCTATTCAGGAAGTTAGCTGAGTGGATCCATGATCTTGGACCCACAATTAAATACATATATTTCAGTGTTAACAAGATTTCTCCCTGAAGTTGCAGGACTTGAATGTTTAAGTAGACACTTTATCCGTGGTGTTGTGTCTTGCCTTTATTGACATTGCCTGATGAGTAAGGCCATAACAAGTTGTCTGTTTTATAAATCTAAATAAAAATCTTCTCTCATCAAAGTAGGACTTTAGATGGAACACTGTGAACCTTTAAAAAATGAATATGCTCAAAGCAATGCCAGCCTGAAAATAGAGCTATATCTGTGTTACGTGTTTAAACTATTTTACCCTGTCTCTGTTTTGTAAGTTGAGGCACCAATCAGATTTGCCTTTTGAATTTTTGAAATTTGTAAAAGCAAACTGGACTGCCCTTATTCAGGACCTAGAAAGTATGAGCCGCGATGTGTTGATTCACATGGGAAGGATATTAAATCTTACGCTGATTTAGTGAGATTCTAAAAGGCAGAGTTTAAGACAAAAAATTCCATAGACTTAATTATCCTAGTAAATCCTTTAAATCACCCATAAAATATAGTATGTGTGGTTTTGTGTATGTAACTCTGAGCAGTAATTGTTCTCCACAACATGGTCTGAGAACCACTGGGCTAGACTAAAGGAAGGAACAGAAGAGGTGCAGTCTGGACCCTGAGACCATTACCTCTTTATGGTAACTCCTCAATCATGGCAAAATGGAGAATTCTAAAGAATGCATGCTTACCTGTAGGTTTTACTTCAGTCTGCTGTATGTTCAAGCCTCTGTAACCTTCAGACATGTTAATAGATTTGCTCTTTTTTTTTTTTTTCCAAAAAACTGGGCAATCTACGTGAAAATCTACATGAAAGAATCTTGCCTGGGCCCAGGTCATGTGATGGATTTAAATGTAAATGTTGCTTGTCAGGCTCACATATATACATTGCTCTTTGAAAAGATGTAGAGAAGAATTTAGCTACCTACTTCCTGTCTTTCTAGGTTGGGATTTCCCACTGTCCAGTAGTGACTTGCTCTTGCAAATTGACTGCCATCTGTGGGCCAGTTGGAGATAGGAGGGAGTGAAGGTTTCAGGTATAAGGTTAGCCTTACATCTGGTGCATTTGAATATCCTATATACCCTTGGTTCTCTAGGTCTTCTGTTGATCTTCTTGAGGTTGTTTTTGTGTGGTAATCACCTGATGAAATTGTGTAACCCATCTGCCTAGATTCTCTGTGGTGGAATCATGAATATGTGTTTTAAAATTTTTATTTATGTGTTTTTGGGGTATGTGAGAATATGTATTTTTAGAGAGTTACCCAGGTGATTCTTCTGTAACCAGCATGTTGCCTTTAGAACCCAGCAATTAGGAAAACCCTGGGAGGTGGGATATTTTGCCACGAGAGACTGTGAACATTTTTTTTCCTATTTTAGCTTAAATTATTTAGGAAATGACTACTGTATTTTTCACCTGGACTTAAAAAGATGTAAATTCAGTTCTTAAGTGAATCAACCATTTATTAGGCAAATCATCCATAAGATTGGTCTTTTAGTAGATATAAAGTTAGTATAATTAAGTTTATATATTTTAAAAATTGAATACCAACCAAGTCGTTTTTTCACTTGGGGTGCTAGGACCTTTGATTTCCCCTCTAAAGTATCATTGAAAGGATCACCTGAGGTTTTGTTTGATTGTTTGTGTGTTTGTTTGTTCGTTTATTTATTTTTGTCTTTTGTCTTTTTAGGGCCGCACCTGTGGCATATGGAGGTTCCCAGGCTAGGGGTTGTTGAATTGGAGCTGTATCTGCCAGCCTACACCACAGCCACAGCAATGTGGGATCCGAGCCATGTCTGTGACCTACACCACAGCTCAGGGCATTATGGCAACGCCAGATCCTTAACCCACTGAGCCGGCCAGGGATCAAACCCGCGTTCTCACAAATGCTAGTGGGATTTGTTAATCACTGAGCAATGACGGGAACTCCTGTTTGTTTATTTTTAATGACTTGAGTTTTGAATTGTATACTTTTTTATTTTGGAAAAGGGCTTGATGTTTCTCAAATTTTAGTTTAAGTTCAGGATTTTACTCAACCTTCAGTTTGAAAAGGAGGAAAGCATTTCACCTCTGATTTACTAGGGTGGGGAGCCCTTTCAGCATTAAATTTCCTGTACCCCAACAAATGTTTCTCTCTTCACTTGTCCATTGTGATTCGTGAAGTATTTTCTTTACTTGCATATTCTGGGTCCCACCCATTCTAGTTTTTCTGGGATTGTCTTATCAGTTATGCTCCATTTCTTTATTCATAGTTCCTTTCTCTCTCCTTATCTTTTCCTCAGCTTGTAAACAAAATCTGTTTCCTCACATTAAAATAACCAACCTTTCTCTCTACCTTGCTACTCCTCTGTTTGCCATAGCATTCTCTCTCTTTGCTTTCCTATTCTAGCCAATGTTCTTGAAAGACTATTGCCTCTGCATCTTAACCTTTTGCCAGCTGGCTTCTACTTTTACCACTTTATTGGAACTCCACTTTCAAAGAGTCACCAGTAACTTCTCACTTTTTTGCAGTCTTTTCTAAACTCATCCTCTTTAATCTTTTTTGCAGTTCAGTGAGGATGTTGATCACAGTCTCCTTTTTAACATCTCTTCCATTGACATATATATGACACTTCACGTTCAGTTGTCTGACTTCTCTGCCTACCCTGGCTCTTATTTTTTCTTTGCTAAATCACCCTGTGCTTTTGCTACCTAAATATGTATTTAACACGTTCTTCTGCCTTTGTCGTCCCTCCCACTTTTTGTACATTCCTTCTTGCTGTATTTCAGCTCCAGGTGCTAGGACAAAACTATGGGGTATACTCTGGGGGTTTGGGGACTGAACTGAACCCAGAAGGAGCGTATCTGAGATGGCTAGTGGAAGGGAGAATGAGATGGAGACCCAGTGTTGTAGTTAGGAAAAGGTACCCAAATATGAAGGCAAAGGTAGGGATGAAAATGGGAGAGTAAGCAGTAAGATTGGTAGTTTGAATGATGGGATATAGGATAGATGAATGGGTCAAGATCACGAATGTGTATCTTCTCCAGATCATTTTGTACCTGACAGTCTGTAAGTGTTATCTGAGAGCAGGATCTCTAAGGAGTTGCACTGGGGCTTTGGCATC
The DNA here is from genome assembly GCA_004024745.2 of Catagonus wagneri. NCBI lineage: Eukaryota > Metazoa > Chordata > Mammalia > Artiodactyla > Tayassuidae > Catagonus > Catagonus wagneri. Next base: position 6,077,391 of record PVHT020000174.1, read on the forward strand.
AACAATCCTTTCTTTGGGGATGAGCTTCAAATTTTTATCTGAAGCCTGCATTAGATTCTCTTGTGAACCAGAGTACTAGTTCCATCTTCCTCTTAGATGGTTTCACCTGGATATCCAACTGGTACCCCAAATTTAATATATCCCAAATTAAATTTATCATCTTTCTCCCGAAATGGACTTCTTTTGGGGGTTCCTAGTATATCGTTATTCTGTGTTATTCTGAATCAAAAATTCAAAGCCATCTTTGATTCTTTTTTTAGCCCACATCCAGCAATTTGAAAAGTATTGTCAGTTTTCTCTCCATGATGTCTTGTAACTGGCCCCACCTTTACTTTCCCTTTACTTCATCCCCTGATTTATTGGCTGGCTGCTACCCTACCCTCCAGAGACAGCCACTTATTTAGTATCCCTCAACCGGAATTCTATTTGTTGCTGCTAGTGTAATGTTTCCAAACTTCAACTGTGGATTTAAAAGACATTTTAAACTTATCACAACATTCTTAGCCAGGGAAAATGCTCTTCCTTCCAGTGTTATTGTAGCATTTATGCTTTCTACCCTGTGTATGTATGTGTAATTATTATATATAAATACACTATATTATATATTACATGTATATTTCTGTACCTGAATTATCAGTCTCTATAGATTGTAAGCTCCTTGGGGGGCAGGAACTGTGTCATACCTGGTATCCCTATTCCTTGTAATGACATGCAACAAATACTTATTAAATGGTATTAAATAACTAACTGGGTTGGATCAAATCTGATTCCAGTTAATATGTAGTAGGTGATCTGTGATAATCATTTAAATTTGATATTAATTTCATTTTCTGTGCATTTGTTTTATTCTGAAAAGCTTTTTTATTAAGCTGTGCTGATGGCATAAATGGAACAGTTAACTGGAAGACCAAACAGGCCAACAGTTTTATTATCAGCAGAAAAATGACTGCTGGGAAGAAAGATGGTGAGTTTAGGTTGTAAATCTAAATCCCTTTTGAGGAGTCAATTAAATGTCTGCTTCCAGTACTCCTTTTGCTTTTGCAGTCATGTGTGGATTTTTTTTTTTTTGATAAGTCAATCTGAAAAAATCAAATTTTGTTTTCTTAATCTTCTAAAACTTCTGATCCTCTGTGTTCTTAATCCATTATTCTCCAAGGTTTTTTTTTTCCTTTGCTCTGGTTTTGCCTTTTTAAAAAAAAAACTAAAAATAATTCTTGTTTTTAACCTATTGTTGCCCCTTACCCAGTCACTAGCTTGCCACTTATAAAAACTGTCCCAGCGTGGTTATTATAACAATTTATTTCTAACGTTGAAAAACATTAAGAAGTACATTTAACATAAATCATTTAAAAACAGTATTTATGTAACCTTAGAAAAATGGTCATAAAATATTTTGCCTAATTGTGGATGATTTTTTTGAATTATTTTTGTTGCAAAACCAAATTGATATGTTTTGCTATTAAATGATTAGATGGCACTGTTTTCTATGGAAAAGATGGCCTGACCCTTGAATGATTGATTGTCTTTCTAAATTTTTCTTCCCTATTTTAATGTGTCCATTAGCAATATGTCAGGACCTTTGAAATAATGCATTTCATCAGGGAGAAAAAGACTTACTTAATAACCAAAAGATTGGTTGTTTTTAAAATATTAATTATCATCATGAGCTTTCACTTAATATTTCTGGATTATTTGTCTTTACAGTTCCTCTTAAACATCCCCCCACCCCCACTTGCACGCATTCGTGCTTGCACTCTTGGCTGTATGTGATCATTTATTAGCAGGACAGTAGCCTACTTTCCATAATTTTGGGGTAACCAAAGTATCTATTAAAATAACAATTTTAAAATATTTTGAAAAGAACAATAATTTTTTTTGGTGATAAAATGGCCTTACTGCCAGATAAAAATTTCTAGGTCTTTTGTAGAAGTGATTCCTGTTTCTAACCTCATGTTCTTCTTACATTTCTGAGTTGGGGTCACTCCATTTTTTCCCAGTTAGCACAAAATTATTCCTCAGCTGAAATCGTCTACTCCCAGATCTGTTTCACAGTAGGACCCAAGGCTCCCAGCATCTCTTCTGTTCTGCTATCTTTGAAATAAACCCACAAACACCTTTGCATTTTTAATGGATATCTATAAAAAAAGTTTTATAACAGTAACTTCTCATGAAAAGATCACAGACATTTCTTTTAAAAGGCACTAGATGCACTTGTTCTCATATCAGAACACATCGTTCCATAGTTCTTTGCCCAGATCCTTCTTAGGTATTCTCAAGGGATTTTCTCTGTTTCTTTCAAGGGAATCACCCCCGACCACCTTATCTGGCTGGCTTCTTAATCAGCCTGAGGACCTTTAGTTGCTTTGGCACATCCGTGCTTCCTGTTTTCTAATCTTTCTAGTGATGGCCCCAGATGACCCTCAGTGTTGCCGTCTGCAGTGTACTTCTGTTCTGTCATCTCCCAAGGACTTGGGACCTGCCCTGCTTTCCTGCTGTTTCACACATGATCACGAAAGACCTTCCTCTGGACTTTATACCATTTTGCACTAAATTGAAGTCTTCCCTTCCCTTTTCTTCAGTTTCTTTTCTTTAACTTTGATCCCTTGAACTACTGTACTCTTTTAAGTATGTCCCTCCATTCCTCTTTGATTTGCCATAAGGTAGTCTCTAACCGGCTCTTAAACCCAGTTGAGTCATCTGCTCTGGTGCTTTTCTTAGTGAAATGTACTATTCCAAGGTCTTTAACATAGTGTTCTCAAGAGATACTTATCTCTTCCTATTTCATACTTACACAGGAACTCAAACTGATTTTCTCCTTGAAACTTGAGCAATAACTATAGTTTTCAAAATTGAAATGATCAATATATCAATGCAATAAAATCTACTGAGGTTCAGATGATCATGTTCTATTTCCTCAGTTTCTCTTGAAGTCATTCTTTAGCTGCTTCTCTCTTCCTGGTCTCCTCCTCCAATTTAAATCCTATCATTATTAGTGTTGTGTTATTGAAATATCTTATGCAGAGAGTAATTGGTTTCATCAACCGTGTGGTGAGAACTGTTTCTAGTAGCTTACATAGCAAGACCATTTAAAATGCTCTCTCAGATATCAGATGTACTGTGAAGAATTCTTACCTGTGAATGTCAGCCTTCTCATTTTGACAATTTCAAGGGAGCACAAAATATTATAAGTACATTTACATAGTTAAATAACTTTAGCAATTATATTTTTATGTAACTTTCTTTGAAAATAACATTCCAATTCTTAACTTTAGCAGTGGGATGGTGGCTTTTCTGTAAATAGGATTTTGAGGCATTTGGAATGTCTCCGATCAACACTTGTGTCATCATACTACCATGACATGTGTTAAGTGATTACAAAAATCATAAAGAGCACTCTGAACATGAATTCCCATCTCTTTTTACTGGGGTGGGGATAGAAGAACTTAAAATTTACCTCTAGAATAATATAAATAAAAGGGGAATAAATCTTCATATTACTTAGTTACGTGTTTACTTAGATAAACATCTTCACATGCTCCTTCCTTCCTTACTGTGTTCTCAAGTGGATCAGCCATAGGTTTACTGATAAACTTCCATTGCTTTTTTTCCCCTGAGACATAAAGTCCAAATGATCACATTCTGATTTTCTGATTATTTTCAACTTAAATATTAAACTTTAATGGGACATTCATGGGAATGAAGTAATATGTACTCTGAACAATTTGATAGAATTGGCTTCTGCCATCTTAAAGAAGTCTCATTCTTAAGTTTAATGACTGACAGTCAAGGGACTGCATGGTTCGAAGACAGAAATATCTCTTTAGGTAACTTCTTTTCCTCTATGGTTGGACAGGAGTAGGAAGTGCCCCCAAAGCTGAAAATACACATTCTTCTTTGCTTCTGAAAGTTTCAGGACTTCAAAAGATGACCTGTCAGAGCTGAGTTTCTCCTTCGAGACTCTGGTCATGAAGGTTGAAATGTCTTCTAAAATTGGGATTTGTTTCTTTAAACAAGAGAAACTTCAGGTTGGTGTTTTTCTTGAAATCGTGATTGTTAGCTTCTTTCAGTTGTGCGGTGTAATTAAGATAACTTCATGAGAAGTTCCCCTCATGGTGCAGCAGAAACAAATCCGACTAGGAACCATGAAGTTGCGGGTTCAATCCCTGGCCTCGCTCAGTGGGTTAAGGATCTGGTGGTGTTGTGGGCTGTGGTGTAGGTCGCAGACGCAGCTCAATCTAGCGTTGCTGTGGCTATGGCATAGGCTGGCGGCAGCAGCTCCAATTAGACCCCTAACCTGGGAACTTCTATGTGCTGTGGGTGCGGCCCTAAAAAGACACACACACAAAAAAAGATAACTTCATGAAATGATAGATTATCTGGTAAAACTCTGGTTCATCATAAAAAAGAGATAGAATTATGAAAGTTATGGTATTAGGAAACAAAATGAGTTTTCTGTAGTGGGTTGTAATAAACTAATGGACAGCCACCAAATTATTACCTTATGTTATCCAATCAACAAAATACATGGCAACCCTGGTTCAAGTCCTGGCTCTTCCTCTTGCTAGCCCTGTAGGCTTGAACCTGTCATACAGTCCCTCTGAGTTCAATTTTGTTATCTATGAAACAAAAGACTGAACTCTCCAGGAGAACAAATGCATGCCAACTCCAGTTGGTATTATCTGTCAGGAATCCTGGCTTGAGTAGAATGCTGAGGCCATGTCCAAGTGGAAGTAATGCAATGACCTTAGCAGAGAAAGTTATTTGGCATGCTCCAACAGGATGACATCTAAAGCCCTTTGCAGTTGCAGCGTTCTCTGAGACCAAATTTATTGATTACCGATTAAAAATGGTTTGCAGCCACTTTCCAACTGACATTTAAGAAAAAGCCAACAAAACAAAACAAACATATGTGGTCATTCTATGGAAAAATCAAAATATTTAACTCCAGTTTAGAAAAACAGGTTTAGCAGGTGGCTTCAGTTGGAGTGGGGTGGAGTGGAGGGGACCTTGTGAAGAAATTGTTCTGCTTTTTGTAGAAAAAGATCAAGTGATGGTTTCTTTTCTACCTCAAGTAAAGAAAAGTAGTCCTATCTCTTAGAGGAATGAAGTTTGAAAAGGCAATTTAATGCTTCCCCGTGATGAATTCTACAGCCCAGGCGTGGACTGTCTGTGACTGAAATAAAAACAATAGCTGACCATGGCCAAGTGAATGGCCTTCAGTACTTTGATGTTGAGTAAACTCAAGGGTGAAGGGCAGACTGTCGAGAAGAGTTTTTGATTCTAAGCCAAGATTTATAAAGCTGAATTGATAAAAACACAAGGTAAATTTTCATGAGGGAAAAAACAAAACAAAACAAAACACAGGTTGTCTACCTGGCTGAATGTTGATGCCTCTCAAAATATTTTTCTACAGACATTATTTTGTTTAGTAACTAAATTTCAATTAATCTGTAGAAACAACACGTTGAAAAATAAATTAGGAAGGAAACCCTAAATGTATCAGGCTCCTTAAACCCTGAAATGAGTTCTCTTGATGCAGAGATAGCAAATGGGATTCATCTCTTATAATCAATTCTGATTAATCAGTATGAGCTTCTTGGAGTTCTGTGTATACAGGGGCTCTGAGCCTCTTAAAGAGATTTTAGCTATTAAAAGTGAAAGAAAAAGCAATTCTTATTTTTTTCAGTACTTACAATTTTTAATTATCAGAGATGATCATATAGTAAAATAAGCTTTTAGCAATTGCACTTTTGGTGTAACTTTCTTTTTAATAATATTCCAGTTCTTAACCCAAGCAGAGAAATGGTGTCTCTTTGGTAAATAGGATTTTGAGGACTTGTGATATCTAATTGCTTGGGCAAAAGTTTATTTTAAAAGCTGTACCAGATAAGTGGCTATTCAGTATTATCTTTGTATCTGAAGCATATTAAAAGTCTTATTCATCATTCTTTTCCAATTTTTTTTTCAGATAATACTTACTATTAAAGCAATGCAAGACTGTGAACAATTGGAAAATATGCACTATCTTGTTTAACACATTCTCACTTGGTTAAAGCACCCTTGTCATGTGTCCCAATGAGTATCTTACATCTTAAAACTCTGAACACGAGAGGCAAATTAACCAAATTGAAATGATTTTAGAAATAAGCTTCAATTTCTTAATAAATTACTTTAGTGTGTTATAGTCTTAGGCTGATATTTAGCAATTGCTTAGGTTAATAGATCACTTAATAGATCTCTTTGTTTAAATTATACAGTATGTTTCCCAGGCATCAAATGTGTAAGAAATTATTTTACACAACACATTCAATCCTAACATATGGTTTGAATTAAGACTTTCTGGGAGCGCTTATTTATTTCTGAATGCATTTAATACATAGCGTTTATGCTGCCATCTCCTCAAATAGTGTCTGTCTCCCAATTATTGTAAGATCATCTTTTCAAAAGTATACTGTTTCAACTAAGAATCAGGCAATATGCCACAAAAAAGCCTCTAGGTAGCCAAAATAGATGCAGGCTCCTGTTTATCACATCCAGCAGAGACTTCCGTGCGATAAGACAGTACAAATTTGTTCATACTTTAACATGCAATCCCACCTCATTTGGTAGTATGGTTTCTAAACCTGCAGCAGATTAATAGCAGCAAATTAGAGGGGATAGAGAAGCTGTTAGAGGAAACACACTGATAGCAATGAGAAATGACAGCTGACAACTTGTCTACAGATGAGAAACCAGAAAATCTATAAAACACACAACCTTAAAAAGCATTAGCAGACAGCGACCCACTAGCACTTCTGTGATTGGTAAATGACAAGGCAACCAAACAGTCCATAAGGGCGTCATTGTATAATAGAGCAGAGTGAAATAATTGATGTGCCAAATGATGATCTTATACCATTATGAAAGAGGATCGACCACCAAGTGCTTTAGAAAACTCAGCTCTTTAAAATGTTTCCTTCCTATAAACTGTTTAAAATATCCTATAAACTGGTACTTTTACTGTTTTTTCTTAAGCCACAAAAAATAGAGAATGATGATATAAGTGGACCTTTAAAGTGATTAATTTGTTAGTAAAGCATCTATGAACGAGAGATACACATGATAGATACCTAATAAAGGTCACCTTGACATGAATATTGACAATACTTTATGACTTCTTAAAGATTTCAGTGGAGAGACAGCTTTAAGATTTAAATCTAGCTGAGACTTGCAGCCAGTTTATCTTTATAGTTATGTACTTATTCTTGTTGGTGTAAAGGAGGGACTTTGTGTGTGCTTGTGCACGTGCGTATGCCATTAAAAATAATCATTGTGATAATTGTGAAGTGACATGCTATAGATTCATTAGCAATGCACCACCATAATCCTTTCAAAATTTGATGTTTACTAAATACATCCAGATTCGCTTTTGTTTTTAAGTAATTGTAAATAAGCATACAAATGTGCCCCTTCATATTTTTAGTTCACTGTTGCTCCCGTAGGGCAAAAATTTCAAATGGACTGCTAATAAAGGGAGACAGAATGCTATTTAGCTAGCGTGAAGTCCCACTTTGTTGCTGCTACCATCACCGTCTGTTTCTTGGTTCTTGGCTCTCTGCTGTTGCATAATATACATTGTTGAAATGGTTTGTAGTTTTGATGCCTTATGACTAAAACATACAGAGAGCAGTTTTATGAAAAGATTTTGGTAGCACGTTAACAAGGGATATTGGAGCTGCAAGTAGGGAGGGTGAAATATTATCCCGGCCACTTGCCCACACACACTTTTAATCTTCTCAACTCAGATATGTAATTTTTACTTAAACCATTCCATTATTTATGACTACCTGTCTTCAGTTTTTAATCTTTACAAATCTAGCTACCCTTGTGGCTTGAAGACGATGAATTTGACCCCCTGTGGGTTGGACTTTTGGCTTAATTGTTTTGCCCATTAATGGTGATGGATTTGCACGGGTTTAGCCACACACTGGTTTCCAGTTTCATTTGTATCCAGTGGCATGTGTTTGCAGAGGTAATGGATTTGCAGTGGTAGACCACTGCAGAGCCATGCGATTCAGAGAGCGGCCAGACCCTGTGACCTCAGCTTGATTAGCATGGCACTGTATGCTTGTATATTTCAGAGAATGTTCAGAGACTGTTTCAAGGATGTGTAACTCAGAGATTCTTAAAGTGTTTAAATATGGTTTTCAAGACTTGCTTTTAGGGAAAACAATATGCTTCAAGCTTACTGTTTGTGAGTACCGCCTAGACATATGTGAGTGCAACATGTGTTCACTGTTTAGTAACAGTATTTGTTGGTATTAGTGCAGACTCTATAAGTATTATTTATATAGCTCATGTTTAGAACAAGAGCCTGTAACTTTGAATTCTCTGTGTCATTTGTTTCTGAAAAGAAGCTAGGTGTGAATACTGCCCAAATAACCTCTGTTGAAGAGCTATTTGTTTTGCAGGTAACAAATGGGAGAGGTAAGGTAAAGGGCACTTCTATAAAATGTTGTGTGGGTGCCCATAATTTAAACTGATGCTACGGAAAGGAAGTATTATTTTCACAAACAAAACATAGTGGCTTAGTCATTTTCCATTTCTGGATGATGAATGTGTCGTACATCTGTATCATGTTGTCTCTAAGTGAATGGCATACTATACTTAAAGAGAAGCAGCCTTTACTGCAGAGTTGCCAAGGTAACTGACCAGCAAGTATGCAGTTCAGCAGATTGTAGAAAGGCAATTGAGTACACATGAAGAAGGAAATGTACATGTCATCTTGAAACCCAGGAGGGCCATGGTAGATTGTGGCTTGGCTTTGTAGATCATAGAATTGTTTTTTTTTTTTTTTTTTTTTTGTGAAAGCAGAAAGTAAGATGTTCTATGCTAGTCCTTGAAGCGAGGTGCTAAGCGGTGACAGGTACCCTTCTATGGTTCCATTTCAGGCTTTGCCATGGGCCATACAGAAAATAGAAATCATCCCAATATTATTTAATGTGAACAGCCTTTCTTTTTGATTTATAAGCCAGCTTTTACCACCTTATGGCAGCAAAACTAAGGGAGACTGCTAGTAGTTTATAATATAAATGGAGGATGGTCACCCATAAACTGCTACACACATATGAGAATTAATTTAAAGTTATAAAACTGAAATTGAAGTATTGTATATATTAACTCCACAAACATGAGAAGTGTTTCCCTACAGGGCTTTGCATTAGAATGTGTTCATCCATTCAACGAGCATTTATCAAAGTCTTCACATATGCCAGACACCTTTCAGGTGCAGAGAAAACAACAAAGGTAAATAAACTGCAGTGCTGGATTCCAAGGTGTTTTTAATCTCTAGAAAGAATAAATTAGATAAACTCTGAAGGAATTCCTTTAGATTATGCACAATATTCCTGTATTTTGGATGTAGGATTGTGATCTAGAATTTAAACACTTTTCTGTCTAGAATGAAATATCTTCTCAGCAAGAGTTCACAACTCTCCAAAATTTGACTGTTCTTCCCAGTTTTCCTTCCCGTACCTCACATACACTCCTGGATCTGGCATCACTGGCTTAGTTCTCTTTCTTGAAAGAGCCCCACAATACCCCATGATGATATCTTCCAGCTTTCATCCCTGGAATTGCCTGTCTTTGAGTCTCAGAATCTTGCTAGTACCTTGAAAGCCACATTGAATTCTCCTTCTTACATAGACCTTTTCCAGATCTCCTCAGCATCTTTCCGAGTGTTGCCAGAACAGTTTGTCTTAGAAGCCGTACCTAGTTAGGTGGACACTGGTCTCCCAAGCCAGATGGTAAACTCTGGAAAGGCATGAGTTGGGTCTCTTTTATCTTCACGTTCTCCGCACCTGGCATTCAAGCAGATGCCATGGAATCCAGCTGGTGAAGAATCTCCAATTCTCATCCTCACTGTTTTTCTGTGATTCATTCATTCTTGTTTTGTTGGAACAGGACCATTTTCACAGGTGAGTAAATTGTTCTTGGGTAGGGGTTGGGTACTTTAAATGCCACAGGAAGACTGACTTAAGAATGCTGGTTCAAAACAAGTCAGAAAAGAACGAGTTTCCCTACGTACCTGGTTTAAACCTAACGTGCCACTTCCTTCCCTGTGTTACATGGCCTTTGAAGTTGTGTTTTTAGTAGTAAAGCTATGGGTACATGAAGCTACAAGGCAAATATTTTAGTCTAGTTCCTCATTTTTGGCAGCCATCCACAGAACTGAACTGCAGGGACCAGTTTTTACAGATAAAAAAGCATTTTGTGGGAGTTCCTGTTTTTATGCTGAAAAATTTACTGTCAGAGATTTTTGCCATCGAGGGCTTTTAGTTAGTTGTGAGCCTGGAGTGAGCAGCCTTGGGTTCTTAAGGTTAATTACTACATTTACAAATCCATCAGTGACTAAGAGAAAGAACTTGCCTGATAGGGTTTATCTGTTTAAAAATTGCAACCACTAGCCAAGCAGGAAGATAGAAAACCAAAGGATTGTAGAGGTGACAAGGGTAATGGCAGTGATGTGTTGGTGGAGATGATGATATCAGAGGGAAAAAAATGATAAGTTGAAGCTAATCAAACCAATTTGGTCATTTTAATGTACTCACATCACCATGTATCTTAAGTAACCAGTAAATCATGAAATCTGCCCCACTTCACTTAAAGAAATGATTTGCAGTGAATTTTGTTATGTAATTATAATTGCTTATTTAGGAGGTAGCATAATAGACTAGATTGTATGTGTGAATTATTAAATATCAAGATCAGCTAAAGTGGAATAAATCATTTCTGGGAGAGATATGAGGAATAATATTCGAAGAGTATCCAGTGCATTTTTATAAGTCTGTATGAAAATCATTTTACATATAGCAATGCTGTTATATAGTCTGATGTGCTTTGTCTAGCAAACAATTAGTACAGTGGAGATTTTTACTTTTTAAAAATTACTCTTTGTACTTTGTTTTGAAAAAAAGGAAAAAATTATGTAGTTGCTCAGTTCTAACGATATATTTTGTTGGTAATAATCTCCATAAAAACTACTACCAAAAAGATATTATGGATGTCTATTATTTGATATGATTTAAAACAGTAAATGTGCCTAATTCTGCTTACATGGCATTTGAAGAGTCTGTAAACACCCCAAGTTGAGAGTTGTTCCATGTTTTGTCCTAAAACCACTCCCCTTTAAAACAAACTTCTTAACAGTGTCTTGCATGTTGTTCCACTTTTTCCAGAGCGTCCTACATAGTGAAGCCTTCTCTACAGTGTAAGCGAAGTATCAAAAGCAGACCTCATTATATGTCTATCTCTTATCTTTGTTTTCAGTGTACACTATTTTCTCCAAGGTGCACTCTGATCGGAATGTCTACCCATCTGCAGGTGTCCTCTTTGTTCATGTTTTGGAAAGAGAGTATTTTAAAGGGGAATTTCCACCTTACCCAAAACCAGGTATGTCCTTGGTGGGAGAAAAAAAAAGTGGTTGATTTACTGAATTTTCCTTTTGGTTCATCATGCATAATCTAGATGATATATATGATCAGATATTATTAACATTATTTGAAATGGCTTAGATATGTGATAAATTGGTTGTTGTAGGATATTTCCCATTTTAAGATTAGAAAAGAAGGAAATAATTCATTTTTGAATTTTAAAGAAAACCAGATTTTTGATTTTCTGGTCTCGAGTTTTGTGATTCTTACAAATGATTTAGCTAAATTCTCATAGAAATAATTATAGCTGTACAATTATGATTTTCTATATTAAGTCTTAGAGTTATACAAAGCATATTGATTTTTGGAAAATGATACATATTACTGTAGAAGAGAATGAAATATGATATTAAAGAGTTCTCAAGCTTTTACAATATGATATAATTATATAATTTTATATAATTTCATGGTAATATAATGGAGATTAATTTTTCTTCAAAGTAATACCAACTATCAAGTCTTATTTAATTTAATATTGGTTTAAATTATATTATGTTGGATTGTCTCAAATGCCATCAAATTAATGACGATACAGAAAGAATAGCAGAGAAAATATATTATTATGTTTCTTATTTAAGTAAGTAACAAAAATGAAGTTTCTGAAAATCATAGCATTAAAATTAGTATAAATACTATTTTTGTGGATTATATAATGAATAGAATACCTGAAAATACTCATAAAATATGTTAAGCAAGTTCTCACCAGCATTTTTTAAAAAAGGGCAGTCCTTTCATCAATTATTTAAAAAATGATTTCTCATGAGGCATTCTGTGTTTGCAAAACTCTATAGCTCAACCTTTTGAGCAGCAGTTTTAACATATATTTGAGAGAAGAAGAAAACATGTAGTGGGAAGAAGAAAACATGTAGTTAAGAGCATAGTTTCTGGAGTTAGCCAAGATTAAATCCTAGTTTTATAAAACACTAAGTATGACCATGAAGAATTAACATGGAAAATTACATATTTCATCAATAAAGTTAGGGCTAATAATAGAACTACTTTTGTTGATATGTTTGAAAATCAGATGCAGTAGTGCCTGTAGAGGCCAGGCACAACAGGGCCAGGCACACGCCAATACTACTGTTTTTTATTTATGTCATATTATTACAGTTCTTTTGGAATCATAATAACATCTTTTTCAACTCATCTTCTAGTGTTTTAAAATTACATAACTTTGTTTTGATGATACTTTTATAATTTGGAGATATCCCTTAAGATTCTTTTGATAGTGGTTCAGGGTTTCATGAAAGTTGTTTCATTGGCAGAACTTTTCCACTGCTATGTGACCAAAAAAAAAAAAAGGAAAGAAAGAAAAAGAAAAGAGAATTTCCCCCCAAAATTGTATGAATATGCTTCCTTTGCTGCATAAGATCCCTAGACAAACTAAGCAATCAAAAGGATTGTTTCTTTTCATGATACCCTAATCTAAATTTCCACATGGATTTTATTTTTGGTGCGTATGTAATTTGCTACAAATGTAAGAAAAAAATTTTATTCAGACTTTTTTATTGGAACTATCAAAGCAACATATGAAATTAACTGTCTTACACTTTACTTCTGTGTTTCTTACCTAGGCGAGATAAGTAATGATCCCATAACATTTAATACAAATTTAATGGGTTACCCAGACCGGCCTGGATGGCTTCGATATATCCAAAGGACACCATATAGTGATGGAGTCCTTTATGGGTCTCCTACAGCTGAAAATGTGGGGAAACCAACAGTCATTGAGGTAATTTACTTACAACAAAATCATGTATATATTTTTTTCTTTTTGTTATTTGTGTTTCATATGTTGAAATTAAAGTAACATGGCACAAAAAAGGGAGTTCCCATTGTGGCTCAGTGGTAATGAATCTGACTAGTATCCATGAGGATATGGGTCCATTCCCTGGCCCTCCTCAGTGGGTTAAGGATCTGACATTACCATGAGCTGTGGTGTAGTTCGCAGATGCAGCTCAGATCCTACGTTGCTGTGGCTGTGGCTGTGGCATAGGCTGGCACCTGCAGCTCTGATTCGACCCCTAGCCTAGGAATTTCCTTATGCCATGGGTTCAGCCATAAAAAAAATAAAATAAAAAATTACCCGACAGTATTTTTCAGTATTCTATGCTTGGAAACATACTCAGTAACACTTGCAAATGCACCATTCCTTTCCATTCATTTACAGAGATATTTGTTTCAGCTTTTATATAAAAAGAGGCAGTCTAAATTAGTGGAAAAAAAAGACATTAAAAAATACTATTAATTCTATTTAATAAAATGAATATAAACTTAAAACAGTTATTTCCCCCACATTTCAGTTTCAAAATTCATGTTCATTCAAATACAGTTATTAAGCAGATAGCTTATGACCGCCTACTGTGTGCTAAGCATTATGAAAGGTGCCAGTGTTAGAAAGATGAATAGTGGCTGTGTCCTGCCATGCCTTACAGTTCAAAGGTTGAAGCACTGGAATGGAAACTCAGACTTAGTCAACACTGACATAACTGTTATAATAAGAAGGTGCTGCTTGATGCAGAATTGTAAGAGAGTAGGAATCCATGGAGTAGAAGGAAGGCTATTTTAGGCAGAAGATACAACACATCAAAATCTTGGAGGCATAAACAAATCCACATGGTCTTAGAGAACTACAAGTGTGACTGGAAGACAGGATGCTCTCCAACTCCAAAGGGCAGGTGATGGGAATGGAGGTTTGATGGGGAGAGGGAGTGGGCGGGCAGATCTTTCAGGGCTCTGTGAGCCATGATAGGTTTGATTTTTATTTGGGGAGTCATGGTGGTATTATAATTAATCAGACTTTTACCAGTATCTAACATCATATCTAGATGATATTCGAAATTCAAAACAATAACAGAAACAGTGATGACATTGAAACTTTAATGAGAATTAATATATTATTTTAATGAATGGCTATAAAGGCTGAAAGTCTTTCACTTTTTGCCGTACCTGACAAAATCAGAATTGTAATGGAAATTAACAGCAGGAGAGTCCTTCTGTAGTTTTAGGCCCAGTTGCTTCCAGGATCTTAAATTAGAATTTAACTCTTCAGTTCCATAAGGACTCACTGGTAATGATCCAGGTCACTAGCATAGGAATTGCCAGGATTTTGTACAGGTCCTGGGTGGCATGTTTTCTGCCTGGCACAGACTGTCAGAGGATTACATGCTTTGGATTTTTCACCAGTTTTAATCAGCCATGGTCTATGGATATGAGTTTCCATGTTAGCCAAGAGAAGAAAGTGTTTCTTCATTTGAACTGGAGTTTGTATTAACATGACTTTTCAATGATTTCTACCTGTAAATCTGCTTCTTAAGGCAATGTGGATATAAGATAGAAATATATGTAGATATAAGAAAAATATATTTTGAATTATTGCCAAAATTATTTTTTAAAATATTCATTAAAGTTATAACAGTAATATATAAATGCGTGTCACCACATTGCTGTATTAAAAAAAGAAAAACAGCACAATTATCTTGATAGGCACAGAGAAAGCATTTAATAAAATCCAACACCTATTATTAATAACAGAAAATAATCTTAGCAAACTGGAAATAGAACTGAACTTCGTAATGATTTCTTTTTTTTTTTTTTGGCCACAGTGTACAATGGCCTGATGTGGGATCTCAGTTCCCAGACCAGGGAATGAACCTGGACTGCAGTGGCGAAAGAGGCCAGCCCTAACCACTAGACCACCAGGGAACTCCCAGCACTGAACTTCTTAATCTGATGGGTTATTTACCAAAAGTAATAGCATCATTTTTTAGTGGGAATCATTAGTAATCATTTTTTAATGAGAAAATATTAGAGGAATTCCACTTAAATTCAGAAACAACACAAGAATGACCCTTTTTATCACATCTACTACAGGATATATTAGAAATCCTATCTAGTGCAGTAAAGAAAGAAAAAGAAATCTCTAAATATTTGAAAGGAAGAAATGAAATAGTCAATGATATAAAGAGTCTATAGACTATTAGAATATTAAGAAAGCCTAAGTGGAGTTCCCCTTGTGGCTCAGTGGTAACGAATCCAACTAGTATCCATGAGGATGTGGGTACCATCCCTGGCCTCACTCAATGGGTTAAGGATTCGGCGTTGCCATGAGCTATGGTGTAGGTTGCAGACTTGGCTTGGATTGTGCATTACTGTGGCTGTGGTATAGACCAGCAGCTGCAGCTCCAATTCAATGCCTAGCCTGGGAACCTCCATATGTCACAGTTGTGGCCCTAAAAAAATAAGGGAAAGCCTAGCAGTAAGCTGCAAGATCAATACAAAAAATGTAGTTGTATTTCTACACAAGAATAGCAAGTATTGAGAAAATACATGTTTTTAAAATATACTATTTTTAATAGCAACAAAAATTATAATGTACTTGGAATAAATTTAATATCAAAGAATTCCTATGTAAATGAAAGCATAGTTCATTCAGGGATAGGAAGATTCAAAATCACGAAGGCATTACTTTCATGATATCTGGAATCAATGTCATTCCAATATAAATCTCAACAGGTTATTTCATAAAGGTTGGCAGATAATCCTAAAATTTATAAAGAAGGTAATGGCTAAGAAATATCAAGGCACTCTTAAAGGAGAAATAAAAAGAGGAAAGATTTCTTTCCTTTCCAGAAAAGATTTATTATAAATCTATAATAATTAATCATCAGGTTGTATTGATACAGGAATAGAAAAATTAACAAATGGATAAAATAGAGAGCCCAGAAACAGATCCATCCACCTAAAGAACAATGACATATGTCTAAAGAGATGGTTCCACAGATCATAGATTAGGCAAAAGGCGGTCTGTTTATTGACTGGTGCTCAGCCACGTGGCAACCATAAAATTAGATTTTTACTTCACAGGAAATACAAAATCCAATTCTAGGTAGGTTAAGGCTTTAGCAAAATTTTAAACTATTATATAAAAATGTAGAATAGTATTTTTCTAAGTTTGAGCCTAGAGAAGGCTATCTTAAGTAATTCCTGAATAGTTTTTATTTAAGAGGAAAGATTGATACATTTTACCATATTAAATTTTTGAACTTTGGTTCATCAAAAGAAAACATTTAAAAAAAAAGGCAACTCACAAGCTGGAAGATGATATTTTAAATATATGAGGCTGACTAATGAGACGTATATAAAGTATAAAATAGACTCCTACAATTTCAATAAGAAAAAGACATGGACAGACCTTTCACTAAAGAGGAGACCAAAATACCATTTAAGTATAGAAGTTTACTCTTATCAATAAGGCAGAATATTCAAGTTAATACCACACTGAGAATTTTACCCTCAGTAAAGTTCATCTCAGTGTGTGTGGAAATTAGCATAACCACTTTGGAAAACTCAATATTTCACAAAACTGAGTATCAGTGTACCCTTCAGTCCCACTTCCTGGAATACATCTAAAAGAAACACCTGCAAATATCCACCCAAAGGCATGCACTGTGGTGTTCATTGAGCAATGTTTGTGTAGGAAAACACTGGAAACCCACAAAGCCATTGAGACCCAGAAGTCCATCAGCAAGAGAACGGATATATAAATTGTGGAGTATTCACATACTGAACATTTACAGCAACGATGAATTTAAGCTTGCCTGGCAACATGAATAAATGTTTTTAACCTAATGTTGAATAAAAATACGAGTTCCAGAAGACTGTATACAGTTTACCATTTTTATGGTGCTGATAACCCAGCAAACTGAACAATGTATTTTAAGCATACATGTATTTATAATAAAACTATATTTTAAATGAATGGGATCATAAAGACAAAATCCAAAATGGCTCTTCTGGTTGGAGAGAGACAAGGGGGTAGGCTAGGAGAGAAACACATGTGCTGAACCAGGACTCACAGGAGTTTATTATACCTTAACACCAACATATAATATCATGGATATGTATCAAATAATATACTAAAAAGGTGATTAAAAACAGTGTATCTTTCACCTAACACAAAGAATAATTATCTATAAATAAGTCATTTCTACATCCATTTACAATATTTTCAGTATTTAAAAATATTCCAGGGAGTTCCCATTGTGGCTCAGAGGTAACAAACCCAGCTAGTATCCAGGAGGATGTGGGTTCAATCCCTGGCCTTGCTCAGTGGGTTAAGGATCTGGTGTTGCCGTAAGTTGTGGTGTAGGTTACAGACAAGGCTTGGATCCTGCATTATTGTGGCGGTGGAGTAAACTGGCCGCTACAACCCTGATTAGACCCCTAGCCTGAGAACTTCCATATGCTCTGGGTGCGGCCCTAAAAAGACAAAAAAAAAATCCATTAGTAATATAGTCGTAAGATTTTTGTATGTCTTAAACTAATATTGAATCATATAAGTTCAATAATTAATTTATTCAGTAGATATTTATTAAGCCTCTAAAATAGATCAGCCATTCTTTTAGAAATAGGGCATCAAAAAAGTGCACACATGCAATAGTATTTACTATGAAGGCCCTCACATCATCATAAGTAAAATTTGATTGAGGATATTATAGTGTTTAAATATCTCATTAGATGTGATAGAGGGATGGCATTCTATTATAGCTGTTAAAATTAAACATTAAATATAAAATCAGATAATAAAATTCTTCCCCCTGATTTATGAAGAGTTCTTCACTCTCTTGTGTAGCCTGTGATTTAAAATAAAACTTATTAGAATTTATGAAATTTGCAATAATGAAATTTGTGGTAATTGTTGGAAGGCTAGCCTTAAAAATATTACCAGTAATTTGAAAATGTCTAATCTTTCTGAATATTGGCTATGAGATATTATAACAAACAGCATCTAGTGTTTTTTTTTCCCTTGAGAGTATTATTAAATTTTTTGCAGGGTAGACTTTTAAAATTATGGAGATTCCCAAATACTTCTTGCATTCCTTCATTTGCTTCCTTGTGAACAATAGTGCCTAGTTTATTTTAATGACTAGCCTTAATTTTTGTGTTCAGTCTGAACCTAATTGATCATGCGTCTCAGCAGAGAGCAACAAAGTCATGAAATCCAAAAGATATTTGACAAATCGTGGAGAGAGAAGTTCTTTTAACTTTGTGGAATAATATGCTTTTCAGAATTTTTCAGAGTATGTACTTTTTTTTTTTTTT
>PVHT020000174.1:6096065-6167094 GCA_004024745.2 Catagonus wagneri
GCTAGGGGTCTAATCGGAGCTGTGGCCACTGGCCTGCGCCGCAGCCACAGCAACGCAGGATCCGAGCCGCGTCTGCAACCTACACCACAGCTCACGGCAACGCCGGATCGTTAACCCACTGAGCAAGGGCAGGGATCAAACCCGCAACCTCATGGTTCCTAGTCGGATTCGTTAGCCACTGCGCCACGACGGGAACTCCCAGAGTATGTACTTTTAAATATCGTTAAAGGTTTGGAATTTTTTATTCGAAAATTCTGATTTCCACTGTTCTCTCGTATTCCTGATGAGTGTCATGTATTTTATTTAAAGCTCATATATGATGCTATTAAAATATTGGATACTTGTTTTAACATATGCAAGATATTTCTTTTTAGTTCGAGTCAGTTTTCTCTTACTCTTTTGTCTCAGTGTCAACTATTGCACAGTTACTGCCAGGAGTTGTGCTGTGATACTGAGACTTTTACACATCATTTAGGGTTTTTTTTTTTTTTTTTTTGAGGTACTGTGGGCCTGTCTGAATGATTTAATATCTGCTATGAAGTTAATTATTCCTTGATTTTTGAAGCCATATCCTGTTGTTGGCCTTTGCTTTGTTTGTTGTTTGCAGTGGCTGTTTCTGAGTTGACTTTGATGTAAGTTCATTGGCTCTGCAAACATTTACAGATATTTGACTCTGCAAAGGGATTGATTTGTGTTTTTGAGCATGTGCCATAAGCTTTGTAGACTGTGATCCCTACTGCTGTCTGCTCCCACTGAGAGATGATTTCTAAAGGGTTACTTGGGATATTTTTTTGACTGGTTGGTGTGCAGTTAGTGCACTGAATGCAAACAACACAGAGATGTACTTATTTTAATGTGTGCTTTCCGGTGTGATCCTTAAGCTCCATTTAAAAGTACACAAATATATCTTTTTTAGGGTTTTTTTTGAAATTTTAGAACAGCGCTGGTAAGTAATTCATAATGGTTAATCCATTTGCTGATGATGCATCTGCATTGCTACTAGCACTTAACAATCTTCTATAAAAGGGTTTTTCTGGTTTTAACTTGTCGTTTTAGCATGTTAAATAGACCTGACTAATTATCTATTTTCCCATAATATTGCTAAAAGCTCTGAGTTCTTATTGCCCAGAGAAGGAGTACTTTGTAAGTACATAAACAAGTAATGAAAATGGAAAGAATGACAGTTTGTTTTCGTTTTGTCCTTAATGGACTTCATTTTCCAAATAACGTTTCACTTCTTTAATATGATTTTCTTTTTCTGATAGATAACTGCCTACAATAGGCGTACCTTTGAGACTGCGAGGCATAATTTGATAATTAATATAATGTCAGCAGAAGGTAGGTATATGGAAAAATATGTTGATTGTTTCCTTATTTGCAAGAAGTGTTTCATTATATTTTATGTAAAATATAGTTAAGGATTTTAAAGCACCACAGACCTATTTGAACTAATGAAATAGTAAAATGTAGGAAAGAAAACTAAGCAATATTAAATTTGTTGTAAAACATCATGACATGTTATGGTGCTGAGAATCTCAAGATAGGGAGCCAAATATATAGACCACTTATTTCTCCAGGTTTTGGTTAAATCATCTGTAAAGTGGGATGAAGAATACCATTTCTTACATAAGTCTGAGGTAAGATGGCTATCAGTTAAAGCTCAAAATGTGTTCCACATAAGGCTGATTATAAAATACATTCATGATTGGTGTTATTTTACTTCAAAACCTGCCATAGCTAATAGTCCAGTTGTATGTGATGATAAAGATTTGTTGAAATTCCTGCCATGACACAGTGGGTTAAGAATCCGACTGCAGTGGCTTGGGTCACTGTGGAGGTGTGGGTTCAATCCCTGGCCCAGGAACTTCCATATTTCATGGTGTGGCCATAAAAAAAAGAAAGAGTTGTTGATGGACAGATATAAACTGTGTTTGGTGCTTTGGATCACATCTCCTTTCAAAATAGCTAATCATGCATCCATTATTGCTGGAGTCCATCAGTAATTTTGTTACACAAGGTCAAACTGTAAGTGATGCCTAGAAGGTTAGGGACACGAGATATTCCAAGAATTCCACTCTCAAATATTCTGATCCTAAGTTTGACATTTGATTGGGGAAAAAACACACCACTATAATCTTTATAGATTAAAATTTATAAATCATAGGATACTATACCCGGTATCGTTTATAAGAGTGGCAGGAGAAGAAGTGATAAAGCACTTCCCCTCCAAAACAGTAAAATAATTGTGCATCTTGGGTAGGAAAGTGCTTACTTCTATTTACTAGTAAAATTAAAAACAAATGAGCAAACACAGTATTTTATCAGGGCGTACTAATTTAGAATTCATAATAATTCTGTAAAGGCTGAGTTAAAAATTACCTTAACAATTGTGTGAAAGAATGGAGAGTTCCTGTTGTGGCTTAGGCGTAACAAACCTGACTAGTATCCATTAAGACACGGGTTCAATTCCTGGCCTCACCCAGTAGGTTAAGGATCAGGCATTGCCTTGAGCTGTGGTGTAGGTCACAGATGCAGCTCAGATCTAGCATTGCTGTGGCTGTGGTATAGGCTAGCAGCTGTAGCTCCGATTTGACCCCTAGACTGGGAACCACAGGTGCGGCTCTAAAAAGACAAAAAACAAAACAAAACAAAACAAAAAAACCTACAATATGAAAGAAAGCAATTCTGTAGAGTTAATACTACAATACATATTTGGGAAGATTGCCTGAAGATTTTGAACCCCGTAACATGAGTTTTCCACCGGCATTTTAGCTGCATCAATTGCAGACAACAAGTATGCTAGTTTAAAATTTAAAATGACTTTTATATATGAAAAGAAAGTAGAAGGGCCAGTTGCTTTTGCCTGGATAGAAGACTCTGTCCATTTTTCCACTTCCCAAGGACTTTTCGTAGGTAATCGTGTTTGGATCAAGTTGATTTTTATTCTTGACTCCAATTGTAATTAGATACTTGCATCCAGTCCAAGCTGTCCTTGTAGAATCAGAATGCTCTTAATGAACAAAATGATTGCAAAGGTCCCTTTCTCCTTGGGAATTCATCAGTATAGTTACGTATTTACATTGCAATGGACTTAGACCACTAACCTCACTATTATGCCCCCAGAGGGACTCAGAAACTTTTGTCAGGTATGGGAGTCCCTACAGACTGAAAGATAATCTGGTCTATAGTTTGAACCTCCTCCTTAGGTCTGGTCTCAGTCCTGTGGATACAGAGTACACAGACATCCAACAGATGATGCTGCTGTATAGGGACCCACATTCAAGCAGGTACTAATGGAAGACCACTAGCCAAATGTAGGATTGAAAGTTGGTGTTAGGAGCTGTGTATCTCAATCAGGGTTGAGGGAGGATGAATACATGGCTTTTGAAAGCCTTGTTTTACATAGGGGTCCCTGAAAACGAGCAAACTAAGTGACAGACGTTTTTCCTTGCTCAACTAAATAGAATGTTATGGACACTAGGATGTACCTCACTGAGCATGCCAATGTGCATGCCATTTCTCCCAGATAAGGTTAGGAAAAGAAGCAGTAAGGGTTGACTATCAGGCTAACCATGCTCAGTCCAACTCCTTGCCCAGCTGTCTCCTGCTGTGGGAGACCTAATGGGAAATTAGTTGTGTAGAATCGTACAGCGTGGCACTCAAGGAGGGTACGTAGAGTGATTCTCTAAACTGACTTTAGTGCCTCAGAGGCCTCCCAATGTGTTGGCCTACTGTTCCCTTGGCCTCTGTGATGTCCAAATATAGCAGGCATGGGATTTCCCCAAAGTTAGAAAGCTACTGTGACTCATCTCTGGGAGGCCTGGCAGCAGCACTTGGCCCAGTAGACAGCAGGCAGCTGTGCGACCTGGAGCCTCGGAGGGGTGTGGCAGCAGTGGGTCTCAGAAAGGAGCCCCCGAGGAAGGTCACATGGATGAGGGAAAACCAAATTATAGTTCTCCAAGGAGTAGCATGAATAATAAGGAGAAAGTTTTTTGCATGCCTTTTCTTTTAGAAAAGTGCATCTGAAAACACTGAATGAAATTAATAGATGACAGACTTCTAGCATACTCAAAAACTATATTTGGTATTATTTATAAATATTATTTATTGCCAAGAAACTGTTCATGACATTTTTCTGCATGACTCTTTCTCACTATGGGAGAAAATGCAGTATGATGAAGCTACTGTTTATCTGTATAAAACAGGAAATATATCTGTATAAAACAGGAAACTTATCTACATAAAAGAGAATAAACATGTCATATTTTAGAAGATTGCAGATGGCTATACATCAAACAAATCTAACAAAATCATAAGCAGAATAAATTACAGTGGAGATGAGTAAAGAGCCTTTTGTGATTAGGGCTTTGAAACACTTACTCTTTAGAGAGAGACATCACACTGCAGAAAACTCTCCTGCAAACTCTAAAGCCAGAATTACCTCCCTGCCTTCACCCCTGGCATCAAATGTCCTTTAATTTTATTTATTTATTTATTTATTTATTTATTTATTTATTTATTTATTTATTTATTTATTTTGCTCTTTATGGTTGCACCCATGGCATATGGAGGCTCCCAGGCTAGGGGTCGAATCAGAGCTACATCTGCCGACCTACACCACAGCCACAGCAACGCGGGATCCGAGCTGTGTCTGCGACCTACACCACAGCTCACAACAATGCCGGATTGTTAACCCACTGAGCAAGGCCAGGGATTGAACCTGCAACCTCATGGTTCCTAGTCGGATTCATTAACCACTGTGCCACGATGGGAACTCCTCAAATGTCCTTTAATATTAATGAGGTTTCATAATAAGTGAGATCACCAAGATTCCTTATTGTGTAATTTTAATTTTTTATTATGTTAGAGTGGAATACTTTAAGATAGTATATGAATTTTTAATAAAATAAGTCAGAGGGTATGTGTAATCTGTTTGCTGTTGGTGTGTCCAGAAGTGTTTTTCACCCTATAAGAGCAGAATCCAGGTAATTAACCTCTGTATATTATTATAAGAATTGCTAAAGTTTATTGTTTTCTAAGTTCTTATTAGGGCTCCACTGAGGACATTACATTCACAGTCTCTTTTAGCTTAGATAAATAATCATATGAGGGGAGTTCCGCTTGTGGCTCAGCAGATTGAGAACCCAGCTACTATCCATGAGGATGTGGGATCAATCCCTGGCTTCACTCAGTGGGCCAAGGATCTGGTGTTACCACAAGCTGTGGTGTAGGTCACACAGGCAGGTCGGATCTGGCATTGCCGTGGCTGTGGTGTAGGCCAGCAGCTGCAGCTCCCTTTCGACCCTTAGCCTGGGAACTTCCTTATGCCCCAGATGCGGCCCTAAAAAGAATAAAAAAAATCATACGAGGTAAGTTCAAATGATCTGAAAGTATGGAGAAAAATACAAGTACTGGTTTACCTTCTGACTGTATTAAGTATGGTCATTTACTTCCTTTAACTTGGCTTGCCTCATGGTAAATATTAAAAAAAGTAGCCTTTATTATTACGGAAATATTACCAAACAAAAAAGAAAGCTATTCTTTGTCTTAGTAGAACAACCAGAATATAGGAAATGATAGCTTATTTGTTTTGTTTTGCTTTGTTTTGTTTTGTGCTTTTTAGGGCCATACCCACAGCATATGGAAATTCCCAGGCAAGGGACTGAGTCAGAGCTACAGCTGCAGGCCTACGCCACAGCCACAGCAACGCAAGATCTGAACTGTGTCTGCAATCTACACCACACTCCTGGCAACGCTGGATCCTTAATCCACTGAGTGAGGCCAGGGATCGAATCTACGTCCTTTTGGATCCTAGTTGGGTTTGATACCACTGAGCCACAACGGGAACTCTGGAAATGGTAGCTTGTAATTCAAGTAACATTTGAGAACCTGAAATAAATGATGTTTATTTAAAGTTTCATATATTGATTAGAGTTCTTGCTGTGGCACAGTGGGTTAAGGATCCAGCATTGTCTCTGCAACAGCTCAGGTTGCTGCTGAGGTGCAGGTAGAAGTAAGCAGAGATGAATATTCATTCGTAGAAACTCTCTGACAAGAGTTCCTGCTGTGGTGCACTGCTTTAATTACCTGGCTTGTTTCTGTGGAGGTGCTGGTTCAACTCCTGGCCCAGGGCAGTGGGTTCAGGATTTGGCGTTGCCACGGCTGTGGCGTAGGACACTGGGTTGGTTTAAAATATTAATCTTGGCATCTTTGGAGGGAAATTATTAATGAGACACTGGGGAGGAAAGAAGCTAACTAAACGTCTAACAATGTGAGATATGGAATTTCAGAGAAATTTAAAGTATTATTTCTCTAGAATATTTAATTATGGAGTGATCTGAAGAGTGAAATTGCTATGATTTCAAAGTTGTTATTGAAAATACAATTAATAATTATTTTCGTAAAATGTAATGTTTTAGCCTGTTCCAGACAGACCAGTTATACTGTAGATTTAAAATACGGCATTTCGTATCATTTGTAAGCAACCCACAAGCAAGTACAGATGTTTTTTCATGTCTTCTCTATATGGAAAACATGTTGCTCTGTGCCTCAGCTTCCTCTTCTGTTCAAATGGAAATAGCACTACCTGGGATGGAAAGCACTAAATGAGATGATGTATTTGAAAAAGATCGGTCAACTTTTTTAAAAAGACTACAGATACAAAATATTTTTATAAGTTCTGGAAATGCTCCTTCTACCTGGGTACACTGGCAGGGCTAGGAGGCTGGCAGGTCACTGGTAAGCTAGAGACAGATTTGACTTTTTATTTCTTTTTTTATTCTCCCTATAATTGTGAATTGCCCTGCTGTCCCTTGGATTTGACTGCATTGTAGATAAAATTCTGGGTCAAGTATGTGTCATGTTTTTAGATGAGTCCTCTGTTACACAGAAAGCCTTTAAAGCCAGTAATAATATTGTTCCCCCAAACCAGGGCAGTGCAAATCTTAAAAGCGACAGAAAGCACAAATCTTACATTGCTTTTGTTTCCCTTTCAAGACTATTTCATTAAAGATATGCATACCCTTTCCCCCCAAAATTAGACTTCCCGTTACCATATCAAGCAGAATTCTTCATTAAAAATATGAATGTAGAAGAAATGTTGGCCAGCGAGGTTCTTGGAGACTTTCTTGGGGCGGTGAAAAATGTGTGGCAGCCTGAGCGTCTGAACGCCATCAACATCACGTCGGCCCTGGACAGGGGCGGCAGGGTTCCGCTTCCCATTAATGACATGAAGGAGGGGTAAGCAGACCTTTTTCTCGTTGCCTTAAATGTGGATTTTTAAACATGGTGATCTTATCAAACTTCTTATAGATGGAAGATGGCCTGTTGCATTTTTCTTTTCAATAAGAAATAGGTATTGTAAAGATAGGAAAAAACTAGCAATTTTCTATATTGACAAAGAGGTTACATTAATGGATCTTTATATCTGATGTTCCAGGTCCTGTGAAATCTAATTGTAGATCAGGATCAGCGTCATAAATTACAGCACTAAAGTCTTTTGTACCTTCCATAGAGAAGCCAATTATTTAAGGCCCTGAATTTCAAAGGAAATTGATGCGCCAGTTATCAGCTGCAGAAGGACATGCAGACTGCTGTAACTTTATTCTAGGAAACTATTTCTTCGCCTTTTACATTCTTTCCACCAAGTGGCGGTGATTGATGGCTGGGGTGGCTTTGAAACCCATTCCTAAAGCCTGGCCTTGTCACTCACAAGCTGGGTGACTCTGGGCAAACTACTGCACTCCTCTGAGCCTCAACTTCGTCTGCTCCATCGGGGACTATGCTGTCCATCAGGGTTGTTATAATGATTAAATGGTGACAGTACATTTGAAAGGGACTTGTCTGTTTTCAAGCGTTATAGTTACAGAGTATGACTTACACCTTCATAGAGGTTATGAAACACTCCTTGTGCCTGGGTAAATTTGACAGATCAAATGTGAATGTCGAATGAAATTTTGCTATTTAATTTTTAATCTGTAAGTTGAGGCAGATCTTCCTTCTTTTAAACCAATCCTATAAAAGTATGAGGTATGAAATAAATCACATTTTGTGTAGCACATCCTCTTCTAACTCCTCCTTTATCCCTATTCTTGGTAATATTTTTATACATATCATATCTGGAATTCAGTAGAATACCTGGATTAATAGGAATCAAACTTAAGGGCAGTTTAGGAGAGCGTTGTTGGAAATAAAGGAAAAGACCACAGATAAACATTGATGAGGTATGAGGGAGTGGACAGAAGGGTGATAAGGGATAAGCAGTGAGCTGTCAAGTCCAACTTACAAATTTCAGAATTAAATTGTACCTTGTATGCTACATTAATGGATTTTGAAGTCAGTCACGCACACATAGTAGTGCTTCGAGGGGAGTTCCTATCATGGTGCAGCAGAAATGAATCTGACTAGGAACCATGATGTTGCAGGTTCGATACCTGGCCCTTCTCAGTGGATTAAGGATCTGGCATTGCTGTGAGTTATGTATGTTGCAGACGTGGCTCGGATCCCGCATTGCTGTGGCTGTGGTGTAGGCCGGCGGCTACAGCTCCGATTAGACCCCTAGCCTGGGAACCTCCATATGCTGCGGGTGCGGCCCTAAAAAGACAATAAATAAATAAATAAATAAAATGTGCTTTGAGGAAAATAGTTCCTTAATCTCTTGCCTATCTGCTGGTTGGCTTTCTCCATGAGAATGTGATTCTGGAGCTTAAAGCTTTCCTTCAGAGGTACAAGGTGGTTCTCCTTCCCAATGAGTAAGTAAAGTAGGACCGTAGAAGGGGATGAACACGGGTATCTCTCCAAATACGGAGTCTTTTCTACAGTTTCTTAAAGTAATGCATTCCACAGTAATTGTAAAAACAAAGGCCAGAAGATGTTGGAGGAAGCAACATGGAAAGCCAGGCATTGGTAGAATTTTCCGTAGTTGTGCTCTCTTCTGGACCCACCCCCTCTCTAATCAGTAGTGTAGGCTTCACCTGTGGAGGCGCTTTTAGAAACAGCCATCCTGAATTGAATGAACAACTGTATAAACCAAACTCTGGCCTAAGGTAGTGCTGCCCAACTGTGTTGAGCCTGAGAATTGCCAGTAAGAGTTTTATTAAAAACATACCCGAGTTCCTGGCCTCTGATTCCTCCTAGTGATTCTGGATCTTTGAGTCTACGGCTGGGCCTGAGCATGTGACTCTAAATTAGGAACAGAATTTTTTGTCCTACAAGTACTTGTTGGAGAATTCAGTCATTAGCTGACTGACCCCCAGCACCTGCTAGTGGGAGCCATGTGCTGTCAGATATTTGAGAGAGTCAGTCCCGTGGCATTTATTTGGACCCGGTTGTCTCAGATCCCTTCCCAACTTGAAATGCTTTCCATGAGTTTTAATTTAATGTTAAGCCATAGCCTTTACGAAGTATTCGTACGATAAGTCTTTTAAAATAGAATTTCTATAAATTGTACTCAATGCCAGCTCTACTACTCCAATGTCCCTATATGAGCACCAATGAAATAAGACCTTGCTTGAGTATGATTCCAGAAAAAAAATTTGTCCCTGGGAATGATTTTACATATTTTCTTTGGTTGTTATATAATATCATGGTAACAAAAATAGGGGCTTTTTAACCTTGTTACCTTAAGTTTAGAAGTCCAGTGCTTAACTCATTACTTGTGCCTTCCTTTCCTTTTTTTTTAATGGCCACACTGGCGGCATATGAAAATTTCCTAGGCCGGGGATTGAATCTGAGTCTCAGCTACAAACTATGCCACAGCTATGGCAACGCCAGATCCTTTAAGCTACTGCACTGGGATGTCTTTCTGTCTTTTTCACGGTGTATCATGACTCTTACTAATTCACTTACTAAACTTCTCACCTCTGTACTTTCTTTTGAAAATTACACGGACTGTAAATCGCTTTAAAAATGAAATACTGAAAAGATCAGGCAGAGTAAGAGATGGCAAAGGAATTGCATCCCCTTCTTTTCTAAAATTTTATTTAGAAATACACTTCAGAAATTAAACACCTAATAACTTGTGTTCTGCTTAATACTTAGCATAAGTTTCAGTCTGTGATTAAAAAAAAAACAAAAACACAACTCCATTAAATTATTTGCTATAACACATGGCAACCACAGTTTACTGACTGCAGATTTTTCCGTATTGGCCAGAGCAACAGCAGATGATCAGTAGTAGTCCCTCAGAATAAATGGCTCTTCCACAGCCCAAAGTGGCACTAAATGTCAGTCCTCAGGAACCCCCTCTGCAGCATCCCAGCTCCTCATCCTTCTTGATGTGCTTTGTTTTGTTTTGTTTTGTTTAATCTCTGCAGACCTCACTGGCAGCTTTCAAACTTCTAAATCTAACAGAAACCAATTATAAACATTTAAAGTGAGTAAGCTCCAGCAAGGAAGGCTGAGCCTCCTGAAGATTCCCTTTCACTTTCCAGACCCATAACCTCAAGGCAGCGGTGCTGTCTCTGGGTGTGGTCTTGGTGCTGCTTTTGCTTCTGACACTGAGCCAGAGGCTAAGGACTTGTGGATGCATTTAGCCTGGAATAAAGCTGGTGGAAAGAGGAGCAGGTTCATATTTCATTCTGGGCATGGCATCGCTGCCAACCCAGGCTGAGTGATGCGGTGTAAATGGTGGTTATGAAGGGAATGATGGGGTGTGAGGATTAAAGAATATACTCACTTTTCATAAGAGATTGTCAAACCTACCACTATTTCCTCTGGTTACCAAAGCCTGTGGATCTAGCCTCAATCAGCAACAGAGAATCCCAGTTTATTCTCTAGACAATCTCACCACGTACTCCTTCTAATTAATTGTCTGCTTTTTGCCCTGTAAAGGGCTCAGGGAGAAGTTACACTTGAGGAAGAGAATGTTAAGTCAAAGGCTGCCAAAGGCTGCTCTGATGCAAGGTCATGGTCCTAGGCCAGTTTCTAGTGCTCTACTGAATTTGTCCCCTTGTTTGGTGATTTACAAGACAGTCTTTTATTCTTAAGTAATGTACCTCCTATATTTTCGATGCAACTCTTCATTCTTCTAGGGCATGATGGTGATATGAGATTAGAATTTTTGAAAAAACCCTTTAGTAAAATAAAAATTGGAAGCCAATATAAGTCCATGTTTATAAACATAAAAATAAATTTTAAAATCAATGCAACTGTATGTCTTTAAAATATCTACTCTAATATCTATTCTATGCATAGATACATTTTTTTCTTTATAGTTTAACATTTATTATTTTTTATGGGAGAATATTGTGTTAGTCTCTAGGGTTCAGTGATTTAAAGACTATAGTCTATGCTCACATCCATTAGGAACTAGGCAAGTTATGAGATAATTAGAAAACAGTATTGTATGAATCATAGTTGAGATGTTCATGGAGACAGCTGCTCCACTACTTCTGGTCCCTGTGAAAGGATTCCTAGAGGAAACGCAGCCTGATCTGAGGCTTGCTTGTTTTTTTTTTTTTTTTTTTTTTTTTTGCTTTTCAGGGCCGAACCTGCAGCATATGGAAGTTCCCAGGCTAGGGGTCTATTTGGAGCTGTGACTGCTGGCCTACGCTAGAGCCACAGCAATGCCAGATCTGAGCCCCCTCTGTGACCTACACCACAGGTCACAGCAATGCCAGATCCTTAATCCACTGATTGAGGTCAGGGATCGAACCCACAACCTCATGGTTCCTGGTCAGGTTCATTGCCCCTGTGCCACGATGGGAACTCCCTGATCCGAGTTTTAAATGAGTGCAAATCAGCCTGCTCAGCAAATGAGAAAGGAAGGGTCTAGGCAGAGGGAATAGCTTGGGCAAAAGCCATCAGGTAGGAGGATGGCTAGTCAATATGGAAACCTATTTTGTGAGGAAATAGGGTTAGGGTTCCAGAAATGGTAATGACCAAAGAGACAAAGGTCAGACTGTGTAAGGCCTTGTACACCAGGAAAAGCTCTTTGGATTTTATCTTGAAGCACTGGGGACCTTGGCTGAAAAATGGTTTATATTAAAATTTTCATTTTAGCAAGTAGTCCTGCCAAGTCCCACCACATGGCTTGAAAAAGTAGACCAAACCCAAATGCCTCCCTTCTTTTTTTTTTAATTTATTTTATTTTTTTGTGTTTTATTTTTTCATTTATAATGATTTTTATTTTTTCCATTGTATCTGGTTTACAGTGTTCTGTCAATTTTCTACTGTACAGCAAGGTGACCCAGTTACACATACATGTATACATTCTTTTTTCTCACATTATCATGCTCCATCATAAGTGACTAGACATAGTTCCTGGTGCTCTACAGCAGGATCTCATTGCTTATCCACAGAAAAGAAAATCATGGACATGGAGAACAGACTTGTGGTTGCCAAGGGGGAGGGGGAGGGAGTGGGATGGATTGGGAATTTGGGGTCAATAGATGCAAACCAAATGCCTCCCTTCTGCAAGCAGGAAAATCCTCCTGCAAAAGAACCCCAGGAGAGGCTGAATCTTGTGTGCTAGTTCCTTCTCTGATAAAATAATTTGTCCCTTCTCCAGTCAAGAGGAGTAACAAGCAGTAGAACTAGAGTCTAGAAGCAACAGTTATTCTTTAATTTTTATTCTGAACTAGATTCTTCATTTGGTTTTATTTAGTCTTTATTCTTAGTTTCTGATTGATGTGCACAGAGCAAAGAAGTGAGGTAGGGGACAGAGGTAGCAATCACAGTGCTAACTTTTAAGAGCTTGAGAGTTCTCAGGCAACAGGTAACAGATGTGGACACCTTCTCCTCTAAATGGTCCTTTATATCCTATATACACAACTACATTCATTACTTGGATGAGTATGTAAAAATACAATCACTGGATCTATTTATCTAGCTGTTGCTGAAAAAAGCAGTTTTGAATTAATTTTTTACCTATAATTTAATTCTTCACATTGTTATGTGTAAAGGCCTCAGTCAATGTGCTTTACCTCAAGGGAAACTGAATCATTTAAATTGGCACAAAGAAACAGTCCTTCATAAGGGAAAGGTTTTAATTTCATTGTATCAATCCTTAACAATTTGAGTCACCATGTTTCATTAACATTGCTTGAGAGCCTTTCCTTGATAATATGCTCCTAGCCCATCGGTTTAAGTATATCTGAAAGTTTGAAAACATGTAGATAAGGTCATAAAGGTAAAGATAATCTTCCTTCATTTCATAAAAAATTTTAATTTGTGCATATCAAAAAGCCGATCAAAGTAGGTCCATATCAAAGATCTGGGAAAACAGCCGATTGTGAAAAATGTAATTTTGCATGTATAGCATAAATTATTGTTGTTATACATGGTCTCATAGAAAATTATATGTATATAGTTTTTCATTTAATTTTATTATTATTACTTTTTGGTTTTTAGGGCTGCACCAGGGGAATATGGAGGTTCCCAGGCTAGGGGTCAAATTGGAGCTACAGCTGCTGGCCCATGCCACAGCCACAGCAATGCAGGATTCAGTCCTCATCTGCAACCTATACCACACCTCATGGCAACGCTGGATCCTTGACCCACTGAGCAAGGCCAGGGATCGAACCCACATCCTCATAAATACATTTCTGCTGTGCCAGAATGGTAACACCCCAGAATTGTATTTTTAAAAAGACAACATGTTGAAACTTACTACACAAAAGAACTAATAAACATACATTTTTTTGACCTATAAGGCAAATCCATTGTCTACTCCTCTTGAGTAGTGTTTGCATTTTATATATTATTTATTTTCCCAGTTTTATAATTGACAGTGTAACATTGGATAAGTTTAAGGTATAATGCATAATGATTTGATATAACATATTTTGTGAAATGATAACAATAACCTAACATCCATAACCTCACACAATTACATTTTTTTTTTCTCGTGATGAGAAATTTTAAGAACTACTCTCAGAGTTCCCGTCATGGCTCAGTGGAAATTCTGACTAGGATCCATGAGGATCCAGGTTCAACCCCAGCCTCGCTTGGTGGGTTAAGGATCTAGCATTGCTGTGAGCTGTGGTGTAGGTCACAGACGCAGCTCAGATCTGGCATTGCTATAGTTGTGGTGTAGACCAGCAGCTGCAGCTCCAATTAGACCCCTAGCCTGGGAACCTGCATACGTATGCCATGGGTGTGCCCCCCCCCACACACAAAAGGAACTACTCTCGTAGCAACTTTGAAATATACAGTTACTTCTGTTTTTAAACTGGTATCATTCATTCTGCCAATAGGCTTCTTGAGGACAGTGAGACTGGGTTCAAGGAGAACGGTCAAGGGGCTGTTGCTTCACTCTGTGTGGAAAGTGACGGTGACTAAAACTGGGGTGGTAGCAGTGGGATGGAACAAAAAGTGGACAGGTGTGTATGAGAGTTCTTTCAGGGTAAATGTCAGAGACTGATGATAGATTGAATATGTAGGGAAAAGGACAAGAGTCAGAGATGATGGTACTTAAGCATCTGGCCATGCCAATCATCAAGAAAGAAGAAGATAGAAGGAGCAACAGGTGGAGGTGGGGTGGGGTGATGATGAGCTCAGTTTGGAACATATTAAGTTTGTGAAGCTTCTGAATCATCCAAGTAGAGATGAAAGTAATTTGGCAGAATGTGTCAACTGTCATAAAAATGTTTCCATTTCTAGGCATCTCTTTTAAGATAGTAACATTAAAGAATATGCGTAGAGATGGTCTTTACAATATTATTTATAACATCAAAAAATTGGAAGCAGCTTACATGTCCAACTCTGAAATAAGTACTAGATAAATCATGTGCACTTAGAAATTATATTGCTATAAATCTATAATTACAAAGACTGTACAATATGAGAAATGCATATGACGCATTAAGCGAAAAAGCAGAATACGAAATAATTGTATTTTAGAGATGATTGCAATTAGGTTAAAATATATGCACTTAAAAATATTATGCAAAGTACATTGGAAAATGAAAATCGTGATCTTAGTAATAAAAATTAATTGTTTTTGTATCCCAAGTTTTAGGTAATGTTTTTATATTGCTTTTATAATTTGAGGGAAAAAAATAAACATTTCAGAGCACCCAAAACTTATATTTATGCCCATTTATGTTATCTTGAAGTGAATTAATTTAAAATCTTACTAATTATAAATGCAAATCAATGTTACATATAAACAGGAGGACTTTTAACAATTTTAAAAATATTTGTGTATTTATAAATATATTTCAAAATTATTAAGGAAAAAAATATGGTCTTTGCTAGGCAGTTAATAAGCAGGTAGAAATTGCCTTTATATGAGGCTTAAAAGTAACAAATTGTTATAAATGGAATTTGTTTCTATTCACTAATCTTCTAAATTCTTTTTACCAGTGGTTTCTTATATCTACTTTTTCTGAACTTTGTATTTTTAACTTGATTTTTAATTTCGGTCCAGTATATACTATTTGTCTCTCAAAGACAGTTTTTTAAAAAATCATCTTTCAAATGAATCGTAAGTCCAAACATAAATTTGACACAGACAGCAACAAAATGGGGTGTAATCACATTCTGGGACACAGTTGTCAATTCAGGGTATGACTTCATACTTCTGTTAACATAGCTTTGAATTTTTGTGCCACACTTTTATTCATATCATTTTTAAAATAACAGCTTTATTGAGATATGAATACATACCCATACAGTTAACCTATTTAAAGTATATATAACTCGGTGGATTTTATTTTATAGACAAAGTTATGCAATCATTACCTCAATAAAATTTAGATCATCTTTATCTTCCCAACTCTCCCTTCCCATACCCATTAACAGTAACCACCATCACAACCCCCAGTCCTAGGCAACCACAATTTATTTAATTGCTGCGTCTATAAATTTGCCTTTTCTGGACACCTCATATCAGTGGGATCATACAATATGTGGTCTTTTGTGACCAGCTTCTTTTACTTTGCATTTTGTTTTCAAGTTTTCTTCCCTGTTGTTGCATATACAGTGCTTCATTCTTTTTAATGGCTGAGTAATATTCTGTTGTATGGATATTCCACCTTTTATCCATTCATCAGTTGATGAACATTTGAGTTGTTTCCACTTTTTGACTAGCATGAATAATGTTGCTACGAACATTTATGTATAAGGTTTTTCATAGGTATATATTTAAATTTCTCTTGGAGCATAAATTTAGGGATGGAATTTCTGGGTTATGTGGTAATTCTGTATTTAACCATCTTGAGGAACTGCCAAATTATTTTCCAGAGCAGTTGCACCGCAGAGTAGGAGAGTTCCAGTTTCTCCACATCCTTGTCAGCACTTCCTATTATCTGCCTTTTTCATTATAGCCATCCTAATGGGTAAGAAGTGGTCTCATTGTTTTGATTTCTATTTTACTGATAGCTATTGATGTTGAGCATCTTTTCATGCACTTTTTAGATGTTTGTATATGTTCTTTGGAGAAATATCTATTCAGATCTTTTCCTGTTTTAAAATTGGATTATCTTTTTGTTATTGAGTTGCAAGAGTCCTTTATATATTATAGGTATAAATAAGTCCCTTATTAGAGATATGATTTGCAATTTTTTTTTCTTTCTGTGGATTGCCTTCGCACTTTCTCTCTCTCTCTTTTTTTTTTTTTTTTTTTTTTTTTTTTTTTTTTTTTTTTTTTTTTTTTTTTTTTTTTTTTTTTTTTTTTTTTTTTTGCTTTTTAAAGGCACATCTGTGGCATATGGAAGTTCCCAGGCGAGAAGTCAAATCAGAGCTGCAGCTGCTGGCCTACCCCACAGCAATGTGGGATCTGAACTGCATCTGTGACCTGCACCGCAGCTCACAACAACACCAGATCACTGACCCATTGAGCGAGGCCAGGGATTGAACCAGAAATCCTCATGGATACTAGTTGGATTCATTTCCACTGTGCCACAAAGGGAACTCCTGCACTTTCTTAATGATGTCCTTTGAAGCACAAAGTTTTTAGTTTTGATAAAGTCCAGTTTTTTTTTTCTTTCTGTTATTGATGGAACTTCTGCTATCATATCTAAAAAACCTTTTCCTAATCCCAGGTCATGAAAATTTATGCCTGTTTTTTTTCCTCAGAGTTCAATAGTTTTAGCCCTTACCTTTAAGTCTTTGATTTGAGTAAAATTTTTTATGGAGTGAGGTAGGGGTCCAACTTCTTTCTTTTGCATTGGATATATTAGTTATCCCAGTATACCATTTGTTGTAAAGATCATTCTTTTCCCTACTTAATTGTCTTGGCACCTATGACAAAATCAGTTTACTGAAGGTGTTATTTCTGGACTTTGAATTCTATTTCATTGATCTAGATGCCTAGCCTTATGCTAGTACCACATTATCTTGATAACTGTTGCTTTGTAGTAAGTTTTGAAATTGGTAATTGTGAGTCTTCCATCTTTGTTTTTCTTCATCAAGAATTTTTTTGTGCATATGGCTATTTTGGGTCCCTTGGATTTCTCTATGATTTTTAGGATCAACTTGTCAATTTCTGCAAAGAAGACAGCTGAGGATTTTAATGGGTTCATTCCATTTTATGAGTGGCTGTGGTATTATCATTGGGAAATGATATTATTTCGCATAATTTCCTGGTTTTCCCTTTTATTTTGAAAAACCTATGAAATTTCTACCTTCTCAAGCTGTTCCAAGATTATTTAAATGCTATTGACACTATCTTTTATTGTGAACCTCTTATTGGCCAGTTAAGTAGTTCTTTCACCCTAGTTGCTAAAATACACAACAAGGAAATAAATTTTGTTTGCCTGACTTGTACTACCAAACAGTACTTTTTCTCTTATATTAACTTCTTAGATGAAAGATTGAGAGACCTTAATGAGAGACTTAATAGTAAGGTGTCTAGAAAAGATGACAGAAGTCCTAGGTAGAAATGATGAGTCTTCCTAACGCTCTGCACCTCCAGGATATAATATCACAGTCTTATTAAAATTAAATCAGGAGTTCCCACTGTGGCTTAGTGGTAACGAACCCAACTAGTATTCGTGAGGACATGGGTTCGATCCCTGGCCTTGCTCAGTGGGTTGAAGGATCTGGGGTTGCCATGAGCTGTGGTGTAGGTTGCAGACATGGCTCGGATCTGGCGTTGTTGTGGCTGTGGTATAGGCCAGCAGCTGCAGTTCTGATTCAACCCCTACCTGAGAATCTCCATATACCTCAGGTGTGGCCCTAAAAAGACAAAAAAAATTTTTTTAATTAAAAAAATCAGATGAAGATTTGCTACTGATAATTATTTTAGTGATAATGTTATTTTCTTTTTATTTTTAGTTTTAAACTTCATTTTATTAGAAAATGAATCAATCATATCTATTCCTTCACCCCTGAACACAGTGTTCCCCAGATCTTGAGCTGTAGGAAACATTTACTTAAATTTAAGTGTGGCTGATGGGGGCGACCTCCTGGGAGGTGGTGAAGGTCCCTGCTCCATGGATGCTGTAGGAGCTGTTCCCGGGCTGGAAGAGGAGCTGGAGGAAGTGGCCCAGCTCTGCATTTCTCTTTGGATGTTTTCTCTGTCATTTGACTGAAACAATTTTTGGTGACTAATTAAGTGAATGGTCAAAGCTTATTTTTTCAATCAAAATTCAATTTCAGCAAAAAATAGGAGAGGAGTGAGAGGGAGTAAACACTTTTTTTTCATTGCTTAATGAATTTTATTACAATTATAGGTGTACAAAAATCATCACAACTCAATTTGATAGCATTTCCATCCCAAACCCTCAGTGCATCCCCCCACCCCCTAGGGGCCTAGGCTTTAAAAGCAATGACTCATGTAGGGCCTTCTTTTCATTCTTTCCTTTAGTCAACCAATATTTGCTCAGTACTTTGCTGTAGTACCACTCTCTTGATTCTCTGTTAATTTCTAAAAATGTTTTCACTCTGTGATTCAGAATAATCACATATCATATTTTGATGACAATATCTGATAGACTACTTTCATTCAAAAATTATTCTCAAAGAAAATTGTTTAGAAAATAACATCATTTGAAAAACCTGTGATAGTTATTTTCTAAACAATTTTCTTTGAGAATAATTTTTGAATGAAAGTAGTCTATCAGATATTGTCATCAAAATATGATATGTGATTATTCTGAATCACATAGAGTGAAAACAGTTTTAGAAATTAACAGAGAATCAAGAGAGTGGTACTACAGCAAAGTACTCAGCAAATACTGGTTGACTAAAGGAAAGAGTGAAAAGAGGGCCCTACATGAATCACTGCTTTTAAAGCCTAGGCCCCTACCTTAAGGATGATTCTAGGTAATCTCTCAATTCAGAAGGATAAATCCTGCTTTCAGCGTAGATTGTTTTTCAGTGTTTCCAATTTTCTTAAAGGATAACCTGAGAGTTTCACATTTTTGCAGTGTTTATGTCATGGTTGGTGCCGACGTCCCATTCTCTTCTTGTTTACGAGAAGTTGAAAATCCACAGAATCAACTGAGATGCAGTCAAGAGATGGAGCCTGTAATAACATGTGATAAAAAATTTCGTACTCAGTTTTACATTGACTGGTGCAAAATTTCATTGGTGAGTTTTTATTTTGTTTTTGCAAATGTAATTAGAAGTGATGTGGCTGGAGATAGCATTTGCCTAAAACCTGAATTGCTTTTAGGAACAAATCCTGGGTTTACTTTGTTAACTGCAGTTGACTTCCCTTGACTTGAAGGCTTTGGCAAGCTCATTGATGGTGCATCCATTTAAGAAATAGTACCACTGCTTTTGTACTCAAGTCTAACCTTGATTAGTTGTTGGGGCCAGATTAGCTTGGCAGGTGGTCCAAATGATCCCCTGCGACATCCAGGTGGCTGCTAAGTCAAGATAGGTTTTGGGGTCAGCGTAACATGTGCAGGAAGCCTCAAAAATGCTGCCCTTATCCCACTTTGGAAGGAAAGACTGGAGTGCAATAATAAATTTGAAAATAAAGCAGTAGTGCGCTCTGATTCAATGTCCTAGAAACTCAAATTGTAGATCAGGGAATTAAAGGAAAAGGAGAGAAAAGTTAGCCTCTTAGCCACAGCCCCATAAAGTTAAACATCTCTTTTGAAATCACGTTTTAATTATTAGCATGCTCAAAGACTTAGAAAAATGTGGGTGAGGTTTTCTATGTAGGTAAGATACATATTTTATATAAAATTTCGATCATATTTTTGATCCTCCTTTCTGGAAGACAGGAAAGTTGTTTATTTCGTTAGTGACCTTTAGATTTAACTTCTGTCAACTCTTGATGATCTGTGGTGAGTGAATTAGGTCTAAGTTTAAAGTTGACATTTGAACAAAGTTATTGACACATAAACACAAGTGTCACTTCATGTTTAGCAAAGCAGCTGCAGGCACCTTTCCCGGATCCGGGACCAGGAGCATACTGCTTACACTGCAGCACTTAACACCTGTGGCCTTTGGCCCCAGACTCCTCTGTCCACGTCTCTCGTGTCGTAGGAAAATGATGCCCTTTCTCCGCCTTCTTCCATCAAGTAAAATTATTCAGATACTATGGTTTATTCGTATTATAGATAAGTATTGAATTGACAAAGCTCAGTATTTTCAGTCACAATCATACGAGGGTGCAACAGACTGAATGGCTGCAGTTGTAACTTAAATAGATGCCTCTCTTCAGAGCCAGTAGTCGGTGGGCCCTGACAGTGGCATTTAACTTGCGCTGTGCAATGATCATGTTTAGGAATATTACCTAATTTCTGAAGGTTTATAAATGACTTGTGCTTTGAAGATTTTAGTCTCTGTGGTAAGACTTCATAAATAGAAAGCTTGGAAATTTTTGTTTTTTCTTTTACACGTGTTTATTATAGGTCACATCTTAACCACAGAAGATTTCAGGAGGCTCACATAGAAGGGTCAGATAGTAAACATAATATATAAAATATCAAAGAAATGAAAAATCAGGACCTAAACTTGATCAAAACATAAGCCTAAGGTCAAATTTGACAACAGCCTCCTAATGTCCCAGATTAAGTCAGGAAATTCATTTGTTATTTAGTTCTCATTCTTGAAGGAGGCAGAGCATCAGTTTCTTGGCAGCAAATAAAGTTTTTACTAGCACTATATGGGTAACAAAATTCTTCTTGTGGAGTTTTATGGGAGAGAATTTTAGAAATGACACAGATAATTCTCGCCAACATTTTTTTAAAGAGGGGAACACATGTAGTAACAAATTTCACAAAGCTATTTTTCTGGTGTCCTTCAATAAAAGCCTTAGCAGAATTAAATGCAATGCTGTGAAAGCAGTTCAGTCAATGTGGAGGTAAATCAGCATAGTACAAGTATTGTACATTTTTGAGCCTCGGGTAGAATTTAATAAAACTATAGCATTGGATGGGTTATGTGTTCCTTAAACTAGCTTTCCTAAAAGCTACTTCCATCAGTTGGACAGCAGAAAGATCAAGGTTGTAATCATTTAGAAATTGTCTTTGTCTTTCTTTTTTTTCTCTTTCACTAACCTTAGAAACCGTACTACGTGTGGGTCACCAGTCAGTTCACAGTCTGTTAACATCTGCGCTAGTGGTTTGTCACTAGGAAACAGGAAATATACATGGTAGTGTGAGGGGCTTGTGCTTTGGAGGAAGTAAACTAAAAAAGAACTACACAGACACACACACATGCACACGCATTTATTATGTAGGTCTACCTTGACGTATGTGTACAGGTTGTGAGAAGGACCTAGAAAGTAGGCCAGTATAAAATCTGTATTACTTTTATTCATTAGTTCTTCCTAGCTTCCATAAATAATTGCAGGTTCAAAGTGATCAAGTAATTGGAAAAGATTGCTTTTTAGAAATTTGTCAAAGACTTTCTTGCTATGTCTATATCTGAAACTCTTATAATGTCTGCAGCCATTAATTTGATGTGTAATTGTCTTCTTTTGTATCAGGTTGATAAAACAAAGCAAGTGTCCACCTATCAGGAAGTGATTCGTGGAGAAGGGATTTTACCTGATGGTGGAGAGTACAAACCCCCTTCCGATTCTTTGAAAAGCAGAGACTATTACACGGATTTCCTAATTACACTGGCTGTGCCCTCGGCAGTAGCATTGGTCCTTTTTCTAATACTTGCTTATATCATGTGCTGCCGACGGGAAGGCGTGTGAGTACTTTAAAACACTAATTAAAAATTATAGAGCTACTAAGATAACAACATATAAGATTCATTAAAAGCCAAGTTTCATTTAGTTCATAAAACACTTTAGAAATGAATTGAAATTGTATTCAAGTCCAACTACAGTACCTTATGCCTTTAAAATGAATTAAAATAGTTTTGAGTCTAGTAAATTAAATTAGAGGATACAATTACTTTATCCAACAATTATTGAGGCTAGATGTGAATTCATGCTGGCAAAATAGTCCCAAGAATAACTGAGGCTAGATATTTTGGTTATTCAAGCCGTCTTGTGTAAGCAGAGACTGCAGAAGCTATTGACGTGGTAATTGTACTTTAAATAAATTGTCTCAGTCAGTTTGATCAGAAAGGATGGTCAGAATTCTTCTTGAAATTTTTCTGCTCTCAAACAGGGTGATACAATCTAAACGTTGAAAAATATATATAGATACATAAAAACTAAGGAGTAACTTAATGAAAATAAGATGATAATTTGAGTAATGAGTCTTCATGAATAGTTAGTACTTTCTGGACATCTATGTCAATTAAAATAGTCTCCCGAGATTATCTGGAAGTCAAGGTAACAAAGCAACGATAAAAAATGAATAAAGCAGCAAGTAACAATTCCTTCCATTTTTACATGTAGCCTTATTTCATTATGTCATAGAATTTATTTCCAAGAGCTTGATTCTTAATCTCCATTTTTTTCCCACTTTTTCTATGTGTTTCTCATCAGTATTCCATCTCTGTGTGTGTCCTCATCCAAGTCATGTTGTAAACCTGGTAGCAGGTGCTGCCTGGTTGCCTTTAATAGTAACAGTGTCAGCATTCCCACCTCATGCAAGATCCATGAGCATATAGTCTTAATGTTCCAAATATCAATGCTATTATTTAATTCATAAATTTTGTTTTGTTTCTAGGGAAAAGAGAAACATGCAAACACCAGAGTAAGTGTCTTCTTTCCTGTTATTTTCTTTTTCATTTTTTTCCCACGTCTCTGTTGCTCATCATGCTCCATACATGTGTGTCATGCTTTTTATCCCCACTCATTGTCTTTCATAGTTGATTTCATAAATGTGAAAGCTGCTTTCTAAATAGAGTTATTTAGGAGGGGTAGAAACTTAAAAATAAAAAGGAGTGAAAACTAAGATTATAGAGATAAAAATTAAACCTAAAATATTTCAGATTCAGAGTATTAACTTGCCATTTATATTATGTGATTTCCCAATCTGCATTTCTATAAACCAGAGAACAGATGAAAAGACCTTTCTTACACGTTTTCCTGAATCTACAGTAATAACCTACCATAAAATGAAACTTATGTGAGTATTTATAAATGCCCCATCAGAAGCAACAATATAAAAGCTATGGTAGTTTTATCTTAGTCATAGACATTAAATAGAATCGTAGTTTGCTACCTAGGTCTGTAATATTAACACAATGCTTTATAGCTTAGTTTAACAAGAGATACATTTACTTAAAAATTGGGTTATATTTGGTTTTGTTATGTTAAAAATATGTGAAATGTATCTTTTTCTGAAATAACTTGTAGAATGCACGAAATGCAATAATGTCTTCTTACTTTAAAAAGAAAAAATGATTTCATAATTTTTTCAAACTGATCACCCGTGGGGCTAATACACATTTTAAATATTTGTTGTTTTATTTCTTTTTGACCTAGCATCCAACTGGTTCATCATAGTGCTATTCAGAAATCTACCAAAGAACTCCGTGACATGTCCAAGAATAGAGAGATAGCATGGCCACTGTCAACGCTCCCTGTGTTTCACCCTGTGACGGGGGAAATCATGCCTCCTCTGCATGCAGAAAATTATGAGAGCACTAATATGCCATTGATGCAAACGCAGCAGTGAGTATCCACTTGGAATCGTAATTATTAATGCATGAATGTATCTACTTAATGTCTGTAAAGACCAAAGCTCTTCATTACTGTTAGATTTGTTTGTTTGTCACTGGAAGAGAAAGTACCCAAAGAACGCTGCTAGTGTAGATCCCAACACCACTACACTGATCCAAATAGAATTACTTCCAGGAAATGCTTTTTTTTCTTCACTAATCCAAACAAGATGACATTTACCTTAATATTTAAGAAATTGGCACTACTAATAAACTAACCTATGCCTGCTCAAAGCTGAGTTAATTGTGAAAATTGAGGCATATCCTAAAGCATACAAAATTAATTACTTTTTAGAGTTATTATTAGAATTATTTGGTTCTGTTAACCTATGTTTTTTTTTTCATGTTATTACCAGAGATCTATTTAAATTTTCTTCCTCAGAGTTTTTAGTTTTTTTTGTGCGTGTGTTATTTGCTTATATATCAAAATAAGTAGTTCCAATTTTGGCTGTAAACACAACAGTGCAAATCTTGTCTGTAGTGTGACAGGGACTGTAGTCAGAAAGCTTGGAAGAGGCCTTTGTAAGGGGTTGGGATGGGGGAGATTGAAGGAGAAAACTGCCCAGTTGCTCTTGAGAACCCACTTATATGTCTAGAAGCTCAGTTTTGGTATAAGGAAATTCTAGGTAAAACTATCATGTATTTCTAAGAACATGGCTCTTATTTTTTTTCCAAACATATGTTAAAATGGGTTTAAATTTAACACCCCCAAGGAAGTCACACCCTTACTATTGAGATCCTCCTCTTTTTCAGTTTACTTCTGTCAATAGAATAGATGTACAGAAAAACCTGTCACCCCCTACACACACACAAACACACACACAGACACCAACATATATATACATAAATATTAGGCTGTGATAACACAGTAACCTCTTACTGATTGAAGATTTATTGAGGAACCATCTTGAGTGCAAAAGTTTTCCCACTGCAAATGCTTACTTTGCAACTGTGTAAAGTTCATGTAATTTGAATGTTAAATAATTAACAGTCAGACTATAGATTTGTCCAAAACACTTCAGCAATCTAAAAGTTTTATGAATATTTTCCTGAAGTCCTCTAACAACATCTACTTATTGTTGCCAAGGTATGTGTGTGTGTGAGTAATTGATTCACTTTCTCTTAGCAGTGGGTGAAATTTTGAGTTTTGGAAATGTTAAGATTCTATCAGGGATGTAAATGTTAAACTCTCACAAAACTGAACTGATGGATCTCTGTGTTCTCTGATGGTTCCTGGGTTATCATGAAATGCACTTTACCAGGATTATTAGATCTTAATGAGGAAAAATTAGGAAAAATTCAAGAATATTGTAATAGTTTACAATTTAGCAATCTTTCCTGTCTTTTTTTAGATGAAAATGGTGAACAGCTTTATCCTTCATTTTCAAAATGAAAAAAATTAAATAATTCTTTAAGGCTACCGTTTCTTATCTTCTTTACCCAAGAGTGCCAGTTAAATGTTGATATATCTTCTTCAAACGTTGATATATATCTTCAAAAATGAAATGGTCAAATACATTTGCGAAGCAGGATTTGTGTGTGTGTGTGTGTATTTAAACTACACGAGTTCTCAGAGCTTTTAGTGTGTTGATA
Organism: Catagonus wagneri; assembly: GCA_004024745.2. Classification (NCBI taxonomy): domain Eukaryota; kingdom Metazoa; phylum Chordata; class Mammalia; order Artiodactyla; family Tayassuidae; genus Catagonus; species Catagonus wagneri. The sequence goes on from PVHT020000174.1 coordinate 6,121,632, forward strand.
TGCTTTGTGAGTCCATGGGAAAAGGTCAGAAGAGGTAACTCTAAAAAACACAGTTTGGGAAATGCCTCTATTGACAAAATAACAATATCAAATTTTAGAAGGGAGAAGTATTCATTATAATGAATAAGGAGACTTGAATATGTTTTTAAGTCAATAAAACTTTATCGTTGGTGAAGTTTAAGGGAGGAAAAAAGTCTGGGTCATTTTTTTAGATATGCTTTCTAATCATATTATGTTGAGAATAACTTCCTAACATTTAATTCTCTGTGATTAAGATTTTCCAGTGTTGGAGTTCCCGTAGTGGTGCAGCGGTTAACGAATCCAACTAGGAACCATGAGGTTGTGGGTTCAGTCCCTGACCTTGCTCAGTGGGTTAAGGATCCGGCATTGCCATGAGCTGTGATGTAGGTTGCAGACGCGGCTCAGATCTGGCGTTGCTGTGGCTGTCGTGTAGGCTGGCAGCTGTAGCTCCGATTCGACCCCTAGCCTGGGAACCTCCATATGCCACAGGTGTGGCCCTAAAATGCAAAAAAAAAGAAAAAAAAAGGTTTTCCAGTGTTGCAGAGTTCCCATTGTGGCTCAGCAGTAATGAACCCAACTAGTATCCATGAGGACTTGGGTTCAATCCCTGGCCTCGCTCAGTGGGTTAAGGACCCGGGTCGCCATGAGTGGTAGCATAGGTCACAGATATGGCTCAGGTTTGGCATTGCTGTGGCTGTGCTGTGTGAGCCAGCAGCTACAGCTCTGATTCTACCCCTAGCCTGGGAACTTCCATATGCCATGGATGTGACCCTAAAAAGACAAAAGAGAAAAAAAAAAGATTTTTGCAATGTTGTTGGTACTAATACACAAGCAAAATAAAATTTCCTATCTAGTTTATAATCAAAAGCATCTTCCTGATCCTTCCATAATCGTATCAAGACTGTCATTATGTTGATCAGATCTATTTGCAAATGCAATAGGTTGTTTTATTGAACTTGCAATAATTTGACCATATATGTATTTTTAAATCCAGAAAACCTTTATATTATTCAGATTTCTGCTAATGGAAAAAGTCCATTAACTAACACTTCTATATAAACAGGGTACGTAGGTAATTGATGATGTTCACAATGATTATTCTGAGGCACTGCAAGATCATCAAGTACGTCTGACTCATCAGAGGAAAATTAAATTACATTCAATGTAGTTTCAATGTTGAGTGTATATTATCTTTCTTTTATTCTTAGAAATGGATAATATGTGCATGGTCTCTATGGTAACTCCCTATAAGCCAGAATATGTGATTAACCTCATTTTCCAACCATGCCATTTAATACGGAATTTATTGTATCAAGTTCATCACAGTTGACCTTCACACAAATTCAGCTTTTACTCCTTACCAGTTTTTAAAGGTTTATTTCAGCCCCAGGTACACACATGTATAAATGTTTTGGTCATTTGGATTGAACTGAATTCTCAATGTTAAAATGAGATATTCTATGTGATTAAGCATCACAGTACTTGATAACCAGGTATGTCTTTGAATAATGCTGCCTAGTATTTATTAATTGACTCTTCATAAAAGGGCATGCATTCCATCTTCACACATTCATACAAACTGTACTGAATTTATCATTCATAAATAATGTGGCTAGCTACATCATGTTGTTTATTCTTCAGACTCAACATCAGAAATATTCAAGCATAAGGATATAAGTTTATGCTGGCTTCTAAGCAGGACTCAGGAACATTCAAAGATTTCCTGCAAAGCTGCATAGAAACTTGTTTGGGTCTTTTAAACAAGTCACTCCCGGAGGTACAGTGAACCTGATAACAGTGAGGTTTAGAGAACTTGTAACAATTGCGTAACTACTGCAGTTATTTATCAATTACAGAGTAATCTTTTCTTTTTGGCCTAAGGCTTCATAGGACTCCAGACTGGCATCTTAAATTTGAGAGTGAAAAAAATATTTAATCATTTGCAGATAATAAAATTGAGATATGAATAAGTGACAAAGCTAAACTAGGTCAAAACCGAGATTAGATTATTTACCTTTCTTGATATCAAATCAAGGATAGATAATGTGGTCATTGACTTTGAAGGATTTCTGATTCAGGTTACAGGCAAGGTGATTGAACAGGCAGTGGAAAGGAAAACTGGAGCAGGTCCAGGAGACAGAACATCTGCTAGAAAGGAGGGATTTCATTGCGTTCAGTGTTCCCCCTACTTTTTGGATTAGAGGGACAATATAGATAGGCTTTTAAAATGATGGTAGTGCAGAAATACAAGATAAATGTAGTTTTATCACTGCTAAAGTATATGTTGTTTAATAAACTTTTCATTTTGGAATGATGCAAAGTATGGGAAAGTTGCACAGTTAATGCGGAGTTCCAGAGATCCCTTGCCCCATGTAACGTTTTACAGCGCCATAGTACATTTGTCACAACTAAGAAAACAACATGGTCGCTTTACTGTTAACCAGATTTTAGACTGGTTGTTTCTGTTTTTTTCATATTTTCTTAATTTTTCCCTTAATGTCCGTTTTTCTGCTCCAGGATTCTGTCTAGGATGCAATAATTGGCGTATCTCTTTAGTCTCCTCTGCCCTACGCAGTTTTTTAGACCTTCCTTATTTCTCTTGACCTTGACAGTCTTTTTCTTTTTCTTTTTTTTTTTTTTTTTGGTCATGCCCCTGGCATACGAAAGTTCCTGAGCCAGGGATCGGACCTGAACCACAGCAGTGACCTTGGAGCCATTGCAATGACATTGCCAGATCCTTAACTCTCTAGGTCCCCAGGGAACTCTGATCTTGACAGTCTTGAAGTAGCAATGTCTTCCGTAGAATGTCCTCCATCCCATACTATAGCCAGACTTTCTGTGTCTGCACTTTTTTATACATCTTTGTGGTTCAGTCAGTACGTGTTACCATTAATAGGAAGAATTTTTTTTCCTCTGTAGGCAGTCCCCTGACTTGTTATAATTCATTGCTAGAAATTAACTTCTAAAGTAATTCTTAAAAGTAATTTTGCTTTGCCCAAAGAATCTTGTCATGATCAGAGGTTATGTTTTTGACCAAAGACTTAGCATCAAAAATACATTACAGGAGTTCTCTTGAGGCATAGCAGGTTAAGGATCTGGTGTCACCACAGTGGCTCTGGTCACTGCCGTGGTACAGGTTCCATCCCTGGCCCAGAACTTCCACATGCTGCAGGGGTAGTAAGTAAATAAATAAAAATTTAAAAGGGGATTGGTTTAAAAATGTATGCATATTACAGACTTGACTGCTGTAACTCAGAGATAAGTCTTCATAATGATTTAAATTAAGAAAATCAAATTCCAAGGCATAGAATTTTAGGTCCTAAAAGGAATATTGGGAGATAAACTAGCCTCGTTGTTCCCAAACCAGGTTGCAGGTCACACCCCGCTGTGTGGGGTATCACAGCATCGATACCAGGGTCCTACCTACTTCTTGGGGTTTGGAAGCTGGTGGATGTTTATGTTATGGTGAGGTAGGAGAAAAAATTGGAAATCCCAGATTTAAATACTTACAGAACCTAGGTTTTAGGATTCAGAATTTCTGATCTTTCTGTTGGGGATGAAGGTGGAAAAGGTATTCTTACTTTTCCTCCATACAGAGTTTCAAAAGGGGACTGTTTTTCCCTAATTCCCCCTGAGGGATCTGTGCAGAAGATGTGAAAAGGAGCATCTAGAGTGTCGGGCTGTTTGTGGGTTTAAGCTTATCAGCCTCTAGACTTTCACACTTCCTTAAACTGCTCTCGAGGATGGTGTGGAGAAGTGAGACTGGTGCTGATAGGAAGATAATGTCTGAATGGGACAGAGAAATGGTAAACCTGGAAAAGCTAAAAAACTACCTGGAAATTATAGTATTTTGCAACTTTGTGAGAAACATTGACGAGAATTCCAAATATTCAATTTTCCAAAAAATAAAATAATTTATTCTTAAATTTGTGATGTCTTACGCGGTATTTTAGGGGGCAGATCTGCCTCCTCGTTATTCTTTTCTTAAAGCAACATCAATATTAATGGATTTTTCTTGATTGGGAAATACCTCCACAGAGGAATTTATGTAAAGAATAATAGGGGAAAGTCCCCAAACATTTTCTAGGAGGGTTTTAATTGGCTATCCGAGAAATTTTCCTTATTAATTATGCTAAACCTAACACTTAATCCAGGGTGATTGGGTCTCCCTCAAAACAGGAGATAGTTTGTGTTTAATCTTAGTTTGTGTTTAATCTTTTGCAAATTAACAAGTATAAAAGCAGAAATTGTCTTCTAATTATAGATATTCAGTAACTAATCATTTTAGCTTTTATCTAAAGTATTTTTCCATTTGTCTTCCCTGGGGTAATAGTGAGAGCCAACTTCATGGTAAAATTTCATAAATAAAAAATTGTTTCAAGAAAAGTTAATACCAGTTGAAGAGAATGTTTCAGGGGATGAAGATAATGATTTCCTGTTGACAAGAGGTGTTAAGCAGCCAAGGATATTTTGGAGCCATTGACTTTTTTTAAAAAAAAGTCAGTGAGTGTACACTGAAAGTGATAGATGGAATATCTCTGATGGATTTTGGTTCTAGAGGTTTGGATTCCTTTAGTTTAAAACTGTGGTCAGCTTGCTTTTGGCTTTGTAAAAGTGTGTGTGTGGGAACTAAAAGGAATAAATGAATATCTCCTTTCTTCTTTATATTCCATGTATATTTTACATTGATTCTAATTAAAATTAGATTTTGAAATTTGAAACTATCATGATGTTTCCAATTTCATTGTGTCCTTCCTTCCTTTTTTGACCCAAATAATGGTCTGATTCTTCAGTAAATGTAGTCATAGGGTTCAATTAAGCATTTTTTGTAGAAAAAAATTGTGTATAGAAAATTCAAGGTTTTAGGTAATATCAATTTTACTGATAATTGAGAAATTCCAAAAAGATATTACTATTTCTTATTGTTGGATCCCTAGTAGTTCAAAAGAGAGGTGTTTCATATTCCACATAACTAAACCATGTCATTTGTTTTCAACTCTGGCACAGATTCTCTGGCTTTATACAAATCACTTAACCTTTCTTTGCTTTTGAGTTTTCAAGCAAGTAAGAATATAATGAGTTGATAATCATCAACCTTACTCATAGAATTACTCTACAGGATATCCAAGAATGTCAAATTACCTTAACATGGTTGTACAAATAATAAATAATTGTGTACTTCCCCAAAAGCACTTATTTATAAACTTGTAAGTTATTACCTTTGCTTTCTTAAAGGATAGAGTTTTCGCAATGGCTAATTTACATAATTTTCTATTTAAATGCCTGTAATTAATGTAGGTAAAATTAGAAAATAATTAATGCTAATAATTTACAGAATTACAGTTTTCATAAGTCTTTTTCTACATAATGCAGTTTACACGTAATAAACTTGCAGTTAGTCCATTAATAACTTAATTATCCTAAATAGTTTTATGACTTTATAAAGGTCCTTTCTTTGAAGGATTATAGGACTTTTATTTGAAGTCAACCCTCACTCTCCTCTAACTGCCTTTAGCAGCCTGCTTTCACCAAAGAAGGAAATGTTTCCATTCCCTTACTGCATTCTCTGCTCTACTATAGCAAAGTTAGTTGTAGGCATTTTTCTAGTACGGCTGAAGCAGCACTCTTATAAGAGCCCTCCCTTCAACTTTTAAATGACATGCATACGTCATATATGCCCATCATAGATATACTAACACTCTTGACGTACACAGGTTCACATGCAGCCACAAGTTTGGGCAACCACAAAATCAGAGTCATCTGTGCAGACCTTGGAGACTCGGAATGTTGAATCTCCACTTATTTTTTGTTGAGCACCTTTCTGCACACGTTGTACGTATATGTAACTCATCTAAGTTTCAACTGAAGTTGCAAGAAGGAGCACACACTTAACCAACTGGGACATGCACTGCAGATCTTTTAGATCCCTAAACCAGTGTGATATACACAATTGGTCATACCTCCCTTCCAGATTTCTTGCTGGTGTGTGTGTGTGGCACTTTTTCAACCAACTCCATTGCTATTTGGAAAGTGTAGAAGCTGTGGCAGAGAAAAAAAAATGAAGTCTAGAGAAGAAATGAGGGGGCACAGATTGATTAGTGGTTTTAAAACTGTTCCACAGAAAGCTAAAGCAGGCTCGCCAGTGGGAGAAGGGATTCCAGCTCCTTGCTCCACATACTGATTTTGAATTTGGTTATCCTTGTCTAGGGCATTTGAAGGGCTTTCTTCCTCCTCTGTAGTATCTTTATTATGTCAAATGTATCGATTTAATCCATTGACAGGCTAGGTGGAGCTATAGATGATAGGAAATGAGGAAGAGCACACGAAGTTCATATGGGTGTGTGTGTGTGTGTGTGTGTGTGTGTAAGATATGCTGTATTTGTTTCCAATGTAGAATAGACCCAAAGTAGTTGTACCTGAAAAGTTAAAACAAAACTGCCATCCCTTTCCCAAATACACGTGAAATTGTATCTTAACTTTGCTAGTAAAGATGTTTATTTTCTCATCTTTGAATCTGTAACTTAATTTTCTTTTTTGTGGTTTGTAAATTAATGTTTTTATTTTCATGATCAAAACCACTATAAATATGTTGTATGAAATACTGAAAGAATAAACAAAACAAGAAAAATACTCCCTGAGGCAACACAAGGCTAAGTAGGGCTGCTGTTAGGTAATAGTAAAAAGAGAGTGTAATTATTAAGATAAATTCTTAAGTAACTTCCTCAAAATGAATTAGAATTGATTTTATTTCCTTAATCGTATATTTTAAATAGAACTGAAATTTTAAAAAAAATCACTCAAAGTCATTAACATTCCTATGGACTAGTTTAAGTATTTAAACAGTATTTAACTGGTGTGTACTGTTTTCCTTTTTAGATCGTTGTATTTGGAACATAATATTTGCCTGGCTGAGATGATTCAAATCAATGGTTTTCAAACTCTTGTTTCTTGGAGGTTTCTTAGAAATGCCTTAGGGGCCAGCATGTGAGTCAAAGGAAACAAAGCAGGCGGGATTTCTGGCTCCCTTGTTTCAACTCAGGCAACCTCACATTTATCTCTTTTGTACATCAAGAGTTCTGCTTATGGTTTCAATTAAAAGAATTCCATTGCCAAAGAGAAACAAAAAATCTTGAAAATCCCTGGCTTAGATCAAACCCTACTCTAAAGCAAGGAGCTGACTCCTAGAATTTCTTCCACACAGAATTGAAATTGTACATTTTTTGTAAACTATTTTTCACATCAAAATTTGAAACTAAATGGGTGCTTATGAGTGTAAATAAATAGGTACATCATGTGAAACTTCATAAGTATCTTCATTTTTGCATGTATTCTTTCAGAAATTGTTTTACATGATATGGCTAAACATGCTGAATAAAATAGGAAGGTTCTTACTGTTAAGGCACTTTGGGGCAATTAAACATTCTGTGGGGAGAGCTCTAGGAGCAGCATGTGGATGAAAGCATGCTCAGTGGTTCCTAATTGGGGAAGGGGTACTTCGGAGGCATAGAAGAGGTGGTACTTGAGATGTTATTTTTTAACTAAAAATGATTTAAATATTTTAATTAACATTCCTTGTAGGATATTTTTAAATTATAGAAATTATATGAGTCTACTGTAACAAATTTTGAGTTGCGTTTGCAAGGATAAATGGGAACTGGCTGGGTGCAAGAGATAGTAGTGGCCAATGGTGGTGGCGGTTCTCGTTCACACAGTTCAGGAAGGGCTCTGTGTAGGAAACAGATATATTGATGGCCTTCTAGGTCACATTGAGAAACTTGAAACCTAATTTTCAGGTTAGTGTAAAGAAGTATTGAAGTGTGTTCCTTTGAACAGCATGATCAGATTAGTGTCCCAGAAGGCCATCAGATAGCAATGTGCACAATATATATAATAAGGATTATAAGGGAGCAAGAGTGGGAATGAGGAAACAGTTCAGATCAGTTGCAGAGATCCAAGTGAGAAATGATGATGACTTCAACCAAGGCAGCAGTGGAGATGGGGAGGGTGGGAGATGAGGAAATTGTGAAGACTTCCCAAGTGATTGACTGTGGGATGTGAAAGAGAAGGAAGGGTCGATGATGACATCTGTAATTTGGCTAGTGCGGCTGGGCGGATAGGCAGTGTCGTTCCCTGGAATGAGGATGGAGGAGCCCAGGTTTGTCACAGTCAATGACGATTGTTCTGTGAAGGTGTGTGTGTTCTAGACCCGGATCCCAAAGCGTACAGGCTACAAACACAAGCCCCAGAGCCCCTGGGTTCACATCTTTATCCACCACTTGCTGGCTTCGTAGCCTCAGAACTCTAAGTCCCTTTCCTCATCTGTGAATTGGGAAAAATGTTATCTACCATCTAGTGTTGTTATGAGATAGAGCATAGCATGCAGAAGGAACTCCATGATTGTTATCAAATATTGTTATTATTCACCTTCCTCAGACCTTAGCTTCCTCATCTATAAACTTGTGAAGAGTGTTGGGGGGCCGGGTTTGTGTTGGATTAGATGATTTCTGGGGTCCTTTGTAGCGATAAAGGTTTTCATTCTAACTTCATGTCTGTTCTCTGTTTACATGTGTGTGGACAAATACAGTTTTACTAAAAAAAAAAATGTTAATCATTCCTAGGAACTTGCCACATCAGACTCAGATTCCCCAACAGCAGACTACAGGTGAGTACTGAAAGTAATGAGCTGATGTTACGGATGAAACTGGTAGGTTAAAAGATAGTTCCAATACTGTATAATTTATGAAGCTTATCTTCACCAAGTAAGGCAAAGCAGTCATGTCATCCCTTCGTCAGAGTTAGAACCTCAGAATAATAGCTTGGATTATTGCATAGATTGGCATCAGAGTGGTAAACACAGGGTAAATGATCTTAGTGCAAAAGCATCCATGGAGGTCCTGCCTAATTAAGGAAGACTGAATTAAGTCCCCTTCCTTCAGCAGAGTTCCCTATTCTTCCCCTGGGTATGAAAGATTCTTAGCTTGGATGCTTCCAGGAGTTGTCTCGGTAAGTGAGCAGCTTGAAACTGACTCTGACAAAAGGAAACCATTGTGACGAATCACTGAGGCTTCAGGGGGATAAATGAGAAAGCGTTGGCCTAGTTTTAATGCTGCTTTAAAAAGCTGTTATAACATGACCAGTGACAACAAGATGGTGGACAATTCTCCCTGTACTATTCTATTTCCCTAAGACTTGCTTTCTTTAAGTTTATTTCTTTCAAGTGTCCCTAAAAAATTTCCACAGCCAATTATTTCATTCATCTCAGTACCAAGTAGATAACTTATTCATGATTGTCTTCCAATTAGTGGTTGATTCCTAGTTCTAATTGCCGAGCAACCAGTAATGCCTTTGTAGCTCTTTTGGACAAGCAAGAGGAGTTTTAAAAATGTAAGTTGGATGTGGAATTCTGAGTATGAATAGTGGTATTGTGGTTGGGAAGCTATTAAGTCTCGTAAAAACTTTAGGCACGTATAGAAAATTATTGCATGTTTTCATTCAAAAAATTATCTTCTCTATTACTGCTTTCGGGGATTTAAGGAGATTTTCGTTTGACAACTTTTCAAAGATTTGAGGCAAGTATTGTGAAGTTGCTCATCAGATTTTAATTACGAAATAACATTTATAAGAACTTTCCCTACAATTTTGATTGCTTGTTTTAATTAAATGCGAACATGTTTCAACAAGATTGTTCAATATATTGATGCTGTGGTGTTTTTACTGTGTGAGCCTTCAAGAGATTGATGAAGGAACAAACGCTTATAAATATGTGTTATCTAAAGAGCAAAGAAATAAATGAATCCCTACTACCACTGATTTCATGATTTTTTTTTTTTTAAAGAGGGAAAACTTATGCTGTGGAAATACTAGAATTTCTTTCTCACTAACCTCATAGGCTTCCATCTCTCCTGAGATGTTTTTCCTCTGATTCCTAATTATTTCAGACAAGGAGTGAAGGAAGACAGGAGCTAGAAAAATAAATATTTCTTTTGAAGATTTAAAAAGATCGAGATTTTATTTCTTCCCCCTTTCATTGGGGGAAATAAGGAAACCTAAGTAGATGATATTAAGGAGATTTACTTGATATTTGTTTAAATTTTAGCAAGTAGGCTTGTTAGCTTGCTACATTTTAGTAATAGGCAGCATTTCCAAATACAAGGACAATTTATGCCTGAGCAAATGTTATAAGAGCCAAATTTCCCTAGGGGGATTTTAGGCTGTTCAACCTAATTTTCTAAGTTATTTTTCTGAAACAGGTTTTGGGGAGGAAGCATTTCACTTGAGTCAGGAAAGCTTTGATTTCCTTTTTAGTTAACATTGTAGCCTATTATCTTCTTGTTTTCTTATACTTTTCTATAATTTAGAGTAGATTATTGACTAAACTGCACTATTTCTCCTTGGTTGCTTTCTTCTTGTCCTTGTTTTTGGTGAGTCCCCAGAGTACCTAAGTGCTAAAGGGAGGGAGATCACCCTAGCATTTTTTTTTTTTAATAATTATGATAGATTGTTTTGTTTCTGCCTCTGATAAATAAATGTGACGACCAAATAGAGTCGTTCCTCCTGGAGGGAAGAACTAAATGGGCAGGTTACATTCCTTAGTCCCATCCTATTCATTTGAATGAAAAATAAAGTTTGTTTCTCAATGTGTAAGTTACTGTATTCTGTCTGCATATGCATGGATCCCGTGCTGTGTATATCTTTCCATGGGCACCACAGCTTTTCTCTTCCTGCATCCTGGTTGTCCTAGTATCACAAAGAATTTGCAGCTTCCCATGTGGAGTCTGTCAAGGGAGAGTATATTTTGAAGTTTGTTTTATTTAGTTAGTTGTTCCATTTTAAAAGATCATTGGAAGTTTAAGAAATGAACCAGGTGTTGGTGTTATAATCCTGGACTTCAGCACTAGCTGAGATAATAGAGCAGTTAAAAGTGGATAGTAGTCCTACCTTTTGGACCAGGCCCAACCCATTAGTTTTGGTGCCCCTTCAGGTTTTCTCATTTTCTCAGCCCTTCCAACCCACACGATATGTTCTAAAGAGCCACGATTAAAAGGTACAGTCATATGTCCTGCAGTCAAACTCATTCTTTTTGTTTATCGTGGGAGGAATTTTCAGGCTGTGCCTTTGGAGAAATACAGAACATTATAACTTTGACCCAAGAAGAAGGACTAATTTAGAATTTCCTTTTTCTCAAAAAACCAAATGTGGAGAAATAATGCAACATAATTATGATATTATGTTAAGAAGATAGAAAATTATGCTTTGCCATTATTTGTTTTGCTCAAAACCTAAAAGTGTCCATGCCTAACTCATACCCATATTCATTCTTACACATTGCAGGTAAATGGTATCCCTGAAGAAAGAAAACTGACTGAAGCAATGAATTTGTAATCAGACAATATAGCACTTATATCTTATTTTTTCTCTCTTCCAGTAATGCATGAGCTTTTCTGACATATGGTATGCATGTTGACAGTATTAAGTATATACTAAATAATACAATATAACATTCATTTTACTAATGTATTTTTTTGTACTTAAGGCATTTTTGACAATTTGTAAAACATTGATGACTTTATATTTGTTACAATAAAAAGTGATCTTTAAAATAAATATTATTAATGAAGTCTGGCGTCTGGCAAAACTTACTTCAGAAATTTATTTGATTACCTGCTCTTTAGTAGGAATCTTTTATTGATAGGAACAGATTCATGTGGTCATTCTTTATTTAGTAAGATTTTATTAAGCACATCATATAATACATAAAATGTCTAAGCTCTGTCTTCCAGGTGAGCAACCCCATTTACTTAATAGTTTTATCCTTATGGCCTGTGAAGCTTCTCCTCCTCCTCCTCCTCCTCCTCCTCTCCCCCCCCCCTCTTTTTTGGTCTTTTTAGGGCCACACCCGTGGCATATGGAAGTTCCCAGGCCAGGGGTCCAATCACAGCTGCAACTGCCGGCCTACACCACAGCCACAGCAACGCAGGATCCGAGCCACGTCTGCAACCTACACCACAGCTCATGGCGACACCAGATCCTTGACACACTGAGCGAGGCCAGGGATCGAACCTACATCCTTATGGATGCTAGTCAGATTCATTTCCACTGAGCCAAAACGGGAACTCTCAAAGCTTGTTCTTTTATATACCACTTCTTGGAGTGTTTTAGGCTCTTTGGATTGTGGGTCTGATGATCCTCAGTTCATGAAGGGCAGCCCAGACTGCATACTTAAACTGACTCTATAATCAGATATTTGGTTTTAGAAGCACACCAGGAGTTGTTACTTTAAAAGAGAATAGTTACCTGCTGAGGGTGACATGAATTAGCTCCCAAACCCCAGTCTCCCTTGTGGTAACACGTCTTTCAAGGTTTGGCAGAGTTTCCTTATACCATGTTGGCTTCATGCGTCTTGGACAGTGTTGGATCTATGTAGCCATCAGACCGACTAGCAGGCTGCTTTTGTTGCGGACTAGACCATCAGGAAAACCTTCTCTCTGGGCAGATTTCTGTGTCACCTATCAGTTGATCAGAGGATACGCAAATGCTCTCTAAATCTGATTCCAGAATCTAAGAAGATTCTCTGTTAGTATTGGGTGCAACAATTTGTCTTCCACTTAGGGACAAAACTTAGGGGGAAAACTTTGTTGTGTCCTTGACATTGAGACTCCCCCTCCCAACCACACTCCTTCCTGAAACTTAACAGAGGATGTAGTTTCTTTGATTTCTTAAAGGTTTATCTCATATTCCTTTTTCAGGACAACTAAGGCGTTGCTACTTGCTGTTCTTCTGGACCAGTCAGCTTGAGTATATTGTAAGTATATTGGGTCAGGGTCACATGCGAGGAGGAAGGGAAGGTTTCCACAACTCCAGACAACTACACTGTGGCACAAAGCCCAGAATTAACAAACTTGCTCCTACCAGGCGAAGTCAAGCTGTTCTGGTAGTCCAAAAGAGCAGGAACAAAGTAATAAAGGATTGGAATCCCCCTCATGGTGCAGTGGAAACAAATCCGACTAGTAACCATGTGGTTGTGGGTTCAATCCCTGGCCTTGCTCAGTGGGTTAAGGATCTGGCGTTGCCATGAGCTGTGGTGTAGGTCGCAGATGCAGCTTGGATCTGGCATTGCTGTGGCTGTGGTGTAGGCTGACAGCTGTAGCTCTGATTGGACCCCTAGCCTGGGAACCTCCATATGCCATGGGTACAGCCCTAAAAAGAGTAAAAAAATGTTAAGGCTAAATTTGAGACTAAGAGAGTACTTAGAGTCCTTTAAGTACAAATATAACATGTAGTTGGGGTGTGTAACCTTTAGGATCAGTGGACCAAGATTTTAGCTGTTGCTTCCCATTTCTTGATGATACTCCATTAAGGGAATGAATAAAACTTTCAAGCAATTCATTCTAAGATGGAGAAGTTTCACAAATTTACATTTTGGCATTTCCAATGGAACACTCCACTAGCTGCTCATTTATCTTATGCCCAATATGTTAATATGTATCACATCATATTATCATATGTTCTGAGGACACTAGTGGACCAAACAAAACACAGGCTCTACCCTCATGCAGTTTGCTTTCTAGTAGGAAAGACAGACATTAATCAACTAGTTATACAAATAAATGTCAAATTGCAATTGCGATGAATACTATGAGGGAAAGGAATTGGTGCTATAAAAGCTTATCATAGAGGTACTTGACCTGGTCAGCAGGGTCAGAGAAGATTTCCTAAGGAAGTTTGCTCTGATAGCAAAAGGATGAGGAGAAATTGCTAAGATGAGGTAGAATAAGAAAGAATATTTGAGACAGAAGAGCGTTGCTGATACCTTCTGGGAGAAGACTTCCTGATGAGTATGGGATTCTATCAGAAAGTCCAGTGCAGCTAGAGTATGGAGGATAGGGAGGGGGTGTTGGGAAAATGTGGTGAAAGGTGAGGCCCAAGAGGTAGATGGGACCAAACCATGTCTGACTTTAAAGACAGAGACGTGAAGTCAAAAGCATTTTAAGAACGAAAGATGGTGATGTGATCATAGTTTATTTACATTTTTATACAATCAATCCAGCTATAACAGAAAAGGTAGAGGAGGTGAGCAGAGTGTCTGTGGATGGACCAGTTATGAGGCAATTGTAGACATAGTTGGAGAAATAACTTTGATTAGTGATAGAAGAGATGGAGAGAAGCGATAGATTCAAGAGCTGTTTAGAAGGGGACAAACAGCAGTTGTTGGTACATTGGATACTTTGGAAATGGCGTTAAGGGGAAGAAAGGGCTAATTCTGATGGGGGTTAGGGAGCCAATGGTGATGCTGTCCGTTGTGATAGAAATACTGGATAAGAACCGAGATTGAGGACAATGGTATGTATTCAGTTGTATGTATGGTGACTTGAGGGGCCTTTGAGAAAACCAAGAGAAGTAGGAGGTTGGATACATGAATTTGAGGTTCAGAGTAGAGGTCTGGACTGGTGATATGGTGGTAAGTCATCCGGGTATTGGTAGTCACTGAAGCCATGAAAGTTGATGAGAAATCTAGTCCCTGGTATGTCACCTGGATACTCATGAGTCATCTGCATTTTGTTATAGTTATTCCTCCAGTGGCTGTCAAGAAGGGTAGAATATGTAAAGTTGAGTGTCTGCCAGAATCTAATGGGCAGAGAAAGACAGGGATGGTATTATATTCACATTTCGCAAAGTGAAAATGCAGTCTTACATTTTTATTGAAACCTTACCATTAATAAATCTCACGTTTTAAAAGGTTGTACATGAGCTGCAAGGATTTCTGTAGTTAGATCATCTCACTTTGCGTTCCATTAATAGGCTGCAGTTCATCCTAGGTAATTTATCATGGAGTTTTCATATTGGTGTTTATCTTTGCTAAAATTGTGGCAGCCATGGCGGCGGGCTGCTTGGATCTTTGTTCAGGAAAGAATTTACCATTCCGTGGCAAGGAGAGTGGTTAATTGGCAGTGTCCAGTTGTTAGCACCTTCAGGATCTGCCTTGGCCTCTGAGCAGAGGAGTGCTCTTCCTGGGCAGCCACCCTCCAACCATGACTGAGCATGGTCTGAGTACCAGGGCCTGGGACTCCTCCAAGGGGAAATCTTTACTCTGAAGCTTGCTCTTGGGTTGGCTGTGACTTTGTCAGATTTGCATTGTGGTTGGACGACCTCCTTGCCCAGTCTTGCTTCCTCCACCTCCTTTCCTTTCAGAGATGTCTGATGGCCATCATGAGTTTAAGATTTTCCTTGCCCAATCCTGCTTCCATTCCCTCTTATCTATTGCCCCCAGTAAACCTTTACACTTCTGGCTTCGTTTCTGCATCTGGTTTCCAGAAGATCCCACTGACCACTGTGGTAGCTTTACATTCCCAGTCACGAATGTGGATCAATGGTTCAAAGACGGTTCACTGGAGAAAACAAGGTGATAAAGATAAATACACTAAACCAGTAGGTATATATACTTTAATTGAAAATAATGCCATGACTCTAAGGAGTGTTTGAGGCTCCCACTGCAAATATAGAATATATGTCTCCATGTACTAGAATATTTGATTTTGGGTGAGGATTTTACGTAAAAGAAGCCCATGCAGGAAAGTGCCCATCTTAAAAGTGGATTTTATTGGATCAGAAATCTGTTCCCTAGCACCTCAGTATCTAGTCTGTTGTTTGTTTTTGCATCATGTTCAGATAATATGCAATTTCTTTCTAATCAGTTGGGAATGAAATTGATTGCTTTTATAGATAAATTCACGAAAGGTAGCAGTACCACAGAAGTATTGAATTAGTTTTGTTCCCCCTTAAAACAGGTTATTTTGGGGGGAGGTGATCCCAGGAACCCAAAGTATAGAAGTAGAGAGAGTGAAGATGTTAAAAGGAAAGACAGTGAGACAATGAAAGGTTATTGATTTGGCTAATACTCTGGAAAGCAGAATTCAGTCAGACTGGGGGTCCTTTAAGGAACTGGGTAGCATATACTTCAGAAGTTTCCCTCCAAGGAACAGGAGGCTTAGACTTTCATTCACTCACTGTCCTGTAGTTGAGAGTGGCTCCAGGGGCTGTTAACTCTCCTGCACTTGCAGGCTCTGGCTGTGAGTAGACTGGGTGAGATCCTGGTGCTCTGGGGAAAAATCTGGGGCAGAGAGGCTCAGAGATGCTATGGACACTTAAGGTGGACACTGAATAAGCTGTTAGCAAAATGCCTTGATCAAGGCACACTACTGTTTTACAGAGTATTATTGACATAAAGTGTTAAAAGACAGTTATTGTCACTTGTACTTATTAGCTGACATCTCGTGAGACTCTGGTATAAGGAAGAATTGCTTGATGACTTTTTTTTTTTTCCTCTATCACAGGACTCTCATGCTGTGAGAGAGTTTATTCTCATTTAGGGAAAAATTATTTTGTGAACTGTGTTGATGTGACAGATGTATCCCTGAAATCACAGTGGCTTACCACAATAATCACCCATAGCACAGTGCTGCATAATTATGCCAGCCTTCCCCCATCTTGGATGCTATATAATTTGGAGCACACAATATCCACAATTTCTATGGAAAAGGAAATTAAAGCTGAAAGGTCATGTGGGATGTTTCTAAGAGATGGGCTTTGAAATGACTTCTACCATTTTCATCTATACTCTGTTGGCTGGTAATATCATATTACCCAAACATAATTGCCATGGACACTGAAAAGTGTAGTCTTCTGTGTACTCAGGAAGAGGAAATGGTGTGGTAAACACAAGCATTGTCCCACAGGTGTGGACTGAACAAAAGAAACGATCAGTGCCTGTGGACTAATAGCTATATATGGAAATGAAGGACATATTTATGCAAATAAGTAGTTCTGTCATTCCCAGGGTCCTTATTTGTCAGTTAGAATTTTTAATTCGGTGGAGATAAAAACAAAGAGGAATTCCCGCTGTGGCAAAGTGGGTTAAGAATCTCACTGCAGCAGCTTGGGTCACTGCAGAGGTGTCGGTTCAATCCCTGGCCCAGTGCACTAGGTTAAAGGCTCTAGCATTGCCATAGCCGTGGCGTAGGTCACAGCTGTGGCTCAAATTCAGCCCCTGGCCTGGGAATTTCCATATGCTGTGGGTGTGGCCATAAAAAATAACAGCAGCAACAACGACGAAATAAACAAGAAAAGAAACTGCCTAGATATAATAATGAAGCCAAATAAAGTTTAGAGAAATACTGCACTGAATTTTTGTAGAAAAATAAATTATTTTCAGTTCACAGTCAGTCCCTTACCTGCAATTTCCAGATCCAAAGATCTCAGTTTTTTTCATGGCTTCATAGAAAGTCCATTTAATGGTAGAACTTCACCTGAACAAAAATGAAGATGCTTAATTCTACTTGATATGAGGTTTTCCTATAGAAAACGTAACATTTATTACAAGGTATTGCCCTTTCCCTATTGAATATGTTACATAATATAATGGTATATTAATTGTACTTAATAGAACCCTAAAGCAATTGATTAAAAATAAACCTGGCCCCAAGAGTTTCCAGTAAAATATTGTGGACTTACATTAGTAATTTTATAAACAATGTATTTAATAATTTTTATATGAAAAGCTTCATTTTATTATCTAAATTTAGGGGATCTATGTGTGTGCCTAAAGCAAATTAAGTGATAAAACAATGAGGCAAGATTGAGATAAACTGGTCTAATAGAATAGTATACCCCTGATCCCTCCCCCCACCCCAAACCTTCTCAGAATATCTTATCGGATTTAGTATGAGGTCATTTCATCCATGCATTCAGTGAATATTTATTTAGAGCCTGTTATGTTCTGGGCATTGAATTATGCCTGGTAAACAAAACAGACATAATGTGTAATGAATGACAATAAACAAAGTCTAGTACACTGTCTAGCACTAGTTGGTGCTAAATAAATATTTGCCAAGAGAATTAATCTAATGTCAATAAGTAAAGGCTATGAAGGTTAAAGGGGTGTTGTAATAGGGAATGGGGAAGGGAGCTGTTAGATTGATCAAAATAAGTCTATTTTAAGAGAAAACACTGCACTTTTGCGAAAAAATTGGAAGAACGATCCCATGCCAGTCCCACTTAGCAAATTTTGTCAGATGAAATTGCATGAGCGTGGACCCAGAACATCTTCTTATGCCAGAAAAATATTTTAATGCTCAGAGAATAATGGAGGTTTACCAGAAGAATTCAGGAGTCAGCTAGAAGGGGCTCACACTGGCCAAATATAGGGCGATATGGTTAACAAAATTATTAATGTATCATAAACTGTAGAGAGTCCCTGGATCTATACTGATACAAATGAATGAATGCATGCATGATTTAATATATGCTTCCTTACAGTAGAATACCCACTAATGTAGAAAATATGATAGAATTAGAAAAATCGTTTTGCAGCCACTATAGGAATAACTGCTTAACACAAGAACCATAAATTAAGTAGAAACCAAGATATGGGTACCAGATATTCTAGGCTGTTGTTGCTTCTAAGTCATCCCAGTGAACAGAGCTAGAAAATATATAGATGTCTGTATGTAAACACACACATCTCTCTCTGTGGTAGAAGAGGGTCTTTACATAGACTCCAAATATCTCCCTGCCATGTAATGTATTATATGGCAGGGAGTAAGTAACTGTATTAGTTTCCTAAGGCTGCTGTAAGAAAGTATCACACTCTGGGTGGATTAAAACAGACTGCACTGTCTCACAGTTCTGGAAGCTAGCAGTCCGAAATCAACATATCAGCAGGGCCATGCTCCCTCTAAAACCTTAGGGGAGAATCCTTCCTGGCCTCTTCATAATTTGCAGTGGTTTGCTGGCCATCTTTGGCATGCCCTTGGCTTGCAGTGGTAGCCCTTCCATCTCTGTCATCATGTGGCATTTCTCCCTGTGTCTGTGGCTCTGTGGCTCTTCTTATAAGGACACCAGTCAAATTGCATTAAGGGCAGACTCTATTTCAGTGTGAGTTCTTAACTGGTACATCTACAACAATCTTATTTCCAAATAAATTCACTTCCTAGCTACTGAGAGCTAGGACTTCAGCATATCCCCTTATTTCCCCATGTGTAATGCATTTATTTCTAAAATGCTTTTAAGAAGGTAATACACCCTAATCTGTGCAAAGACAAGTTGGGAAAGATGACAAAAATAGTAATACTCATTGCTGGTACTGGTTCTAATTAATATTTCTTTGATTACCACTAAAAAGGAACATTTTTTACATAGTGTCCTGGCCATCTTTTTTCTTCTTACTGTTGTAAAAAATGCGCATAATATAAAATTTACCATCCTATTTTTAACTGTACAGTTCAGTAAACTGTATCCACATTGTTGTGCAACAGATCTCTAGAACTTTGTCATCTTGCAAAGTTGAAACTGTATACTCATTAAATACTCATTTCTCCTCCCACTTATTCCAGTCCTTAGCAACCACCTTTCTACTTTCTGTGATTCTGACCACTTTAAATAGTGCATATAAAGTAGAATCATATAGTATCTGTCCTTTTGTGACTGGCTTGTTTCAGTTATCATAATGTTCTTGAAGTTCATCCATGTTGTAGCATATGACAGGATTTCCTTTTTTAAGGGCATATTTAATTGTATATCTGTATCACATTTTAATGTTTAAAATTTTATTTTATTGGAGTATAATTAACCTATAAAGTTGTGTTAGCTTCAGGTGTAAAGCAAAGTAAATCAGTTGTACATAAACATATATCCATTCCTTTTCAGATTATTTTCCCTTATAAGTTATTATACAGTATTAAGTAGATTTCCCTGTGCTATACAGTTGGTCCTTGTTATCTATCTATTTTATATATAGTATTGTATATATGTCAATCTCATCCCCCTAATTTATCCCTCTCCCATGTTTCCCCTTTGATAACCGTAAGTTTGGTTTCAAAATCTTTGAGTCTGTTTCTAGTTTGTAAATTCTTTTATCTTTTTTTTTAAGAATCCATATATTAGTGATCTCATATGATAGATGTCTTTCTCTATCTCACTTCACTTAGTGTGATAATTTCTAGGACCATCCATGTTGCTGGAAATGGCATTATTTCATGCTTTTTATGGCTGAGTAATATTCCAGTGTGTATAAGTACCACATCTTCTTTATCTGTTCTTCTGTTGGTGGACATTAGGTTGCTTCCATGTCTTGGCTATTGTAAATAATGCTGCAGTGAACATTGGGATGGGTCTTTTCAAATTATGGTTTTCTCTGGATAGCTGTCCAGGAGTAGGGTTGCTGGATGGTAGTTATATTTTTAGTCTTTTGAGGAACCTCCACACTCTTCTCCATAGTAGTTGCATCAATTCCTGTTCCCACCAACAGTGTAGGAAGTTTCTTTTCTCTCCACACCCTCTCCAGCATTTATTGTTTGTAGACTTTTTGATGATGGCCATTCTGACTGGTATGAGGAGATACTTCATTGTAGTTTTGATTTACATTTCTCTAATAATTAGTGATGTTGAGCATTTTTTCCTGTGCTTTTTGTCCATCTGTCTATCTTCTGTGGAGGTATGTTTGTTTAGATCTTCTGACCCTTTTTTAATTGGGTTCTTTGCTTTTTTGGTGTAAAGCTTTATGAAATGTTTGTGTATTTTGAAGAGTAATCCCTTGTTGGTTGTTTTGTTTGCAAATATTTTCTCCCATTCTGAGGGTTGTCTTTCTGTTTGGTTTATGGTTTCCTTTGCTGTGCAAAAATTTTTAAGTTTAATTAGGTTCCATTTGTTTATTTTTGTTTTTATTTTCATAGGAGGTGGATCAAAAAAGATATTGCTGCAATTTATGTCAAAGAGTGTTCTGCCTATGTTTTCCTCTAAGAGTTTTATAGTCTTTAGTCTTATATTTAGATCTTGAATCCATTTTGAGTTTATTTTTATGTATCACATTTTCTTTATCCATTCATCCTTTGATAGACATTTGGGTGGTGGTTCTACCTCTTGGCTGTTATAAATAATGGAGCAGTGAACATTGTGTGTGTAAAAATCTCTTCAATGTCCTGCTTTGATCTACATATTTTAATAAATATACAGGGAAAAACAGTAACTTTGTTCTGCAGAAACCTGGAAAACATTATTTTTAACAAGCAATCAAAGTACCATCACCAGTATTGGAACAAGTTGATACCACATGCCTCTTGATACGATGCATCTGAAAGAACAACCAATACTGTGATATTCCTGTCTAAAATCATGCCTCAAATCTAAACAAGAAGAAATATCTGGTAAAAGCAAACTGAGAGGCATTCTACAAAATTACTGGCCTTATTGTTCAAAAGTATGAAGCTTATGGAGCTGGACCAAGGAACTCCAGGTTAAAAATGATTAAAGAGACACTACAATCAAATGTAGTATGTGTTGCTGAGCTGAAATTCTCAGCTATTTTAGAAAATAAATTGTATAGAGAGATGGCTAGATATACAGATGGAAATAAAAAATCAAGTATGATAAAATGTTAACATTTGGTAAGTGTGAGTATAGGGTAATAGTTGTGCTATATATTTAAAATGTTTTATAAGTGAAATTATCTCAAAATAAAAATTCTTAAAAATAGCACTCTAATTAAAATATTAAGAATTGATAGAAGGGCAAGGAGTTAATGCAGAGGAAAGAAGAGCAACTTTTGAGAATAAAATGAGGAAGAAAGAATGGATAGGACTATTTGTCTTTGAGAAATATTTTATACATAGAATTGGCAGGATTTGCTGATGGTTTGGAAATGTGGGGAAAGGAGGAATGAAAATAATTTCCAGAGTATGGCCTTGCTTCCTGGGTATATTTTTGATCTTCTGTTTACTGAGTTTGCGAAGGCTGAGCAAAGAGTATATATTAAGGATAAAACTAAGAGTTTAGTTGTGACTTTTTTTTTTTCTAGTTACAAAGGCCAACCCTTACTAGGGCAAAGAGCAGGGCAGATGTGCCATCTCAGGAATTTTCTGTGCCATTTGCCAAATTTTTGTGTATATAAGTTTGTGGTAAGCCTCTGAAACAAATTTTATTGGCTACAACAGATAGTGTTAGTAAAACGTTAACTAGACATGTATACTAATGCATGGTCATGTCTATATCAGTGCAGAGTGTCCAAAGGTTCTGTCACGGATATAGATAATGAAGTTCAGGGTTCTTTTTTCAGGTGAATGTGTAACACAGAGCTATCTTAGACAAACCTAAAGGAGAACAAACACATTTCATAAGTAAATAGAGTTATGGCCTAATTTATCTGCAGTGATTCCTTATCTCTGAAAAGTATTGAAAAATTAAAATGAACAGTTAAAATTGCGTCCTCTCAGTGTTCCAGGATCTGAATGTTGAGATCATGAGCCCCCAGGCTGAGCCATGTAGTCAGGGTCATTGAAACAGACAAATTCTTTATTGACTGGACATGGAATTTCTAATAAGACATAACAATGACATTGGTCCTGTATCTTGACAGCTGATAATCATGAATTAGGCATGTGAGGTCTTTCTTAAAAGAGCTTGGATCTCTCATATCCACAAGTTCTGCATCAGAGTGACTCACAAGCCTATTTTGTGAGAAATAGTCTATTTTGTGTGAACCGCCAAGTGCCAAAAAATTTTTAAATGGAATGGAAGATATATCCTTCAACTATATTATGCTAAGTAGCTTATTTCTTGATGTGTTATTTATCTTTAGTTACAGTTCTGCTGTGTAACAAATTACCCCCCCAAATAATGAACATTTTTTAGCTCACCTTGGGTTAACTATTTAGACTGCATTTGATTAGAAATTTTTTCTCATCTCAGCTAAATTTCCTCATGTGTAGTGGAGTTGCCTAACTACTGATCTAAGATCGTCTCAACTGGTATGGTGGGAAAACTTGGTTTCCTCCAAGTTTGTTTCATTTAATTGGGCTGGCCTGGGCGTGTTCTCGTAGCATGGCAGAAACACCAAAGGGTTAGCAGAAAATGTGTATCTTCTTTTAAGCCACGCTTTGTGACACAGTTGCTAAAATGTCTTTCGTAAAAGCAACTACACTGACTGAGCCCTAAATCAGAGTTGGAGAAGACAATAACATTACAAGGCATACTAAATATGGGGCTGCTGTTAACTGGGGCTGTTAATGCCATCAGTCTTAGCCTGATCACTGGCCCTGTTTATTTATGTTCCTTCCACATGCAGAATACACTAAACCCCTTTCAAGACTCCAAATTCTCAACAAAACGTGGCAACAGACTGAAAGTACAAGATTTATGGTCTCCAGCAGATTCAGATGCTTCACCTTGGGTGTGGCCCCCTCTTGTATGGAGACATATATTAAACCGTGAGTATCTACCTCACTCCCACAGCTCCACATGGAATTGTGAGACACAGACTTGGTAAATACAGTCTGTCTTTTGAAAAGAGAGAAGCATTGGAAACATATAATAGTCATTGATTTGTTTTCAGCTGCTATATAGAAATTATCATAAACTTAGCATCTTAGAACAACACATGCATGTTACCTCACAGTTTCCATGGGTCAAGAGTCTGGGTATGGATTAGGTGAGCCCTCCACTCAAGGTCTCACCAGGCTGAACTCAAGGTGTTGGCCTGAGCTATGATCTCATTTAAGTTGCAGGGTGTCCTTCCAAGTTCAGTAATTGTTGGAAGAATTCGGTTTCTGATGGTCGTAGTGCTGAAATCCTGCTCTCTTGGTGGCTAAGTAGCTTATTACTGGTGGTTGTAGGCTGGAGACCACTCTCACCGCCTAGATGTTGCTCTCAGTTCCTTACCATGTAGCCCCATAGATAGTTGTTCACAATGTGGTATTTTCTTTTTCAAGATCAGCAGGGGACTCTCATTTTGAATCCTCTCTTTAGGAAAGGCTTAGGCTCAGTCATTCATTTAGAGCTAGCTCACTTGACTAGGCTAGACTTGGGAATAATCTCTTTTTTAAAAAAATAACTCAAAGTCAACTGATTAGTAACCTAAGCATACCCTGTTCTTAGTCCCTTCTATACTCAGTGAGAGGGGATTACACAGGGTATATAGTTATACCACAAGTATGAATATTGGGAGTTATCCTAGGATTCTGCCTATCACAGTTTTCTCTGATTACCAAAGATTCATGTCCTTCCCAAAGTTCCCAAGAGTATCATCCTATTATGGCATCTGCTCAAAGTAAAAAAAAAAAAAAAAATCCCATCATCTAAGTTTGTATTTCATGATCTTTTCAGCTTAAAGTCCAAAATCTTTTTATCAACATTATTTAAATCAGATGCAGATAATGATCCTGGATATCATCTATTAAGTGAAGTTCTTGCAATCTTATTTCTCTTAACCTGCAGACCTGTGAAACTAAAGAAATGAGTTATTTTCCCCCAAGACACCTTGTGTACAATGATGAGAGAAGTATAGGTAACAATTATAAACTTTCTGGTTCAAAAGGGGGAGAAAATGGTATATAAAAAGGAAACATTTGTCCATGACAGTTCTGAAATCCAGCTGAGAAAATGTTTTTCCTAGATTAGCTTTCAAAGCATGTGTATAATCTTATGTGACTCTTGGTTCCATTTTCTGAGTCATTCTTTCTTTTTTACATGTATAATCAGCCTACTTCCTTGGCTAGTAGAATTTAGGGGTAGGTGAGAGGTATTAAACAACTTCCTTTAATTTCTAGTTTTGCTATCTTTTTCAGTCCAAGCTGGTAGGTTTTCCTCTGGAATGATTTTCTTAAGAACTTAATGGGCTTTCTATGGATTTCATGGAGATCAGCTTTAGTAGACAAAAGCCACAGCCCTAGATTTTTTTTTTTTGAGGTAATTCCTTCTTTTTATTTGTCTCCTGTTGAGGTAGCTGGAGATAGCACCTTTATGTTTCTTAGAGGCACTCTGATTTGATTGGGACATCTAAGAGGCACACCCTTAATCTCTTGCAATGGTCATTAATATGACTAAAGAAATTCAAATTTTTTTAATTTTGATTTTTTTTTTTTTCGGATAGCAATGTGTGGTGGTAAAACATGTATGAGAGCACAAGACTTGGAAGTAGAAACAAGGATTTAACTCTTTTTGATTTTGCCCCCCTCACTAGACGTGTAGCCTCTATGAAATAGGTTGTGGATCTCTATTTCCTCAACTGTAAAAAGGGTGGCATAAGCGTCCCTGGGGTGGGGAGAAAGTATGATTGTCATGTAGTGGCTAAGAGTGCAGTTCCTAGAATCTGGTCCTCTGAGTTCAAATCTTAGCTCAGCCACCTATGAGGCATGTGACCTCAGTTTTCTTATCTGAAGGGATAAGAGAATGTCAATAATACTGACTTCACAGGACAAATTGTGTAAATCAGAGACATCTAACCTTTTGATTATTTTGAAGCCTGAGCTAAAGATTGTACAATCTTACACCCAGCCTTTCCTTTATGCTACACTTTTGGTAGCCATTTCTGACTCTAGTATTATTTTGCCACCTAGAGAGGCTAGAATTTTAAAAGTTAACTTTGTATATTTTGTAAAAATATATCTTCAGTTTCTCTCTTTTCTGCCACATTTAATTGTAAGCAAACCAAGAGTATCTTCAGTAATTTTTATTGAAAATCTTATCTATATATGCAAATTTGTTACTTGTGAGTTCCGTTTCCACATTACTGCAGGACATAAGCTCTCTAAGCTTTCTGCCACTACACAACAAGAATCTCTCTTCCTACAATTTCAAATAGTGGATTCCTTACTTTGTTTTGAGCTTTCACTAGCAACATCCTTAAAAATCCAGATTCCTACTGAAAATCAGTTCTAGGCAACTTAGACTTTTTCTTTTATGCTCCTCAAAATTATTCCAGACTGGTGAGGGTAGGGGGAACAACTTCCTACAGAGTTCTATTTCCAGTAGAACTGTCCTTCAAAAATGAGGATATAATAAAGACATTTTCCGGTAAATGAAAGATGAGAGTTTTTTACCTTTAGGTATACCCTAAAAGAAAGCTAAGGGGAGTCCTTCAGGTTGAAATGAAAGGGTACTCAACAGTAACTCAAAGCCATATAAAGAAATAAAGCTCTTCAGTAAAGGTAAATACAGGGGCAAATTTAAAAGCCAATATTGGACTTCCTGTTGTAGCTCAGCAATAACAAACCCTACTAGTATCCATGAGGATGAGGATTTGATCCCTGGCTTCATTCAGTGGGTTAAGGATCTGGCATTGCCGTGAGCTTCAGTGTAGGCCACAGACATAGCTTGGATCTGGTGGTGTTGTGGCTGTGATGTAGGCCAGCTCTGATTCGACCGCAGCCTAGGAACTTCCATATGCTGTGAGTGCAGTCCTAAAAAAAATAAAAAGACAAAAAAAGGGAAAAAATAAAAGCCAGTATTACTGTAATTTTGGTTTGTAACTCCACTTTTTATTTTTTGCATGATTTAAAGACACATGCATAAAAAATAATTACAAACCTGTTATGTGACACCTAATATATGAAAACATAGTTTGTTTCATCAATAATATAAAAGGGAGGTAATACTACATAGAAGCAGAATTTTTGTATGCTATTGAACTTAAATTGGTTTCAGTTCAAATTCAAGTGTTAAATGTGAGCCCTATGGTAGCCACAAAGAAATTTTCTAGAGAATACACACAAAGGAAATGAGAAGGAACCAAAACATTTCACTGCAAAAAATCAAGTGAACACTAAAGAAGGCAGTGATAGAAGAAGTGAGGGGCAAAAACCTACATGATATATCTAAAACAATGAACGAAAGTACCGTAAGGAAGTCCTTTCTTACAAGATTAAACTCTTTAGTCAAGTCAGAGATGGGCAGAATGAAAAAAAAAAAAAAAGGGATTCAAGTCCATGCTGTCTACAAGAGATTCACTTCAGACATAAAGACTCAAACAGTTTGAAAGCTGTCAACTGATTTTCAGCACAGGTGCCAAGAATATTTAATGGAAAAATCGACAGTCTTTTCACTAAATTATTCTGGGAAAACTAGACGTTCATATGCAAAAGAATAAAGTTGAACTGTTACTTTATACCAGATACAAAAATTAATTCAAAATGGATCAAAGACTTGCAATAGGAAGTGTAGTTTCATTAGCTATAAAACCATATTATCTTATATTATGACATAATATGTATTATAAAGCCTCTATAATTAAAACTATGTGGGGCTGTTGCATAAATAACTAGTGATACAGAATAAAAAGTACATAAATCTTTCCATACACATGCATGATATATTTTACATTATAGGTAGCATCTGAAGTCATGATGTAGGAGGTCCCGTTGTGGTTCAGTGGTTAACAAATCCGACTAGGAACCATGAGGTTGCAGGTTTGATCCCTGTCCTCGCTCAGTGGGTTAAGGATCTGGCATTGCTGTAGCTGTGGTGTAGGCCAGCAGCTACAGCTCCAATTAGACCCCTAGCCTGGGAACCTCCATATGCCGTCGGTGCGGCCCTAAAAAAGACAAAAAAAAAAGCAAATAAAGTCATGATGTAAAAGATGGAATATTAAACAAATAGCATTGGCGATTAGGTAGTCATTTGAAACAAAATTAAGATGGAGCTGTGCCTCACACTACAAGTTATAAAAAAAAAAACCCAGTGAATTCTTTTATTAGTTTGGAGTTGGGAAATCATTTTTAACTCTAAAACCCAGAAATCATAAAAGAAAGAATGACAACAGTTTAAAAAACATTTATTTTAGTTGATTTACATTATTTTGTCAATTTCTGCTGTGCAGCAAAGTGACCCAGTTATTCATTTATATACATTCTTTTTTTCGCATTATCCTCCATCATGTTCCGTCACAAGTGATTAGATATAGTTCCCGGTTCTGTACATCAGTAAGCAATGAGAATTGCTTGTCTACTCCAAATGTAATAGTTTGCATCTATTAACCCCAAACTCCCAGTCTATCTCACTCCCTCTCTCTCCCACTTGGCAACCACAAGTCTGTTCTCCATGTCCATGAGTTTGTTTCTTTTCTGTAGATCGGTTCATTTGTGCCATATATTCGATTCCAGATATGTGATAGCATGTGGTATTTGTCTTTCTCTTTCTGACTTCCTTCACTTAGTGTGAGAGTCTCTAGTTCTATCCATGTTGCTGCGAATGGCATTATTTTGTCCTTTCTTGTGGCTGAGGAGTATTCCATTATGTATATGCACAACATCTTAATACACTCATCTGTCAATGGGCATTTAGGTTGTTTCCATGTCTTGGCTGTTGTGAATAGTGCTTCAATGAACACATGGGTGCATGTGCCTTTTTCAGTGAAAATTTTGTCCAGATGTAGGCTGAGGAGTGGAATTTCAGGATGACATGGTAGTTCTCTATTTAGTTTTCTGAGGTACCTCCATACTGTTTTCCGTAGTGGTGGAACCAATTTACATTCCCACCAATAATGTAGGAGGGTTCCCTTTTCTCCACAACCTCTCCAGCATTTATTTGTAGACTTACTAATGATGGCCATTCTGACCAGTGGGTGGTGGTACCTCATAGTAGTTTTGATTTGCATTTCTCTAATAACTAGTGATGTTGAGCATTTTTTCATGTGCCTGTAGGCCATCTGTATATCTCACACACTGTCTTGATTACTGTAGCTTTGTAATATTGTCTGAAGTCTGGGAGAGTTCTTCCTACTTGGTTTTTGTTCCTCAGGATTGCTTTGGCAATTCTGTTTTTTTCTTTTTTTTATGGTCCCAAATAAATTTTTGGATTGTTTGTTCTAGTTCTGTGAAAAATGACATAGGTAATTTGATAGGGATTGCACTGAATCTGTAAATTGCTTTGGGTAGTGGTAAATTTAATGATATTAATTTTTCCAATCCAGGAGCATGGAATATCTTTGCATTTCTTTGAAACCTCTTTTAATTTCCTTGACTGATATTTTATAGTTCTCAGCATGTAAGTCTTTCACCTCCTTGGTCAGGTTTATTCCTAGGTATTTAATTTTGGGGGGTGCAATTTTAAAAGCTATTCTTATATTCCTTTTCTAATATTTCATTGGTAGTATATACAAATGCAACCAATTTCTGGATGTTTCTCTTGTATCCTGCTTCTTTGCTGAATTTGTTGATTAGTTTGAGTAGTTTTTGTGTGGAGTCCTTAGGGTTTTCTATATATAGTATCACGTCATCTGCATACAGTGACAGTTTTACCTCTTCTCTTCTGATTTGGATTATCTTTTATTTCTTTCGTTTGTCTGATTGCTGTGGCTAGGACTTCCAATACTATGTTTTAAAAAATTGGTGAGAGTGGGCATCCTTGTCTTGTTACTGATTTTAGCAGGAAGTCTTTCAGCTTTTCTCCACTAAGTATTATATTTGACTGTGGGTTTGTCATAAATGTCTTTTATTATGTTAAGATATGTTCCTTCTATACCCACTTTGGTAAGAGTTTTTATCATGAATGGATATTGGATTTTGTCAAATGCTTTTTCTGCATCTATTGAGATGATCATGTGGTTTTGGACTTTTCTTTTGTTAATGTGGTATATGATATTAATTGATTTGTGTATGTTGTAACATGCTGTGAACTTGGGATGAATCCCACTTGGTCATGGTGTATGACCCTTTTTACATATTGCTCAATTTACTTGGCTAAAATTTTGTTGAGAATTTTTGCATCTATATTCACCAAAGATATTGGCCTATAATTTTCTTTTTTGGTAGTATTTTTATCTGGTTTTGGTGTTAGGGTGATGGTGGCTTCAGAGAATATCTTTGGGAGTATTCCTACTTCTTCGGCCTTTTGAAAAAGTTTAAGAAGAATGGGTATAAATTCTTCTTTGTCTGTTTCGTGGAATTCACCTGTGAATCCATCTGGTCCGGACTTTTGTTTGTAGGGAGTGTCTTTGTTACATATTCAATTTCATTTCTAGTGATTGGTCTGTTCAGTTGATCTATTTCTACTTGATTCAGTTTTGACAGGGTGTAAGTCTCTAGAAAGTTGCCCATTTCTTCTAGGTTGTCAAATTTGTTGTCATATAATTGTTCAGCGTATTCTCTTATATTTTTTTGTATTTCTGCCATACACATTAAGATTTCTCCTTTTTCACCTCTCATTTTGTTTATTTGGGTTTTTTTCTGTCCTCTTTTTGGTGATTCCCACCAGAGGTTTGTCAATTTTGTTTATCTTTTCAAAGAACCATTGCTTGGTTTTATTGATTTTTTTTCTATTGTTTTTTTGAATCTCTATTTTATTGATTTCCTCTCTGATCTTTATGATTTCCTTCCTTCTGCTGAGTTTAGGTTTTGTTCATTCTTCTTTTTCTAATTATTTTAGGAGATGGGTAAGTTGTCACTTGAGATTTTTCTTTTTGGGGAAGGCCTGTATCACTATGAACTTCCCTCTAAGCTCTGCTTTTGCAGCATCCCACAGATTTTGAATGGTTGTGTCTTCATTATCATTTGTCTTGAGGTATTTTTTAATTTCCTTTTTGATTTCCTCATTGGACCATTTTTTTTTTTTAGTAGCTTGTTTAGTCTCCATGTAGTCAGTTTTTTTTGTCATTTCTTTTCCAGTGCTCGATTTCTAGCTTTATGCTACTGCAATCAGAGAAGATGCCTGAAATAATTTCTATACTCTTAAATTTGTTGAGGTTAGTTTTGTGCCCCAAAACTATTAGTTATGTGGTCAATCCTTGAGAATGTTCCATGTGTACTTGAAAAGATTGTATATTCTGATTTTTTTTGATGTACTGTCCTGAAAATGTCAAGGAAGTCTGTCTTTTCTATTGTGTCATATAGGATCTCTGTTGCCTTACTGATTTTCTGTCTAGAGCATCTGTCCATTGATTGAGTTGGGTGTTAAAGTCTCCTACTATTATTATGTACCCATCAATTTCTCCTTTTATGTCTGTTAGTATTTTTTGTATGTATTTGAGTGCTTATATATTAGGGCCATATATATCGACAAGTGCCATATCCTCTTCTTGAACAGGTCCTTTTATCATTAAGTAGTGTCCTTCTTTGTCTTTCTTTATGGCCTTCATTTTAAAGTCTACTTTGTCTGATATGAGTATTGCAAATCCTGCCTTTCTGCCTTTTTCACTTGCATAAAACACCTTTTTCCATTCACTCACTTTCAATTTATATGTGTCCTTTGCCCTAAGGTGAGTCTCTTGTAGGCAACATGTTGTAAGCTCTTTTTTTTTAATCCAGTCTGCCACTCTATGTCTTTTGATTGGAGCATTAGGTCCATTGACATTTATGGTAATTATTGATAAATTTGTATTTGTTGACATTTTAAACCTTATTTTCCAATCGATTCTATGTTTCTCTTTTGTTCTTTCTTTTTTTGGTTGGTTGATTTATTTTATGCTTGTGTCTTCTTCTTTTTAATTTTTGTATATTTATTGTTTGGTTTTGACTTGTGGTTGTGCTGTTTTTCAAGTACGTTAACCCCTTCTTATATCTGCTTGCTTTAGCATGATAGTCATATAGGCTCAAACACATTCTAGAAAAAAGAATCGAGATTTTCTTACTTTCCCCCTGACATTTTATGATTTTGATGTCCTTTTTAAACATCTTCATATTTATCCTTTTGCTATTCCTTTTGTTTTTTGTCACCTTTACAATAGTTTTTTTTCTTTTAGTTCTGTATACTGGCTCATTTAAGTGATTACTTTCCAATTATGATTTCCTCCATCCTATTTCTTCTTACTTCCTTTTTTATTTAGATGAGCTCTCTCGGTATTTCTTTTAGAATGGGCTTAGGGAGTTCCCGTTGTGGCTCAGTGGTTAACAAATCCGACTAGGAACCATGAGGTTGTGGGTTCGATCCCTGGCCTTGCTTAGTGGGTTGAGGATCTGGCATTGCTGTGAGCTGTGGTGTAGGCTGGTGACTACAACTCCTATTAGACCCCTAGCCTGGGAACTTCCATATGCCCCGGGTGAGGTCCTAAAATGACAAAAGACAAAAAAAAAAAAAAAAGAAGAATGGGCTTAGTATTCCTGTACTTTTTCAGTTTTTGTTTATTGGAGAAATTCTTTATTTCTCCTTCTATTTTAAGTGTTATCCTTGCTGGGTAGAGTATTGTAGCCTGCAAAATTTTCCGTTTTAGAGCTTTGAATATATCTTATCACTCTCTTCTGGCCTGTAGTTTTTCTGTAGAGAAATCACTGATAGCCTTATGGGGGTTCCTTTTTAATTAACACCTTGTGTTTCTCTTGCTGCCTTTTAGAATCCTGTCTTTGTCTTTACCTTTTGCCATTTTTATTATAATATGCCTTGGTGTGGGCCTGTTTGGGTTCAACTTGTTTGGGGCCCTCTGTACTTCCTGTATCTTGACATCTGTTTCCTTTAGATTTGGAAAGTTTTCAGCCATAATTTCTTCAAATATATTTTCAACCCCCTTTTCTTTTTCTTCTCCTTCCAGAATCCCGATTATGTGTAGATTGACCTTCTTTATATTATTCTGTAGATCTCATACTGCTTTCATGTTTATTTTGTTTGGTTTTCTATCTGCTGTCCTGATTGGGTGATTTCCATTATTCTGTCCTCCAAGTTACTAATTTGTTCCTCTGCATTATTCATTCTGCTCTTTAGTGCCTTTAACTCAGTTTGCATCTCTGCAAATGAATTTTCCATTTTTTTCTTGGCTCTTCCTTGTATTTTCTAGTTCCTTTCTAAAGTAACCTGCATTACTGTTCATATCTGCACTTAATTCCCTCATATTTACTCTTAATTCCTTCAGGATTTTCACCATTTCTTTTTTGAGCTAGGTGTCAGTTATACTGCAGAGGTCTGTTTCATTGTTTGTTCCTTCAGGTGAATTCTCCTGTTCTTTTAACTAGGAGTGGTTCCTGAGCTTCTTCATTTTGCTTCTTCTGTAAGTTCAGGGAAACCAACTACTGTAGTCTTAGAGGACTATTTATATGCGAGAGCACCCCTGGGTATTTTGTGAGGGTGTGAGGTTTGGGGTGCTTGCTCTCACTTTCCTCAGTGTGTGCAGCCTGTTATCCCCTTGATAGGATCCTGCACATGCTTCCAGGGAAATGGAGGCAGTGGGCAGGGTTAGTAGCCACTGCCTGGCTGCTGGGCCCTTGACAGTAGCAAGGACCTGTGGGAAAGTGACACAGGTTGCTCCTAGTTGCAGGGCCCTGGGAAGTGGCAGTAAGCCTCAGGAAGGTTTAGGTGGCGCCCAGAGCATTCGGCAGTGGCAGTGATAGGGCATGTGTGTTCCCAGTGGAGTAAGAGCAACAATGGGTGATGCTCGGTTGCAATGCCCTTCTCTATGCTGACCTCTGAGGTGACTGGGCCTACAGGTTGTTCCCATTCAAGGACCCCTAGTGCTGGCGGGTCACACCCACTTCTAGAATCAGAGATAACTGCTGTGGTTTGCCCCTGCTGTCTGTAGACCATGCAAGAATTGCCTCACCATTGCTTAGTCTGCACAGGAGACACTGCCATATGTAGTCAGTGCAAGAGGGCCCTCTGCTGGTAGCCTGCACAAGTGGCACCTTGTTTCCCATAGTCCATACATGTGCAGAGAAAGATATTCCTGTGGCAGTCCACTCCTCCTCTTGCCCTCCCCAACAATGGCTCCTTACTCCTCTTGTGGACCCAGACCTCCTCCCAAGTTCTCATGGCTCTGGTCCTCCTCTCCCCAGCCCTCAGCGCACCACTTCCTAGCTCCCTCAGGCTGTCTCCATGCAGCCAACCCTAGTCTTCTCCCTGGAACTGACCTCTGGAGCCTGAGTCTCAGCACCCAGCCCCAGCTGAGTGTCTCAGGCTGTGGTTTCCTGGGGCAGTGTTACCAGTGGTCTTTGTGTCTCTCTTTCTGCTTTGCCCTCCTTGGTCCAGCTGCTGCGCTTTTCTCTGTGGCTTTGAGGTCCCTCCATCTCAGCTGATCTCCCTGTCAGCTAGGTGGCTTCCCAGGGTATGGGTTCCTTTCCTCTTTCACAGCTCCCTCTCAGGAGTTCTGGTCCCATCCTGATTCCTTTCTCCCTCCCTCTCCCTCTCTCTTTTTTCCTTTTGTTCTAGCCTGTTATGTGGAGGGTTTCTTGCCCTTTTTAGAGGTTTAAGGTCTTCTTCCAGGCTTTAGTAGATGTTCTGTGCAAATCATTCTACATGTAGATGGTTTTTCTTGATGTATTTGTGGGAGAAGTTGAGCCCATGTCTTACTCCTCCACCATCTTGATCCATGGGCTCTGACAAATTTTATGTGTATGTAAAATGTCTACAAAGCAAATAACAACATAAGCCAAGCAAAAGGCAGACTGAGAAAAAGTATTTGCATCTTATAGAAAAGGGCCAGTATCTCAAATATGGAAAGAATTCTTTGAAGTTGATGAGAAAAGGACCAAGAGTAGATAAATGGACAAACAATAGAAGCAAATTATTTACAGAAATGGAAATACTAATTTCTTTTAAATATGTGTCAAGATGCAATATAGCCCTATGCAGTGGTATCAAAGAATTGGGAAACTATATATTGATAGGGAAAGATCTCCAAGGAATATTGCTAAGTGAAAAAAAAAGTACAGAAACATGGATAGTATAGTGCATATACTTTAAAGAAATGAGAATATATATATCCTTGTGAGGTATAAAGAACTTTATAAGAATACCTCAAAAATCTAGTCAAAGTGGGGGAGTAGAAGTCATCAGAATTAGGCCGATAAGGAAGGGACTGTGGAAGAAAAATGAAACTTTACTTTTAATATTATTTTATTTTTGAGCCATGTAACTATATTGTATACTCAAAAATAAATGCGTGAAAATAAATAATAAGGGAAGCTGACTTTGAAAGAAAAATCTAAAGGACACAGCAAGTGCTAGTATACGTTCCTATTTCTATAATCACCACACATTTCCTCTGGTATTTTAAAGATGACCAGAATGCTGAGAGAGAAGCTTACCAATCTTCTGGTGTCTTCTTTCTGATCTCCCATTTTATCTCCATTGGTATTTTCAAAGCTACTACCTTGTCAAAAATGAAGTGTACACGTGCTTCAGGCGGGAAGCGATGGACAATTTTAATTTTTGTTCCAATACTATGCCTGTTCCTTATACATGTCCCTACTCAGATAAAATTAGAACTCCAAGGAAAGAATTAAAGATAACCACTGGTCTGGTAAAACAAGGTACCAAGGGTTTAAATCAATAGGAAAGAAAAAAAAAAAAAACTGATGACTGCAATATGTTGGAACAGAGAAAAATAAATCACAACAATAAAGAGTAATAATATAAAACAGGATGGAAGTGGTAAGACTAAAAATTACAGTTAGCAGAATAAATAGGAAAGTGTAAAAGCCTTCTGGAAATACTTGGCATACAGCTATGCTGCTTGGTTTATTTGGAGTGAAAATTTAAACAGCAACTGACGGGATGGAGGGTTAAGGGAAAGATTTTTGTCTGCATATTTGAAAACCAGAAGAACCATCACTGGGCCACACAAGGATGAGCCATGGGGGGAGTAAAAATCGGGCCAAGATGCTCCTCAGGAGCTAACTTGGAATTTGCCTTTAATAGCAAACAGATGGCCGTTGAGGGCCCACATTTCTGCTCCATATAGCACAGACTCAATAATTTCACTCTGTAAAATGTTTAAGGAAGGTGTAACTGAAAGCCCATTGCAGCACATTTGAAAAAAAAAAAATGGAAAAGGAAGAAGAAAAACTCAATAAAGCTCCCACAGAATGACCAGCTTTGAGCACTATTGCTTCCTGGTGTACCCTCCAAGTTAAACTGTTTATGTAATGGAGTCAAAGTAATGGAATGAAGTGATGTACTGCATGGAATTAGAAATCATAAACCAGCCATATGTTGGAGAAAATCTTGTTTTAAAAAAATAAAATTGTGGAGTTCCCGTTGTGGCTCAGTGGTTAATGAATAAGAGGTTGAGGGTTCGATCCCTGGCCCCGCTCAGTGGGTTATGGATCCGGTGTTGCCATGAGCTGTGGTGTCGATTGCAGATGTGGCTCGGATCTGGTGTTGCTGTGGCTGTGGTGTAGGCTGGCGGCTACAGCTCCGATTAGACCCCTAGCCCGGAAACCTCCATATGCCGCAAGTGCAGACCTAGAAAAGGCAAAAAGACAAAAAAAAAAAAAAAATTAAATTGTAAGAGTTTTTAATATAAGGATATTAAAAGTAGTTGTATTTATCTTAAAAAAGATATTTTTCAATTTGCCTTTTTTTGTTTTGTTTTTTGGTCTTTTATCTTTTTAGGGCCATACCTACAGCATATGGAGGTTCCTGGGCTAGCGGTCTAACCAGAGCTACAGCTGCCGGCCTTTGCCACAGCCATAGCAATGCCAGATCTGGGCCACATCTGTGACCTATACCACAGCTCATGGCAACGCCGGATCCTTAACCCACTGAGCGAGGCCAGGGATTGAAACTGCAACCTCATGGTTGCAGTTGGATTTGTTTCCACTACACCATGATGGGAACTCCTCAATTTGCCTTTTAATTTACTTATGGCATTTCCTTTAACTAAGAGAAATATTCTTTTTAAAAATGAGTATCACGATCCTATCCATTGTGCTTTCTTCTTTTGTGTATATGTTTAAGCTGTTCTTTCTGTATCAGAGATTAAATCAAAATTAAGTTGTGGGAGTTCCCTTCATGGCTCAGTGGTTAAGGAACCCCACTAGGACCCATGAGGATGTGGGTTCGATCCCTGGCCTTGCTCAGTGGGTTAAGGATCTGGCGTTGCCGTGAGCTGTTGTGCAGGTCACAGACGCGGCTCAGATCCGGCATTGCTGTGGCTCTGGCTTAGGTCAGCAGCTATAGTTCTGATTCAACCCCTAGCCTGGGAACTTCCATATGCCATGGGTGCAGCCCTAAAAAAAAAGAAAGAAAAAATTGTATTTTTTCCCCTTCCTTTCCTTGCTTATGTAGAATTCTGTGTTCACTAAGTTATGAATCCTCCTATATATGAGACTCTATTCCCAGTTTTTTCTTCCAGTCCTTTGATGTAGCCCATGAATTTCATTGTAATTTTCTGTATTTCTTTATTACTGTTGAACATAAATATTTCCCTCATTATTCTGTGTGGTGGCCATGGAGGTGCTCTCAGATCTCCCCTCAGAAACCCACTGTGTGAACCAGCATGTGAGAAAAGGAGTCAATATTTTGGAAGGGACAAAGGATCCTGATCAGCATTAGAGGTAGGGCTGCTTTCACACAATGGAGGGTGGAAAGAATGTGTGTGGAACTCAGGTGATCCACTTGGGTTGCACTCGGTACTCCCTTGTCCTGCGGTAACTGTGAATGAACTAACACTGCGTCAACCCCAGCCAAATAAGAGTATGATTACCAAGAGCTCAGACCCTTCCAGAGGGAGCATTTGGATCAAAACTCCAGGTGAGCCACCAAGAGCTGCGTGGCTAAGGGCGAAAGGGATTTAGAACTGATAGAGGAGGAGGGAAATGCAGGCAGTTGGAGTCGTAGACCAAAAGCTGAATTCGGACACCAGGACTGTAGTTTGCCCTATTAACCTCTCTTGAAAATTTATCATGGGAATCCTGTAGGACAAATCCCCTGAAAAAAATGTGAGTGTAGGAGTTCCCTTCGTGGCTCAGTGGTTAATGAATCCGACTAAGAACCACGAGGTTGCGGGTTCGATCCCTGGCCTTGCTCAGTGGGTTAAGGATCCGGCGCTGCCGTGAGCTGTGGTGTAGGTTGCAGACACGGCTTGGATCCCGCATTGCTGTGGCTGTGGCAAAGGCCAGCGGCTACAGCTCCTGTTAGACCCCTAGCCTGGGAACCTCCATATGCCGTGGGTGCAGCTCTAGACAAAAAATTAAAAAAAAAAGAAATGCATCATAGCTTTTAAACCAGTAATTAAAATGTCTAATAAATATGGAGCTTGAACATTTCATACAAAAAAATATATAAACAGTCAAAATAGAAGACAAATGGGTACTGGGGAAAGTATTTGCAAAATTAGACAAAGGATTGTCATCCTGCTATACAAAGAATGCTGCTTACAGATTCCCCAAGAGAAAGGCAAGCTTTTAATTACATATGGATAGAGGAAATGAATAGGCATTTTATTAAGAAAAAACTGAAAATGAATAATTATGACCTGATTCTCCTTATTGGCCCAACCATTTTAAGAAGACACCTTCCCTCAGAGAATTCTTTAACTATGTATGAGTTTTCCAACTTAAATATTATCTCTTCAGAAAGGCCCTTCTGACCTTTGCATGGAAGAAGCCTTTTTAACATCATCTCCTTTGAAAATATATGGGAAAGGGAGTAAGGAGGGAAATAGTGTAACCTCCTCTCTTGTGTGGTCTAGTCACCTCCTCCAAGTGTTCTGTTCCTTCTCACTAGTCTTTTCTCTGCCAAGGGTCATGGCTCACTCTGACATAGACTACAGAATGGGAATTCCTGGGTTAGAACACCTCTCACGGCAGCTCTGCTATTTCTCTCAAGGCCTCTGTATTGGGTGGGGGTTAAGCACGGGGCAGGCCTTACTCTTCTTTCAGTCAAGATCATATCAGGTTGTTATAGTGTCTCAAACCTTTCTGAAGGGCCAGTAAAACTAAAGCTACAGGAAACAGAGGAATTTTCCTGAGTCCTCCAGCATCCTCAGGGATACAGAGAAAAGAGAAGCGTTAAGACTACATTCTAGTGAAGAGAGAGCATCCGATTCAAGGTCTGAAAATGAAGCCACTTGCCAGTGTCAGATGCCATCAGGGAAGCAAGTATCCACAGAAGAGGTTTCGAGGGCAAATGTGTACCAACATCTTGAGGCTGTGGCCTGGCACTGGTCCTCACCGATGTAACCCCCAAAAGGAAAACAGAATTGGCAGTTAGGAAAGGAAGAGCACAGATACCATCAGAATTTTTGGTAATTAGAAAAGAAAAGAGGAAATGATAAAGGCTGAGAAAGAAGAAACAAGGTAGAGGGATGAAGAGAACTCTCGGCCTTGTTTTTTGAAGAATTAAATGGAGATCTATGAACTTGAATATTTGCTTTCGGGGCATTTTATGAGCTACTCCAGGTACTCCTCTCTCGCTATCCTCACTGATGCGGTCTGAAGAAATGCTTATGACCACCACACTGCCTTGTTCCAGAAGAGGATGTAAGAGGACTTATAAGGTTAGGCAAAATATAGCTGGATAACATCATTTGAAGTAGATGAGAGAGAAAAAAGGGCCAAGAATGAAGCTAATATAAAATAACGAAGACCAAAGTGCCCTGTATTCTAGGATGGAGCAGAAATTTAGCTCTAGTTTTTTATCAGCAAATTTGAAAAGCCAGCTCACAGTGTCCATAAGATAGCAGCAGATGAACTAACTGTTCAGGAGAAGCACAGATATCCAATACTAAGGCCAAAATGAAATACCTCTTGAGAGTCCACATAAAGAGGCCGTTGTGTTACCTAATCAACAACATTCTTACAGCTGACATGATGATAATTTTCATGCAACAGTTTTGTAGAGTGTCCAGCCATGCTGATCATGGGCTCCAAACCAAAGAGAAATCCTAGGGGTACAGAAAGAGATTATTGCACAGGTGGTGTTTTCTGGGTGCTTGCCTGACTTAATTTTGAGGGACATATTAAAGGATCTGAGGAAGTGGTAAAAAACAATTTTTTTTGGTCTTTTTGTCCTTTTATGTCCGCACCCGCGGCATATGGAGGTTCCCAGGCTAGGGGTTTAATCGGAGCTACAGCTGCCGGCCTACACCACAGCCACAGCAATGACAGATCCAAGCCACATCTGCGACCTACACCACAGCTCATGGCAACGCCGGATCCTTAACCCACTGAGCAAGGCCAGGGATCGAACCCGCAACCTCATGGTTCCTAGTCAGATTTGTTAACCGCTGCACACAACGGGAACTCCATAAAAACCAAATTCTTAATATTCCTTTCTAAATACTGTTTGCCCCAGCCAAACCTATAACTGATAGATGTTAGGTATCTGGGAGTTCAGAACTGGATATCCTACACCTGGAGTTCTACTATTCCAGAGATCTAGGGGAAAAAATTAGTAAAATGATAGAAGACATTGAGTAAGTGTAGGAGCGACATCTTTTGGGAAAATTTAGATGTCTAATAATCATGAGTTTCTGATGAAGTACTCTAGAGCTTGGCCAAGTTTCTCTTTAGGAAAAGAAAATTGAATATGCACTCTGAGACAGATGGGCCATTTAGGTTCCAAATTTCTGCTCAATATAACCTAGTCTTAATTAATATTAGTCTGGAAAATGTGTAAGGAAGGCATAACTAAACATAGCCGCCATTAAAATTAATCCTCCCCTCCCCCAATTCCCCAAAAACATCCATAAAAAGCCGAGCTTTGAGTACTGTGATTTCCTGATGTTCTTCCAAGTTAAATTATTTGCGTAATGTACATCAAGGTATCTGGCATGAAGTGACCTTCTGTGTAGAATTAATCAAGAACCAACTGAAATTTGAAAAATATCTTGGTTTTTCTAAACTTCAAGAGCTCTGTACATACTTAGGATATTAAACTTTTCATCAAATACCCATGTTCTAAAATGGCTTATTTTTTCTGTTAATATCTTTTGGCATATTTGTTTTAAATTCTTATATAGTGGAATGGAACAATTCTGGCTTTATCTTTGGCTTTGCCTTTAACAGGTCTTTTCTCATCTTGATAACAGGGAAAAGCCTTTGTTTTTTATTACAAATTAATCGCTAATGGGGGAGTTCCCATCGCGGCTCAGTGGTTAGCAAATCCGACTAGGAACCATGAGGTTGCGGGTTTGATCCCTGGCCTTGCTCAGTGGGTTAAGGATCCAGCGTTGCCGTGAACTGTGGTGTAGGTCGCAGACACGGCTTGGATCCTGCGTGGCTGTGGCGAAGTCCAGAGCTACAGCTCCTGTTAGACCCCTAGCCTGGGAACCTCCATATGCCGCGGGTGTGGCCCCAGATAAGGCAAAAAGACAAAAAAAAAAAAGTTAATCACTAATGGGATGTTGCCTATAAACTTAAATTTTACATAATGGCCCATCTCTGGGAACCCTGCCTCCCAGGTAATGAGAATTAAGCTAAAATGCCTGTGTTTAGCTCACGGGAGACATACTGATCAGGCCCACCTGTGAATGGCTGCAGTAAGAAAGAAATTAACATGGTTTCTGGAGTCTGGCTGGAGCTATGCCTTTAACCACCTCCCCTTTTAGAGCAAAAGAAGCCTGATTTCTAACTTGGGGAAGATGGTTCTTCGGGACACTAGCCCACCATCTTCTCACGCTGCTGGCTTTCCAAATGAAGTCACTATTCCTTACCCCAACAACTCATCTCTTGATTTATTGGCCTGTTGTGTGGTGAGCAGTATGAGCTTGGACTCGGTGACAAATTTTGACAAAATCAGCTAGGAGCCATGCCAGCGGTGGCCAGCTGGCCCCAGTTAGGGAATTTTCAGGCAAGGCCCTAGCAGCTTTTCCAGGACCACTTATGCTGAGGAACTTCCCTTCAGAATTCCCCGGAGGTGGAACTGGCTGCCCCAGGGCTTGGCAGGTGGAGCACAGAGTGGACATCTAGGAAATGATGGGCTCAGTACAGTAGGGTAAGTAAGTTGCTGTAGTGTGTACAGCCAGAAACTCTTTTTCCTCTCTTTGGAAATAAGCCAGTTTGGAATAAGCCAATTTGTTTTGTATTTGAGCGGAGTACCCTGTTGAAGACAGGAAATAGTTCCTGGACTTTTACGCCATCTGTAAACTGGTTCCTTTATTTCTTTGGGCATTTTTGTGTGCCGTTTGTGCTTTGTTTGTCTGGTATTTCTGTCTTTAAAAAAAGGGAAATGTTTCAACTTTCTAAAGTCCTCTGAAGAGTTTTTGTGTTTTTTTGTTTTGTTTTGTTTTGTTTGCTTTTTAGGGCCACATTAGAGGCATATGGAAGTTCCCAGGTTAGGGTCGAGTCTGAGATGCAGCTGCCAGCCTATGCCACAGCCACAGCAGCAGGATCTGAGCCGCATCTGCGACCTACACTATAGCTCCCAGCAATGTGGGATCCCCGACCCACTGAGCAGGTCAGGGATCAAACCCGCACTTTCATGGA
This sequence comes from Catagonus wagneri, assembly GCA_004024745.2. Lineage (NCBI taxonomy): Eukaryota > Metazoa > Chordata > Mammalia > Artiodactyla > Tayassuidae > Catagonus > Catagonus wagneri. Next base: position 6,163,544 of record PVHT020000174.1, read on the forward strand.
TACTAGTAGGATTCATTTCCATTGCATCACAACAGGAATTCCCTGAAGTGCATTTCGGATAAGTGATATGATTACAGATGTGAATCCATGACTGAGAAGAAGATACTTTATTGTAAGAATGTGTGGTCACAGTACCTTTTAGGATCTCCACATAGGGTTTAGGCAGGATTATCTTGGGACCCTGTGCACCATGTACTAACACCCTTACTCTGTTAAGTACATCATTTTTGGTCTCCTGTGCCACTGTGTCTGGGTCAAACAGCTCTCCAAGGGGTAATATTGCATTGGGGTTGAGTTGATTGTTCTTATGATATGTAAAACCTCAAGACCTAACTTAAGGATCTATTTAGAGTTTCCTGTTTGTTCTTTGTTTTTTTTCATTTCTTTTTGTCTCGGTACCGTTTCTCTGTTAATAGTCTGATGTTAAATGAAGGAAAGGAGCAACAACAAAAAACCTGTCTATTTGTCTGCAAGTGGGACATTCCCAGGGAGAAGAGAAAGTTTCCTCTTGGTTCCTACAAATCACCAAAAGCTCCTTCCCAGAATTAAGCCCGGTTAGTTGATGCCAAGGGAAAAGAGCGTCCTTTTAATGGTTAGATTTGATCAGTTGCTATTTATGATTTTACTATGGTCTTTGAATGGCTCCATAGCCATCCTGTGAGGAAGGGAAGAATGATGAAATCCTCTGTGTGCAAGCATTTGTGCTATGACATGAGGGTGGGAAAGAGACAGGTGTCACCTTAAGATAAAAGAAACCAAGGGAAATTATCACACAGGAAGAAAAGGAATGAGGGTGAGGATATGTTACTTCAACCTCCAGCCAAGCTGGCTATCCCAGCTACTCTAGCCATTACACAAATACATCCACCACTTCCTGTTTCTACCCAGCCCGGATTCCTGACACTAGGAATTAGGAAGTGCTCTGACTGCTTCCACCACCACCCCACCCCCCACTTTTAAAAATTATTTAGAAAATCCTGTCTTAGCTCCTGGGGCACAGAGACTTAGTCTGATATTGCTATCTAAGACCTAATAAGGCACTGAGGTTGAACCTGGAGCCACTTCTGGAGCAGGGCAATTTCCTTTGTGGTGCTATCCTGTGGGTGGCCTTCATGCAAAAGGCCATCCAGTTGGGTTTCTTTGGATGTATTTCTGCACCTCAGACTTACTGAAATAAAGATCACGGCCCTCCTTATAGGGAGGGTGTGCTTACAAGAGATGAAAGGAAAATGGTCATGTGATAAGGCCAGGGAAGAAGTGTATGAGCTCCACCTAACAGAGCCAAAGGATACAGGTGAAGCTCATTTGGTAGTACCCACAGCTGAAACAAATCAGGACCCCGTCAAGGAGGAATGCCCTTAATAAAGCTCTACCGTCTTGGCAGGGCTTCAAAAAGTGGTACCAAAGCAAAAGAGCATGAAAAAAATTCAAGAAATTCAGAAAAAAACAAATGAAGACTCTTCTGATTTTTTGGGAATGGTCTCTCAGACCTATGTGTGTTATACTAATGCGGATCCCAGGGCCCCTGAAAGTACAAAAATGGTAAATTTGACCTTTTTAAGACAAAGGTACTCGGATAACTTTCAGGAGAAAGTTGCAAAACTTATGTGATGTGCTTGGAATGAATCCTTCTCAATTGGTAAATGTTGCTTTTAAAGTGTTCTCAACAACAGGGAACAATGGCAGAAGATGCCAAATTAAATGCCACCTTTTTTTGGTTACTTTTTTATTTGAAGTATAGTTGATTTATAGTAGTTTGTCCAGTTTATAATGTTCAGCAAAGTGATTCGGATATATATATATATATATATATATATATATATATATATATACACACACACTCTTTTCTATATTATTTTCCATTATGGTTTATTACAGGATATTGATTATAATTCCCTGTGCTATACAGTAGGACCTTGTTATTTACCTATTTTATATATGGTAGTTTATATCTACTAATACCAGACTCATAACTGATCCCTCACTCCCCCACACCTTTCCTCTTTGGTAACCATAAGTTTGTTTTCTATGTCTGTGAGTCTGTTTCCGTTATGTAACAGGAAACAGTGTCATATTTATGTCATATTTTACTTTTCATTTTTAAAAATTTGTTGAAGTACAGTTGATTTATAATGTTGTGATAATTTATACTGTACTGCAAAGTGATTCAGTTGTACATGTATATACATCCATTCTCTTTCAGATTCTTCCCCCACATAGATTATCACAGAATATTGTTGAATTCTCTGTGCTATACAGCGGTTCCCACTGGCAAATAATTCCATATAACTCAGTGTGTATATGATAATCCTAGACCCCCAGTCCATCCCTCTGCCCCGACTTGTGCCCTTTTGTAACCCTAAATTTTTTTTCTGTCTTTTTCTGTTATGCAAATAAGTTCATTTGTATCCTTTTCTTAAATTCCACATATAAGAGATACCATGATATTTGTCTTTCACAGTCTAACATCACTGACTATGGTAATTTCTAGGCCCATCCATGTTGCTGCAAATGGCATTATTTCACTCGTTTCAATGGCTAATATTCCATTGCATGTATGTACAACATAGATTCCACATTTAAGTGATATCATATGATATTTGTCTTTCTCTTTCTGAATTACTTCATGTAGTATGATGTCTAGTTCCATCCATGTTACTGCATATGACATTATTTCATTCTTTTTTATGGCTGAGTAGTGTTTAATTGTGTATATGTATCACATTCATCTGTCGGTAGATATTTTTTTTTTTTTTGCCTTTTTGCCTTTATGTGGAGCCGCACCCGCGGCATATGGAGGTTCCCAGGCTAGGGGTCTAACAGGAGCTGTAGACGCTGGCCTTCGCCACAACCACAGCAACGCGGGATCCGAGCCGCGTATGCAACCTTCACCATAGCTCACGGCAACGCCAGATCCTTAACCCACTGAGCAAGGCCAGGGATCGAACCCGCAACCTCATGGTTCTTAGTCGGATTCGTTAACCCCTGAGCCACGAAGGGAACTCCTGTCAGTAGATATTTAAGTTGCTTCCATGTTTTGGCTATTGTAAATAGTGCTACAATGAATATTGGGGTGCGTGTACCTTTTCAAATTATAGTTTTCTCTGGATATATGCCCAGGAGTGGGATTGCTGGATCATGTGTTAACTCTATTTTAAATTTTTTAAGGAAACTCCATGTTGTTCTCAGTAGTGGCTGCACAAGTTCACATTCCCACCAAATGTAGGAGGGTCCCCTTTTCTCCACATCCTTTCCAGGACTTATCATTTGTAGAGTTTTTGATGATGGCCATTCTGACTGGTGTGTGATACCTCATTGTAGTTTTGATTTGCATTTCTTTAATAATTAGTGATGTTGGAGTTCCCGTCGTGGCGCAGCGGTTAACGAATCCGACTAGGAACCATGAGGTTGCGGGTTCGATCCCTGCCCTTGCTCAGTGGGTTAACGATCCGGCGTTGCCGTGAGCTGTGGTGTAGGTTGCAGACGCGGCTCGGATCCTGCGTTGCTGTGGCTGCGGCGCAGGCCAGTGGCCACAGCTCCGATTAGACCCC
>PVHT020000174.1:6168094-6312562 GCA_004024745.2 Catagonus wagneri
ATCCGGCGTTGCCGTGAGCTGTGGTGTAGGTTGCAGACGCGGCTCGGATCCTGCGTTGCTGTGGCTGCGGCGCAGGCCAGTGGCCACAGCTCCGATTAGACCCCTAGCCTGGGAACCTCCACATGCCGCGGGTGTGGCCATAAACCCGCGGCCATAAAAATGACAAAAGGCAAAAAAAAAAAAAAAAAAAAAAAAAAAATAATTAGTGATGTTGAACATTTTTTCATGAGCCTGCTGGCCATCCATAGTATATCTTCTTTGCAGAAATATCTATTGAGGTCTTCTCCCCATTGTTTGATTGGATTATTCTTTTAATTGAGGTATATGATTTGTTGGTATATTTTAGAGATTAAGCCCTTATTGGTTGCTTGTTTGCAACTATATTCTCCCACTCTATAGATTGTATTTTCATTTTTTTCATGGTGTCCTTTCGTGTGCAAAAGCTTTTAAGTTTGATTAGGTCCCATTTGTTTATTTTTGTTTTTATTTCTATTGCCTTGGGAGACTGACCTAAGAAAACATTTTTAGAGTTGGTGTCAAAGAGTGTTTTGCCTGAGAATGTTTTGTCTATGTTTTCTTCTAGGAGTTTTGTTTTTTTGTGTTATATTTAAGACTTTAAGTGAGTTTATTTTTGTGCATGGTGTGAGCGTGTGTTCTAGTTTCATTGATTTACATGCAACTGTCCAGTTTTGCCAACACCACTTGCTGAAGAGACTGTCCTTTTCCCATTTTATATTCTTGCCTCCTTTGTCAAAGATTAATTAGCCATAGGTGTCTGAGTTTATTTCTGGGTTTTCTATTCTGTTCCATTGATCTGTATATACCAGTCCCACACAGTCTTGATGACTATAGCTTTGTAATATCGTCTGAAGTCTGGGAGTGTTATTTATGCCTGCTGCTTTGTTGTTTTCCCTCAAGATTACTTTGGCAATTCTGAATCTTTTATGGTTCCATATAAATTTTTGATTATTTGATTTAGTTGAGTGAAAAATGTCCTGGGTATTTTGATAGGGATTGCATTGAATCTGTAGATTGTTTTGGGTAGTATGGCCATTTTAAAAAGTCAATTCTTCAAACCAGGAGGATGGGGTATGTTACCATTTCTTTGAATCCTCTTTAATTTCCTCAATTAATGTCTTATAGTTCTCAGAGAAGTATAAATTTTTCACCTTTGTCAGGTTTATTGCTAAGTATTTTATTTTGGGGGGGGTGCCATTTTTTTATTATTTAATGAATTTTATTACAATTATAGGTGTACCAAAATCATCACAACCAAATTTTATAGCATTTCTGTCCCAAACCCTCAGTGCATCCCCCCACCCTCAAACTTGTCTCATTTGGAAACCATAAGGTTCCAAAGTCTGTGAGTCAGTATCGGTTCTGCAAAGAAGTTCATCGTGTCCTTTTTTTAGATTCCACATGGAAGTGGTAGCATTCCATGTTGGTGTCTCATTGTCTGACTGACTTCACTTATGATCATTTCTAGGTCCATCCATGTTGCTATAAATGCTGTTATTTCTTTCCTTTTAATGGCTGAGTAATATTCCATTGTGTATATGTACCACATCTTCCATATCCACTCCTCTGTAGATGGGCATTTAGGTTGTTTCCATGACTTGGCTATTGTATAGAGTGCTGCAATGAACACTGGAGTACATGTGTGTTTTCGAGTCATGGTCTTCTCTGGATAGGTACCCAGGAGTGGGATTGCGGAAACAAATGGTAATTCTCTTTTCAGTTTTCTAAGGAAACTCCATACTGTTTTCCGCAGTGGTTGCACCAATTTACGTTCCCACCAATAGTGTAATTAGGGTTCCTTTATCTCCACACCCTCTCCAGCATTATTGTATGTGGACTTTTTTTTTTTGTGGCTGATAAATATTTATTGGGTGAATTAATCAAAACCTGTAACTTTATTGATATGTATAAGAAAAATACATAAGTTTTCTTTAGAAACTTCAAAGCATCATCAAAATATAGCTAGTATTCTTATCTAACAAACTAAATTCTGGCCAAAATTGTTAATAATACCCTACATAGTTATATAAGAAAGTTAAATTAGTATAAGTAAAAGAGGTTTTTTAAAAATTATCTTATTTAAATAGAGATAAAAATAGGGGAAAAGGAGAACTTGTAGTCTTCTGACTCTAGAATGGATATGTATTTCTTTTTCTTTCTAAAGCAAATCAAAGAAAATATGTTGATTTTTTTAAAGTCCACAATAACAACAAAAGCGCTAGCTGAACAATAAATACTAAACAAAGGATTCTGATGACTAATTTCTTACACAATTTCATAAGGCAAAGATAAATCAATATGGTCCTTAAAACATTCAGTATGCATTTCTTTGTCTTATAAGGAGCTTATATGTCTCATATGAAAACATCCAACAAGAATGTGGCTATACACAGGAAATAAAGGAAAAATATCACTGTAAAGATTTGGGGAATTTTTTTTAATTACAGGAGAAAATCAATTTTTTTTTTGTCTTTTTGCCTTATCTAGGGCCACACCCATGGCATATGGAGGTTCCCAGGCTAGGGGTCTAACAGGAGCTGTAGCCGTGGCCTACGCCAGAGCCACCGCAACATGGGATCCGAGCCGCGTCCGCAACCTACACCACAGCTCACGGCAACGCTGGATCCTTAACCCACTGATCAAGGCCAGGAATTGAACCCACAACCTCGTGGTGTCTAGTCAGATTCTTTAACCACTGAGCCATGACGGGAACTCCAACAAAAATATTTCTGTCAGGTCTTGGTTATTGTACATATAAACTTTATTTCTTATTAATAAAATTGAATCTAATAACCCTCATTTCATCACATAGATCATTTTCCCTTTACTTAGTCCTTCAGTTTAATAACACCCTTTCTGACCCTACTTTATTAAAATGATTCTTTTTTTTTCCATTATACCTGGTTCACAGATTTCTGTCAATTTTCTAACTGCACAGCGCAGTGACCCAGTTACACATCACAGGTGATTAGACATAGTTTCTGGCGCTATACAGCAGAATCTCCTTGCTTTTCCATCCCAAAGGCAATAGTCTACAACTGTTAACCCCAGACTCCCATACCATCCCACTCCCTTCCCAACCCTCTTGGCAACCACAAGTCTGTTCTCCAAGTCCGTGATTTTCTTTTCTGTAGAAAGTTTCATTTGTGTAATATATTAGATTTCAGATATAAGTGATATCATACAGTATTTGTCTTTCTCCTTCTGACTTACTTCAGTCAGTATGAGGGTCTCTAATTCCATCCATGTTGCTGCAAATGGCATTATTTTATTCTTTTTTATGGCTGAGTGGTATTCCATTGTGTATATATACCACATCTTCCTAATTCATTCTTCTGTAGATGGACATTTAGGTTGTTTCCATGTCTTGGCTACTATGCATAGTGCTGCAGTGAACATGTGTGTGCAAGTGTCTTTTACAAGGAAAGTTTTGTCTGGGTATATGCCCAAGATTGGGATTGCTGGGTCATAGGGTACTTCTATGTATAGTTTTCTGAGGCACCTCCGTACTATTTTCCATAGTGGTTGTACCAGCTTCCATTCCCACCAACAGTGCAGGAGTGTTCCCTTTTCTCCACACCCCCTCCAGCATTTGTTGTTTGTGGACTTGTTAATGATGACCATTTTGACTGGTGTGAGGTGGTATCTCATGGTAGTTTTGATTTGCATTTCTCTAATCATCTGTGATGTTGAGCATTTTTTCATGTGCTTGTTGGCCATCTGCATATCTTCTTTGGAGAAATGTCTTTTTGGGTGCTTTGCCCATTTTTCAATGGGGTTGTTGGCTTTTGTGATGTTGAGTTGTATAAGTTGCTTTTATATTTTAGAGATTAAGCCCTTGTCTCTTGTATCATTTGACACTATTTTCTCCCATTCTGTAAGTTGTCTTTTAGTTTTCTTTTTGGTTTCCTTTGCCATGCAAAATCTTGTCAGCTAGATTAGGTCCCATTGGTTTATCTTTGCTTTATTTCTGTTGCTTTGGAAGACTGACCTGAGGAAACATTTGTAAGGTTGATGTCAGAGAATATTTTACCAATGTTTTCTTCCAGGAGTTTAATGGTGTCTTGTCTTATTTTTAAGTCTTTAAGCCATTTTGAGTTTCTTTTTGTGCATGGTGTGAGAGTGTGTTTCATTGATTTGCATGCAGCTGTCCAAGTTTCCCAGCAAAGCTTACTGAAAAAACTGTCTTTTTCCCATTTTAAGTTCTTGCCTCCTTTGTCAAAGATCAATTGACTGTAGGTGTCTGGGTTTATTTCTGGGTTCTCCGTTCTGTTCCATTGGTCCGTATGTCTGTTTTGGTACCAGTACCACACTGTCTTGGTTACTGTGGCCCTGTAATATTGCCTGAAGTCTGGGAGAGTTATGCCTCCTGCTTGGTTTTTGTTCCTCAGACTTGCTTTGGCGATTCTGGGTCTTTTGTGGTTCCATATAAATTTTGGATCGTTTGTTCTAGTTCTGTGAAGAATGTCATGGGTAATTTGATAGGGATTGCATTGAATTTGTAGATTGCTTTGGGTAGTATGGCCATTTTTACAATATTAATTTTTCCGGCCCATGAACATGGAATATCTTTTCATTTCTTTGGATCTTCTTTGATCTCCTTGATTAATGTTTTGTAGTTCTCTGCATATACGTCTTTCACCTCCTTGGTCAGGCTTATTCCCAGGTACTTGATTTTTTGGGGTGCTATTTTAAAAGGCTAAGTATTTTGGTATTCTTTTTCTAATATTTCATTATTAGTATACGGAAATGTGATTGATTGCTGAAGGTTAACCTTATATCCTGCTACTTTGCTGAATTTGTTGATCAGTTCAAGTAATTTTGAGTCCTTGTGGTTTTCTATGTATAGCATCATGTCATCTGCATATGGTGACAGTTTTACCTCTTCTCTTCCTATTTGGATGCCTTTTATTTTGTCTGTTTGTGTGATTGCTGTGGCTAGGACTTCCAATACTATGTTGAATAACAGCAGTGAGAGTGGGCATCCTTGTCTTGTTCCAGATGTTAGTGGGAAGGCTATCAGCTTTTCTCCATTGAGTATTATATTTGCTGTGGATTTGTCATAAATGGTTTTTATTGTTAAGGAATGTTCCCTCTATCCCCACTTTGGTAAGAATTTTGATCATGAATGGATGTTGGACTTTGTCAAGTGCTTTTTCTGCATCTACTGAGATGATCATGTGGTTTTTGACTTTTCTTCTGTTAATGTGGTGTATGACGTTGATTGATTTGTGTATATTGAACCATCTTTGTGCACCTGGGATGAGTCCTACCTGGTTGTGGTGTATGATCTTTTTTATATGTTGTTGGATTAGGTTGGCTAAAATTTTGTTGAGAATTTTTGCATCTATATTCATCAAAGATATTGCCCTATAGTTTTCTTTTTTTTTTGTAATGTCTGTCTGGTTTTGGAATTAAGGCGATGTTGGTATCATAGAATGTCTTTGGGAGTCTTCCTTCTTCTTCAGCCTTTTGGAAAAGTTTAAGGAGGATGGATATGAGTTCCTCTTTGTATGTTTGGTAGAATTCACATGTGAAGCCATCTGGTCCTGGACTCTTATTTGTAGGGAGTGTTTTTATGACATACTCAATTTAATTTCTAGTGATAGGTCTGTTTGGTTGATCTATTTCTTCTTGATTCAGTTTTAGCAGGGTGTAAGTCTTTAAAAAGTTGTGCATTTCTTCTAGGTTGTCAAATTTGTTGGCATACAATTGTTCATAGTATTCTCTCATGGTTTTTTGTATTTCGGTAATACCGTTGTGATGTCTCCTTTTTCATTTCTTATTTTATTTGGGTTTTTTTCTCTCCTTGGTGAGTCTAGCCAGAGGTTTGTCAATTTTGTTTGCCTTTTCAAAGAACCAGCTCTTGGTTTTATTGATTTTTTTCCTATTGTTTTTTGAATCTCTATTTTATTGATTTTCTCTCTGATCTTTATGATTTCCTTCTGCTGACTTAAGGGTTTTTTTGTTCTTCTTTCTTTAATTAATTTAGGTGCTGGATTAAGTTGCCGATTTGAGATTTTTCTTCTTTTCTGAGGAAGGCCTGTATTGCTTTGAATTCCCCTCTGAGCTCTGCTTTTGTGGCATTCCATAGATTTGGAGTGGTTGTGTCTTCATTCTCATTTGTCTCGAGGTATTTTTTAATTTCCTTCTTGCTTTCCTCATTGCCCCATTCGTTTTTTAGTAGCATGTTGTTTAGTCTCCATGTAGTGTGTTTTTTCTCATTTCCTTTCCTATGGTTGATTTCTAGTTTCATGCCTTTGTGGTCAGAGAAGATATTTGCAATAATTTCTATACTCCTAAATTTGTTGAGGTTAGCTTTGTGCCCCAGTATGTGATCTATCCATGTGCACTTAACAAGAATGTATATTCTGATTTTTTGGGATGTAATGTCCTGAAAATGTCAATTAGGTCTAACTTTTCTATTGTGTCATTTAGGATCTCTGTTGCCTTACTAATTTTCTGTCCAGAGGATCTGTCCATTGATGTGAGTGGAGTGTTAAATTTGCCTGCTATCATTGTGTTTCCATCTATTTCTCCTTTTATGTCTGATAGTACTTGTTGTAGGTACTTGGGTGCTCCTATATTAAGGGCATATATATTGACAATTGTAATATCCTTTTCTTGAATGGATCCTTTAACCATTAAATAGTGTCCTTCTTTGTCTTTCTTTATGGCCTTCATCTTAAAGTCTATTTTGTCTGATATGAGTATTGCAACTCTGCTTTCCTTTCTTGTCCATTGGCATGAAATATCTTTTCCCATCCCCTCACTTTCAATCTATATGTGTCCTTTGTCCTAAGCTGAGTCTCTTGTAGGAAGCAGATTGTAAGGTTTTGCTTTTTTATCTAGTCTGCCACTCTGTGTCTTTTGATTGGAGCATTCAGTCCATGGACATTTAAAGTGATTATTGATAGATATATATTTATTGCCATTTTAGACCTTGTTTTCCAGTTGATTCTGTTTCTCTTTTCTTTTTTGTTTGGATGGTTTCCATTTATTTTATGCTTGAGTGCTTTTCTTTTCAGTATTTGCGGATGTGATGTTCCATTTTGATTTGTGGTTGCCCTGTTTTTTAAGTATGTTAACACCTTCTTATATCTCTTTGCTGTAGCCTGATAGCATATACGCTCAAACACATCATTAAAATTTTTTTTTGTCTTTTTGCCTTTTCTAGGGCCACACCTGCAGCATATGGAAGTTCCCAGGCTAGAGGTCTAATTGGAGCTGTAGCCGCTGGCCGACACCACAGCCACAGTAACACTGGATCTGAGCTGCATCTGCGACCTACACCACAGCTCACAGTAATGCCAGATCCTTAACCCACTGAGCAAGGCCAGGGATCGAACCCACAACCCCATGGTTCCTAGTCGGATTCATTAACCACTGAGCCATAATGGGAACTCCAAAATTTTTTTTTAAGTTAAAAAGAGTCTATATTTTCTTATTTTCCTTCCCCATAATGTGTGATTTTGTTGTCTTTTTTTGTTGTTGTTGTTGTTTTTTTAGCATCTTCATGTTCAGATATGTATGCTGGCCTTTGAATGTTTGCTTTCCATTTGTGGCTTCCTCCATTCTCTTTCTTACTTTTTACTTTTTTTTTTATAGGAACCCTTTCAGCATAGAGAGTTTAGTATTGCTGTACTCTTTTAGCTTTTGTTTGTTGGAGAAATTCTTTATTGCCCCTTCTATTTTAAATGATATTCTTTCTGGGTAGAGTATTCTAGGTTGCAATTTTTTTCCTTTCAGCACTTTAAATATATCTTGCCACTTCCTTCTGGCCTGTAGTGTTTCTGTAGAGAAATCAGTTGACAGCCTTATGGGGGATCCCTTATAATTAACGCTTTGCTTTTCTCTTGCTGCCTTTAGGATCCTCTCTATCTTTAATTCTTGACATTGTTAGTATAATATGCCTTGGTGTGAGTCTGTTTGGGTTCAACTTGTTTGGGGCCCTCTGTGCTTCCTGTATTTTCAGATTCCTTCAGATTTGGAAAGTTTTCAGACATAATTTCTTCAAACGTATTTTCAATCCCCTTTTCTTTTTCTTCTCCTTCTGGAGTTCCTATTATGCATAGATTGGTCCGCTTTATATTATCCCATAGATCTCTTACGTTGCTTTCATGTTTTTTCATTTGGTTTTCTGTCTGCTGTCCTGATTGCGTGATTTCCGTTATTCTATCTTCCACATCAGTAATTCGTTCCTCTGCATAATTCAAACTGCTCTTTGGCAGTGGGTGTGTTCCCAGGGGAGTGATAGCAACAGTCTCTGGTGCTTGGTAGGCCCTGTGTCACACTTAGCCCCTTGGTGCCCTTAGCCCACACTAGAGGTGCCTGGTCACTAGAGGCCAGAACAAGAAGTGCCCAATCTCTGGTATAGGAGCAAAAGTCAATGGATGGTTGCGCCGTAGATGCTGGACTGATGTGGACAAACAAGTGGCCTCCGTGTTGTGGGCAGTCTGGTCCACTGCAATCTAGCAAGCTGCTTTCTGTCAGAGACGCCTGATCCATAGCAGTCTAGCAAGGGGCTTCTGGTCACGTGGCCTGGGTGGGGTGTGTCCAGAAGTTGCTGGTCAGCCCCTCCTCCTATTCTCCTTCCCAACAATGGAGCCTTGCCTCTCCTGCAGGCCCAGACCTCCCAGGTTCCCTCTGTCCTGGCGTTCCACTCCCCAGCCCATAGAGTATTGTTCTCCCACCCATGGTGTACTGCTCCCTAGCCCCCCTAGGCTGTCTCCACACCGCCAACCCCAGCCCTCTCCTGGGGACTGACCCCCAGAGCCTAAGTCTCAGCTCCCAGCCCCACCCGAGTGTTCCAGGCTGTGGTGTCTGTGCTGGTGTTCAGATGATCTGTGTGTGAGGCTCTCACTCTGCTTTGCCATTCTCAGTTCAGCTGCTAAGCTTTTCTTGGGCTTTGAGAGTCCTCTGGCTTGGCTGATCTTCCCATTGTTTAGGTGGCTTCCCAGGGTGTAGGTTCCTTTTCTCCTTCACAGCTACCTCCCTAGAGTGTTGGTACTGTCCTGATTCCTTTTATCTCTCTCTCTCTCTCTTTTTTTTTTTTTTTCCTGTTGTTCTACTCAGTTATGTCAAGAGTTTCTTGTCCTTTTTGGAGGTTTAAGTTCTTCCACCAGCATTCAGTCGATGTTTTGTCTAAGTTGTTTTACATTTAGATGTGTTTTTTGATGTGTTTATGGGAGAGGGTGAGTTCAACCTCTTACTCCTCTGCCATCTTGCCACAGCCTGTTTGTAGACTTTTTGATGATGGCCATTCTGGCCGGTGTAAGGTGGTATCTCATAGTGGTTTTGATTTGCATTTCTCTAATAATGAGTGATGTTGAACAACTTTTCATGTGTCTTTTCGCCATCTGTATGTCCTTTTTGGAGAATTGTCTGTTTAGATCCTCTGCCCATTTTTTGATTTTTTTTTTTTGGTATTGATCTGTAGGAGGAGTTTGTTTGTTTTGGAGATTAATCCCCTGTCAGTCTATTCATTTGAAAATATTTTCTCTCATTCTGTGGGTTGTCTTTTTGTTTTGTTTAGGGTTTCCTTTGCTGTGCAAAAACTTTTAAGTTTATTTAAGTCCCATTTGTTTATTTTTCTTTTTATTGTCATTACTCAAACAGATGGATCTGAGAAGATGTTGCTGTCATTTATGTTGGAGAGTGTTTGGCATATGTTTTAATCTAAGAGTTTTATAGTATCCAGTCTTATATCTAGGTCTTTAATCCATTTTGAGTTTATTTTTGTGTATGGCATTATGAAGTGTTCTAATTTCTTTTTTTTTTTTTACATGTGGCTGTCCAGTTTTCCCAGCACCACTTATTGAACACACTGTCTTTTCTCCATTGTATGTTCTTGCCTCCTTTGTCATAGATTAGTTGATTAAAGGTGCGTGGGCTTAATTCTGGGCTCTCTGTCCTGTTCCACTGATCTATATTTCTGTCTTTGTGCCAGTACCATACAGTTTTGATGAGTGTAGCTTTGTAGTAAAGTCTGAAGTCAGGGAGCCTGATTCCTCCAGCTTCATTTTTCTTTTTCAGGATGTCTTTGGCTATTCTGGGTCTTGTGTGCGTCCAAACAAACTTTAAAATATTTTGTTCTAGTTCTGTGAAAATGTGCTTGGTAATTTGATAGGGATTGCATTGAATCTGTAGATTGCCTTGGGTAGTATAGTCATTTTGATGATATTGACTCTTCCAATCCAAGAGCATGGTATGTCTTTCCATCTGTTCATGTCATCCTTGATTTCTTTCATCAGCATCTTAGAGTTTTCAGAGTACAGGTCTTTTGTGTCTTTAGGTAGGTTTATTCCTAAGTATTTTATTCTTTTTGATGCAATGGTAAACGGGATTGCTTCCCTAATTTCTCTTTCTGATCTTTCATTGTTAGTATATAGAAATGCAGTTGATTTCTGTGTATGACAAAAGAGGCAAGAATATACGATGGAGAAAAGACATTCTCTTCAATAAGTGGTGCTGGGGAAACTGGATAGCTACACTCAAGAGAATAAAATTAGAATACTCTTTAACACATGTTCAAAAACAAACTCAATATGGATTAGAGATCTAAATGTAAGACTGGATACTGTAAAACTCTTAGAAGAAAACATAGGCTGAACACTCTCTGACATAAACTTTAGCAATATCTTCTCAGATCCACCTCCTAGAGTAATTAAAATAAAAACAAAAATAAACAAATGGGACCTAATTAAATTTAAAATTTTTTTACACAGCAAAGGAAACCATAAAATGAAAAGTAAACCCACAGAATGGTAGAAAATATTTGCAAATAAAGAAACTGATGAGGGATTATCTACAAAATATACAAACACCACATTCAGCTCAGTACAAAAAAATGGGCAGAAGATCTAAATAGACAGTTCTCAAAAGAAGACATATAGCTGACCAAAAAACAAATGAAAATAGGCTCAACATCGCTAGTTATCAAATACCACCTTATATCAGCCAGAATGTTCATCATGAAAAAGTCTAGGAGTTTCCAGTGTGACTCAGTGGCAATAAATCCGACTAGTATCCATAAGGATGCAGGTTAGATCCCTGGCCACCCTCAGTGGGTTAAGGATCAAGCATTGCCAGGAGCTGTGGTGTAGTTTACAGATATGGCTTGGATCCTGAATTGCTGTGGCTGTGGCATAGGCCAGCAGTTGCAGCTCAGACTAAACCCCTAGCCTAGGAACTTCCATATACCACATGTGTGGCCCTAAAAAAGAAAAAAAAAATGGCTATAAACAATAAGTGCTGGCGTGGGTGTGTAGAAAAGGGAACCCTCTTATACTGTTAGTGGGAATGTAGGCTAGTACAACCACTGTGGAACATAGTATAAGGATGTTCCCCCACAAAATAAAAATAGAACTACCAGTAATCCAGCAATCCACTCCTAGGCATCTATCTGGAGAAAACCATAATTCAAAAGGATGCATGCACACTGATATTCATTTCGGCACTATTTATAATAGCGAAAAATATGGAAGCAACCTAAATGTCCATTGACAGAGGAATGGATAAAGAAGATGTGGTACATATATTCAATGGAATATTACTCAGCCATAAAAACATGAAATAATGCTATTTACAACAACATGGATGGACCTAGAAATTATTGTGCTAAGTGAAGTTAGTGAAAGACAAACATCATATGATACCACTTATGTGAAGAATCTAAAAAAAAGAATACAAATGAACTTGTTTATAGAACAGAAATAGACTCATGGACTTTTTGTTTTTTTAATTTTGTTTTTTAATTGAAGTATAGTGATTTACAATGATGGGTTAATTTCTGCTGTACAGCAAATTGATTCAGTTATACATTTATATACACTTTTAAAATGTTCTTTTAAATGTTTTTTTATTTTAAAAATATTTTTATTATTGTTGATTTACAATGTTCTGTCAATTTCTGCTGTACAGCAAATTGACCCAGTTATATACATTCTTTTTACATGTTATCCTCCATCATGTTCCATCACAAGTGATTAGATATATTTCCCAGTTCTGTACATCCGTAAGCAATGAGAATTGCTTATCTACTCTAAATGTAATAGTTTGCATCTAATAACTCCAAACTCCTGACTCCATCCCACTCCCTCTCCCCCTTGGCAACCACAAGTCTGTTCTCCATATCCATGAGTTTGTTTCTTTTCTGTAGATAGGTTCATTTGTGCCATATATTAGATTCCAGATGTGTGATATCATGTGGTATTTGTCTTTCTCTTTCTGATTATTTCATTGAGAGTCTTTAGTTCCATCCATGTTGCTGCAAATGGCATTATTTATTCCTTTTTATGGCTGAATAGTGTTCCCTCATGTATATGTACAACATCTTAATCCATTCATCTGTCAGTGGGCATTTAGGTTGTTTCCATGTCTTGGCTATTGTGAATAGTGCTGCATTGAACATATGGGTGCATGTATCTTTTTCAATGAAAATTTTGTCCAGGTACAGGCCCAAGAGTGGGATTTCAGGATGATATGGTAGTTCTCTATTTAGTTTTCTGAGGTACCTCCATACTGTTTTCCATAGTGGTGGAACCAATTTACATTCCCACCAACAATGTAGGAGGGTTCCCTTTTTGCCACACCCTCTCCAGCATTTGTTATTTGTGGACTTACTAATGATGGCCATTCTGACCAGTGGGAGGTGGTACCTCATAGTGGTTTTGATTTGCATTTCTCTAATAAATAGTGATATTGAACATTTTTTCATGTGCCTGTAGGCCATCTGTATATCTTCTTTGGAGAAATGTCTATTCAGGTCTTCTGCCCTTTTTTCAATTGGGTAGTTTGTTTTATGCTGTTGTATGAGTTGTTTGCAAATTTTGGACATTAAGCCCTTGTCATTTGCCTGTTTTGAAATTATTTTCTCCCATTCTTTAGGTTGTCTTTTTTTATGGTTTCTGTTGCTGTGCAAAAGCTTTTTAAGTTTGATTAGGCCCCATTGGTTTATTTATTATTTTTTTTTTTGTCTTTTGTCTTTTTGCCTTTATCTGGAGCCGCACCTGCGGCATATGGAGGTTCCCAGGCTAGGGTTCTAACAGGAGCTGTAGGTGCTGGCCTATGCCACAGCCAAAGCAACGTGGGATCCAAGCCACGTCTGCAACCTACACCACAGCTCACGGCAACGCCGGATCCTTAACCCACTGAGCATAGGCCAGGGATCAAACCCGCAACCTCATGGTTCTTAGTCGTATTTGTTAACCACTGAGCCACGAAGGGAACTCCCGCATTGGTTTATTTTTGTTTTTTATTTCTATGGCTTTGGGAGACTGACCTAAGAAAACATTTGCATGGTTGATGTCAGAGAATGTTTTGCCTATGTTCTCTTCTAGGATTTTTATGCTGTCTTGTTATGTTTAAGTCTTTAAGCCCTTTTGAGTTTATTTTTGTGCATGGTGTGAGGACATGTTCTAGTTTCATTGATTGACATGCAACTGTTCAGTTTTGACAGTACCACTTGCTGAAGAGACTGTCTTTTTCCCATTTTATATTCTTGCCTCCTTTGTCAAAGATTAATTTACCAGAGGTGTCTGGGTTTATTTCTGGGTTCACTATTCTGTGTCATTTGTCTGTATGTCTATTTTTGTACCAGTCCTACACTGTCTTGATTACTGTAGCTTTGTAATATTGTCTGAAGTCTCAGAATTATTCTTCTGCTTGTTTTTTTTTTTAATGATTTTTATTTTTTCATTATATTTGGTTTACAGTGTTCTGTCAATTTCTGCTGTACAGCAAAGTGACCCAGTCACACAAACATATACTTTTTCTCATATTATCCTCCATTGTGTTCCATCCTAAGTGAGTAGATATAGTTCCCTGTGCTATACAGCAGGATCTCATTGCTTATCCCCTCCAAATGCAATAGTTTACATCTACTAACCCCAAACTCCCCAGTCCATCCCACTCATTCCCTCTCCCCCTTGACAACCGCAAGTCTGTTCTCCACGTCTATGAGTTTGTTTCTTTTCTGTGGAAAAGTTCATTTGTGCCATATATTAGATTCCAGATATAAGTGATATCATATGGTATTTGTCCTTCTCTTTCTGATTTATTTCATTTAGTATGAGAGTCTCTAGTTCCATCCATGTTGCTGCAAATGGCATTATTTTTTTTTCCTTTTTATGGCTGAATAGTATTCCCTCGTGTATATGTACAACATCTTCTTAATCCTCTTAATCCATTCTTCTATCAATGGGCATTTAAGTTGTTTCCATGTCTTGGCTATTGTGAATAGTGCTGCAGTGAACATATGGGTGCATGTATCTTTTTCAATGAAAGTTTTGTCCAGATATATGCTCAAGAGTGGGATTGCTAGGTCATGTCATAGTTCTCTATTTAGTTTTCTGAGGTACCTCCATACTGTTTTCCATAGTGGCTGCACCAATTTACATTCCCATGTAGGAGGATACCCTTTTCTCAACACCCTAAACAGCACTTGTTATTTGTTGAATTGTTAATGATGGCCATTCTGACTGGTGTGAGGTGGTACCTCATAGTAGTTTTGATTTGCATTTCTCTAATAATTAGTGACGTTGAGCATTTTTTTCATGTGCCTGTTGGCCATCTGTAAATCTTTGGAGAAATGTCTATTCAGATCTTTTGCCCATTTTTCAAATGGATTGTTGTTTTTTATGCTGTTGAGTTGTATAAGTTGTTTGTATGTTTTAGAGACTTAAGCACTTGTCAGTTGCATTGGTTGAAACAATTTTCTCCCATTCTGAAGGTTGTCTTTTTGTTTGTTTTATGGTTTCCTTTGGTATGCAAGTTTGTCAGTTTGACTAGGTCCCATTGGCTTATTTATGTTTTTATTTCAGTTGCCTCAGGGTACTGACCTAAGAAAATATTTGTATGGTTGATGTCAGAGAATGTTTTACCTATATTCTCTACTAGCAGTTTGATGGTGTCTTGTCTTTACGTTTAAGTCTTTAAGCCACTTTGAGTTTATTTTTGTGCATGGTGTGAGAGTGTGTTCCAGTTTTATTGATTTACATGTGGCTATCCAGTTTTCCAGGCACAACTTGCCGAAAAGACTGTCTTTTTCCCATTTTATATTCTTGCCTTCGTTGAAGATTAACTGACCATAGGTGTCTGGATTTACTTCTGGGTTCCCTATTCTATTCCATTTGTCTGTCTGTATGTTTTGGTACCAGTACCACACTGTCTTGATTACTGTGGCTTTGTAATATGGCCTCAAGTCTGGGAGAGTTCTTCCTCCTGCTTGGTTTTTGTTTCTCGAGATTGCTTTGGCAATTCTGGGTTTTTTATGGACCCAGATAAATTTTTGGATTGTTTGTTCTAGTTCTGTGAAAAAATGTCATGGGTAATTTGATAGGGATTGCATTGAATCTGTAGATGCTTTGGGTAATAGGGCCATCTTTATATTATTTATTTTCCAGTCTAGGAACATGGAATATCTTTGCATTTCTTTGAATCCTCTTTAAAATCCTTGATTAATGTTTTATAGTTCTCAGCATATGTCTTTCACCTCCTTGGCCAGGTTTATTCCTAGATATTTAATTTTGGGGGGTGCAATTTTACAAGGTATTGTATTTTTGTATTCCTTTTCTAATATTTCATTGTTAGTATACAAAAATGCAAACGATTTCTGAATGTTAATCTTATATCCTGCTAATTTGCTGAATTCATTGATCAGTTCAAGTAGTTTTTGTGTGGAGTCCTTAGGGTTTTTGATATATAGTATTATATCATCTGCATAGAGTGACAGTTTTACCTCATCTCTTCCAATTTGGATACCTTTTATTTCTTTTATTTGTCTGATTGCTGTGGCTAGGACTTCCAATACTATGTTGATAAAAAGTGCTGAGAGTGGGCATCCTTATCTTGTTCCAGATTTTTCTTTCTCGTATTATCTTCATATATCCATCATGTTCTATCACAAAAGATTATATATAGTTTCCTCTGCTATACAGTAGGACCTCGTTGTTTCTCCATTCTAAATGTAATAGTCTGCATCTGCTAACCCCAAACTCCTGGTCTATCCCACTAGTGTTTCTTTAAGAATGGGTTTAGTGTTGCTGTATTTAGTTTTTGTTTGTTGGAGAAATTATTTATTTTTCCTTCTATTTTTAATGATAATCTTGCTGGGTAGAGTATTGTAGGTTGGAAATTTTTCCCTTTTAGAACTTTGAGTATTTCTTGCCACTCTCTTCTGGCCTGTAGCATTTCTGTAGAGAAATCAACTGTTAGTATTTTGGGGTTCCCTCACAATTATCTCTGTTTTTCTCTTGCTGTATGTCTGTTTGGATTCAACCTATTTGGGGCCCTCTGTGCTTCCTGTATCTTGATACCTGTTTCCTTCTTTAGATTTGGAAATTTTTCACCCATAATTTCTTGAAATATATTTTCAATCGCCCTTTCTTTTCCTTCTCTTTTTGGAACCCCCACTCTGCCTAGATTGTCAGCTTTTATTATTCTATATATCTCTTAATTTGCTTTCATTTTTAAAATTTGGGTTTCTAGGAGTTCCCATTATGGCTCAGTGGTTAACAAACCTGACTAGGAACCATGAGTTCGCAGGTTAGATCCCTGGCCTTGCTCAGTGGGTTAAGGTTCTGGTGTTGCCGTGAGCTGTGGTGTAAGTCACAGACGTGACTTGGATCCCATGTTGCTGTGGCTGTGGCGTAGGCCAGTGGCTACAGCTCCGATTCAACCCCTACCCTGGGAACCTCCATATGCCCTAGGAAAAGCAAAAAGACAAAAAAAAAAAAGTTTTCTGTCTGCTATCCTGAGTGATTTCCATTATTCTGTGTTTCAAGTCACTTATTTGTTCCTCTGCATCATTCACTCTGCAGTTCAATGCTTTTAACTCAGCTTTTGTCTCTGCAAATGAATTTTCTAATTGATTTCTCTAAGGCTCATTCTTATAGTTTCCAGTTCCTTTTAAAAGTATTCTGTCTTACTTTTGATATCCTTTCTTAATTCTTCAGTATTTTATTTACCTACTTTTTGATCTCAGTGTCTTTTAGTTTCATTGTTTGCACCCTCAGGGGAATTCTCCTCTTCTTTTAACTGGGACTGGTTCCTGTGTTTATTTGTTCATATTTTTCTTGTTCTTTGAAGCCTGAGTCTCATTGCCCATCCTCCATACGAGTGTCTCAGGCTCTGGTATGTTGGGAGGTAATACCAATGGTCTGAGCAGCTCTCTGTGCTTTGCCCTTCTCAGTCTGGCTATTGTGCTTTTCTCCAAAGCTTTGAGGTTCCCCCTCCAACCTGGCTATCTCCCTATCAGCTAAGTGCCCCCACCCCAGGTGCACATTCCTTTCCTTTCTCACAGCTCCCTCTCAGTAGTACTTGTCCCATCCTGATTTCTTTTTTTCTTTTTTCTTTTATTCTTTTAGTTCTACTCAGTTATGTGACGTTTCTTGCCATTTTAGGAAGTGAGTTCTTCTGCCAGCATTCAGTGGTTGTTCTGTGCAAATCATTCTGAAATTTTTTTTGATGTGTTTGTGGAAGAAGGTGAGTGCCATGTCTTACTCCTCTGCTGTCTTGATCCCACCCCCCTCATATATATTCTTTTGATGTTTTCCTTGTTCTTTTCCATTTTGGTTTATCACTGGATATTGAATATAGTTCTCTGTTCTATAGAGTAGGACCTTGTTTTTTATCCTACTATCCTATGTATAATAGTTTGCCTCTGCTAATACCAACTCCCAGTCCTTTTCTACCCTCCTCTCCATTGGCAACCACAAGTCTGTTCTCTATGTCTGTGAGTCTGCTGTTTTTTAGATGTTGATTTGTGTCATATTTTAGATCCTACATATAGTATCTGTCTTTCTCTTTCTGACTTACCTCACTTAGCATGATAATCTCTAAGTGCATTCGTGTTACTAAAAATGGCACTATTTCATTCTTTTGAACACCTGAGTTATATTTCATAGTATATATACACACATGAAACACATTTGTATATATACAAATACACATACACATTTTCTTTAGCCATTCATTTGTTAATGGACATTAAAGTTTCTTCCATATTTAGCTATTGTAAATAGTGCTGCAGTGAACATAGGATTTCATGTATTTTTTTTTCTTTTTGCTTTGTAGGGCCACACTCGTGGCATATGGAGGTTTCTGGGCTAAGGGTTGAATTGGACCTGTAGCTGCTGGCCTACACCATAGCCACAGCAACGCAGGATCTGAGCCACGTCTTCAACCTACACCACAGCTCACAGCAACACCAGATCCTTAACCCACTGAGTGAGGCCAGGGATGAAACCCACAACCTCATGGTTCCTAGTCAGATTCGTTTCCACTGCATCACGAAGGAAACCCCTCATGTATCTTTTTGAATTATAGTTTGGTCTGGGTTTATGCTCAGGGGTAGGATTGCTGTATCATATTGCAACTCTATTTTAATTCTAATTTTTTTTTTTTTGAGGATACTCTATAATGTTTTCCATAGTGGCTTTATCAACTTACATTCCCACCAACATTGTATGAGGGTTCCTTTTGCTCCACACCGTCTCCAGCATTTTTTAGTCTTTAATGTTGGCTATTCTGACCAGTGTGATGTGGTACCTCATTGTAATTTTGATTTTCATTTCTCTAATAATTAGCAATATTGAGCAATATTGTTTATTGCCCTCTGTATATCTTCTTCATAAAAATGTCTTTTTAGGTCTTATGCCAATTTTTTTGATTGAGGTTTGTTTTGTTTTTTTGCTTTTTGTTGAGGTGTATGAGTTGTTTGTAAATTTTGGAAATTAAAGCTTCGTTGGTCACGTCATTTGCAAATATGTTCTCCCAGGCCATAGGTTGTCTTTTGTTCTGTTTATGGATTCCTTTGCTGTGCAAAATCTTTTAAGTTTGATTAGGTCCCATTTGTTTACTTTTGCTTTTATTTCTATTTCCTTGGTAGATTGACCTAAGAAAACATTGATATGATTTGTCAGAATGTTTTGCCCATGTTCTCGTCTGACAGTTTTATGGTGGATTAGTTTTTTGTTTTTGCTTTTTGGAAAAAGTTCTGTATTTCCATGAATTCCTTTTAAGAACTACTTTTGCTGCATCCTATAGATTTTGTATGGTTGTGTTTTCATTGTCAGACTTTGTCTCAAGGCATTTTTTAAATTTCTTATTCGATTTTGTTGTTGACCCTTTGGTTTTTCAGTAGAATTTTCTTTCAGCGAACTAAATGTGCCAATCAAAAGACAGAGTGGCAGACTGGATAAATAAAACAAGAACCTACAATGTGCTGCCTACAAGAGACCCTCTTTAGGGCAGAGGACATGCATAGATTGAAACTGAGGGTATGAAAACAGGTATTTCATGCAAACAAAAATGAAAAGAAAGTGGGGGTGCCAATACTCACATTAGACAAAATGACTTTAAAATAAAGGGTATAAAGAAAGGTAAAGGATACTATGTAATAAAAGGATTAGTACAAGAAGAGGATATTATTGTCATTAACATATATGCACCCCACAATAGAAGCACCTAAACACCAGAACATATATTCCAAGAAATGCCACTCTTTTGGCAGTGTCATTGGATTCCCAGAAAGCAAGTAACCTGAAGAGAGATAAGGGGAAAGAACAATTGGGGAAGAAACAATGAATTACCATAGGAAGAAAGGACTTTGGAGAAAAGACAGTCTCACAGAGGAGACACTAGTCCTTTTATTAGTAGGACCTTGACCCAATGACTTACCAGCCAAAACCAAACATACTGACCTAATTATGAAAAAGCTATAGTCAAAAATCAGGCACTTTGACTTGATAGAAAGTAGAATTCATAGGGCTAAGAATTAAAAGCAAAAACAACTGCCAGATATAGAATCAAACTTTTATTTTTAATGTATGATGGCATAAGACTTTAATATAATAAACATTTACAATATTGGAGATATTTTAAATTTTAAAACGAAAAAACAGAAAATTGTATTTTTCTTTCTTGGCTTCCCTTGAATTTAGAAAAAATCTTGGTACCTTTCGTTCACTAAGATGTAAAATGTCAGGTTTTTCTATTGTGATGTTCAGTAAAAGTTTACCTTTGAATCCTTTAAAGTATTTGATTTTATTGTTTCAGAGTCATCAGAATTCCTTATAGTGGATAAAATACCTGCAGAATAATTTTTATAGAAGTTTTTTATTTTTAAAACTTTAATGAAGTATAGTTGACTTACACCAATTCTTTTTCATATTCTTTTCCGTATCACAGAATAATGAGTTCCCTGTGGTACAGAGCAGATCCGTGCTGACCATCCATTTCACATGCAATCCCAAACTCCTAATCTATCCCTCCCTCCCACCTGTCCCCTTTGGTAACCGTGTTTGTTTGTTTTAAAAGTTGTGGGTCTGTTTTTGTTTTGTAAATAAGTTTTTTTGGTATCATTTCTATTCGATTCCACATATAAATGATACCATGTGATATTTGTCTTTCTTTTCGTTTAGCAAGATAATTTCTAGGTCCATCCATATTGCATTGATGGCATTATTCCATGCTTTTTTATGGCCAGGTAATATTCTATTGTCTCTGTGTACCACTTCTTTATCCATGGAATATTTGCTTCCATATCTTGGTTATTGTAAGTAGTGCTGTAGTAAATATTGGGGTGCATTTATCTTTTTGAATTAAGACTTTATACAGATAAGTGCCCAGGAATGGGATTGCAGGATCATATGGTATTGCTGAATCATATCTATTTTTAATTTTTTGAGGAAGTTCCAGACTGCTTTCCAGGTGCTTGTACCAATTTACATTTCCACCAACAGTGTAGGAGGGTTCCCTTTTCTCCCACCCTCTCCAGCATTTATTGTTTGCAGAGTTAGTGACGATGGCCATTCTGACTGGTGTGAGGTGATATACGTCACTGTTGTTTTGATTTGCATTTCTCTAATTGGCGATGTTGAGCATATTTTCATATGCTTTTTGTCTATCTGTATGTTTTATTTGGAGAAAGTGTTTATATTTCAAAGCGACTATTACTAATGCTATGTAGAATTCTCAGGTATTCCAATTTTGTCATATTTAGATTCTGGTACCATATTGAATGGGAGCTATGTAATTACACTTTTTCCTCCTATATCCACATTTTCACTACCACTATTAATATGAAAAGGTAAAACAAATAGTGCTATTAATTTTTATAACAACATTCAAAACCAGAAAGTTTTCAAGAATTTCATCTTCAATCCTATCATTTTAGGAATGTAGTTGCCAACAGTTTCCTCTCTGGAAAACATTTTGAGCATAAGAAAATAAACCAGAATACATGCTGCCAAATAAATTTCCCCAATTACAGTTATCCTGAGAATAACAAATGGAGTCATATATTCAATTATTTTTGTATGTCTTTGCAGAGAAATATTAAAATGCTAAGACAGAACTGCCAATCAAAATTGGTCATTTTTATTTCAGTCTTTGAAATTAAGCTAACAGGGTCATTTTCTCTTGAATGATGTAAAAAATTTAATCTCTTACAGCAGTTCTAAAGATTGCTTAATCAGTGCAATCTAGCCTCTTATTACGTAGCAGGCTCCCATATGGTACATCCAGCTTATCAAACAAAACACTGACCTGTGTTTAAGATAAGCCACAAAATACTTCCAGTTTCATATCAATGACTATATCCAGAATATATTCTATTTTTAAAATCTAATATAAAGTCATTCCCAGGGAATGAAATGAGTGGACTTCTGTTCCATGTCCTTGCAAAACATCACTAATATCAGTCATTTTATAAGTCCATGGATCATCACAACAGAACTTTGTTATCATATAACTTAGCCTTTATCAAACTTTAAGATCATCTTAATCCAAATCAACCAGTAAATCACTTTCTTAAAATGAACATGACATAGGTATGTTTCTGAGTCACTTGGCTGCATTAGAATTGTCAATGGAAGTAAACATAACTACATGGTTTGCTGATATCTGGGTTCTTAAGTGCAATAGAAAATGTGACACATTACACTTCTCATAAACTTCCTCTGAGTTCTCAGCCATATCTTGATATACTGAAGGAGAAAATTGTTTCCCTAGTTAGCCTTCTATTTTCAAAAGCTTATTTCTTTCTGGCATATATTTCTGCTTTTTGGCATATAATTTCTGCTGCATTCAATGAATTTGCTTTTAAAACTTAACCATCTGTTAAATGTTCCAGTGCATTTTTTCACTTAATAATGCTGTGAAATTCAGATTATATATTACCTGCTTTAACATTTTCATTCAAGTCCTGTTGAAATTTCAGGGTTTTATTTAATTCATTAATCTGATTTTTACTTATATTGGCATTCACATATACATTTCTATGTACTAGCGAGTTTATTTCATAATTTTTTAAAGTAGCATTTTATTATAGTTCATTTTATCTGAATACAGAGGGATATTTTTGAATTCCACAAAAAAGCACAATGTCTCTTTTTAAAATACATGGCTTTCTTGATTTTATTTTTTCCCTCTTTTGATAAGATAGGATTCCAAAGAAATACTTCTCTTCTATAAGAAATGGTGTTAAGTACAACGGCAAATTACAGTTGACATTTGCCCCCAGCATAAAGGAAGAAAATAAGAAAAGGTAGGAATCAGACCAAGTAAAAAGGCTTATGTTCTACCTGGTGTGGTTAGCACTCGGGTCTACAAGTAGTTGACAGAAGACCTTTAACACTGCTGCAGAGTCACAATTTATCTGGTTGCACTAGTGGGTTAAATATTTCATAACATTATTCAAATTAACATCCTAAAAGCCAAGTAAAGTATGTCTTTAGTCTCTTCTCCTAACTACTGAGAAAGCAGTAGGGAAAATAATTTTATTTTTTCATCATTTGCAGGACTGCCCACCTGCCTTAAATGGGATTAGTACTTGACACTGTTTCTGCAGCATTTATTAATTAGTTCATGCAACAGATAATTGAGAGGTATTATTCTAGGAGCTGTGGATAGCACAGATAATAAAACAGAAAAGTCCCTGTCCTCAGAAAAATTATATTTTAATGGGGGGAAATGGAAAATTAAATAAGTAAGGAGTGTAAATATGTCAGAACTACAAAGAAAAATGAAGCAGACTAGTACCATAATCTAGGAAAGAGCTGGTAGACTTCCGGAACAGGGTGATCACACTGGAGGTGGTGAAAAGTGGTTGAATTATTGAGTTATGGAGATATTTTGAAGATGAAGCTAACAAAATGTACTAAAATATAAGAGTATTAAGAAAAATGAAGTCAGCACATTGTTAACAAACTCAGAACATATGAGATTGAGTTTGGATACTCTTTGGTCCCTTTAAGTCCCATCCCGTGGAATGATGTGCAAATAATACACAGCAGGAACACAGATTCAGCCACCATTCTCCCAAAGGGGCACATGGCATCTGTTAAAACCATATCAAATATGTCACTGAGGTACTTGGGAAGTGTTGTTTATGTACTCTGAACAAGAAGTATCAGAATAAAATGACTACTAGGGCTTTTAAGGAAAAAAAAAAGGTCAAAAATTTTAATTTGAGCACCTTAAGGATATAGTTGCGGTTTACTGAGTCTATTTTATGAAGGTTCTGCTCTAGATCTTTTGGTATTTATTTGCCTTTAATGGCTTATATATATATATATATATATATATCTTTTACTAGATTGTAAAATGTATTTGTCAAACACAGAGATGCTTATCATTAATCTTACCAACAGAAGCCAGACTGGGACAAGATGGTGGAGTAGAATTACTTAAGCTCACCTTCTCTCACAAAAACACCAAAATTACAACTGCTGAACAACCATCAACAAAATAGACTGGAAACTACCAAAAAGACATCCTACACCAAAAGACAAAGAAGGAGCCATACCAAGATGGTAGAAGGGGCACTCTCATGATATAAGCAATCACATACCTGCTAGGTGGGCAACCCACAGACTGAAGAATACTCTATCATGGAGGCTCTTGCATGTCAGTGAGAGTTCTGAACCCCAAGTCAGGTTTCCCAGCCTCAGGGTTTGGCATTGGGAGGAGCCTCCAGAGAATTTGGTGCTGAAGGTCACCAGGGCTTGTGTGCATGAGCTCCACTGACTTGGGGAAAGAGACACTCCAATCTTGGAGGGCACACATAGTTTCATGTGCACTGGGTTCCAAGGCAAAGCAGGGACCATAAAAATCCTTAAAAGTCTGGGCCAGACCTACCTGCAGGTATTGGAGGGTCTCCTGGGAAAGTAGGGGGTGGCTGCAGCTCACTGTAGGGGCTGGACATTGGAGGCAGAGGTCATGGGAATAATCATTGGTGTGAGCTCCCTTGGAGGCTGCCATTTTGGAAAAATTTGGCCCCATCCATTAGGGCTGAGAAGCTCCAGGCCAAACAACAAACATGGGAACATATCCGCATCCATCAGCAAAAGGCTTCCTAAAGTCCTTCTAGGCACAGAGCCACCTCTTGTCACACCCAAAGACAAAGCCCTACTCACCAGAAGGACAAGGCTCAGCTTGTCCAGTGTGCAACCATCAGTTCCTCCCATGGGCAAACCTACCACACGCCCCTGTATCAACTTCATCTATAAGGGGGCAAACACCAGAAGAAAGAAAGGCTACAACACTCTAGCCTGTACAAAGGAGGACATACAAAATGAAAAGGCAGAGAAATAGGAGCCAGATAAATGAACAAGAGAAAACCCCAGAAAAATAGCTATGTGAACTGGAGATTAACAACCTCCATGAAAAAGACTTTGATGGTAAAGATGATCCAAAATCTCAGAAAAAAATTGGAGGCAAAGATCGATAAATTACAAGAAATGTTAAACTAAGAAAATGGAGATTTAAAGATTAAAGAAGCAGAGATGCAAGATACAATAACAAATAAAAAATTAACTAGAAAAAACTATCAATATGGGAGGCAGAATAATGAATAAGTGAGGTAGAAAACAGACTGGTGGAAATCACTGACGTGGAACAGTATAAGGAATGAAAAGAAATGAGGACAGTCTAAGAGAACTCTAGGACAACTTTGAACACACCAACATTTGCATTATAAGGCTGACAGAAGGAAGAGAGAAAGGGGCCAGAGAAAATATTTGAAGAGATAATAGCAGAAAACTCCACTAACACGGGAAAGGAATCACTGATCAAATCCAGGAAGAAAAACAGATACCATATAGAATAACTCCAAGGAGGAACAGCCTGAGACATATTAATCAAACTGACCAAAATTAAGAACAAAGAGAAAATACTGACAGCAGCTAGGGAAGAGCAACAAATAACATATAAGGGGGCCCCAGTAAGGTTATCAGCTGATTTTTCAGCAGAAACTCTGCAGGCCAGAAGCAAGTGGCATGATTAAAGTAATGAAAGGAAAAAAACCTTCAACCAGGAATACTCTACCCAGCAAGGCCCTCATTCAGGTTAGAAGGAGAAATCAAAAGCTTTACAGACAAGCAAAAGCTAAGAGAATTCAGGACCATTACACCAGCTTTACAACTAATACTAAAGAAACTTCTCTAGGTGGAAAAGAAAAGGCTACAACTAGAAACAAGAACATTACAAATGAAAAAGCACACTAGTAAAGGTGAACGAACAGCAAAGGTAGGAAATCATCCACATACAAATATATAGAAACCACTGATTGTGAGGAGAGTACGAATGCAGGATACTGAAGATCCATTTGCAATTAATTGCAATCCATTGCAATTAATTGCAAATGACTGCAACTTAAAAAATATTGTATATAAATAGATTCCACAAACTAAAAATCTACAATAGATACATACACAAATTTGAAAAAGCAATCCAAACAAAACACTAAAAACAGTTACCAAATCACAAGGGCAGAAAAAGACCAAAAAAAAAAAATGGCAATAAGAACATACATATTAATAACTACTTTTTGAGTAAATGAACTAAATGCTCCAAACAAAAGACATAGGCTGGCTGAATGGATACAAATACAAGACCCATATATATGCTATCTTCAAAGGAGACTCACTTCAGATCTAGGGACACATAAGAACTGAAAGTGAGAGGATGGAAGAAGATATTCCACGCAAACAGAAATCAAAAGAAAGCTGGAGTAGCAATATTCATATCAGACAAAATAGATTTTAAAACCGTGATGTTGTAAGAGACAGAGAAGGACACTACATAATGATCAAAAAGGATCAATCTAAGAAGAAGATATAATATTGTAAATATATATGCACCCAACATAGGAGCTTCTCAATACACAAGGCAACTGCTAACAGCCTTAAAAGGAGAAACTGGCAATAACACAATAGTAGTGGGGAACTTTTTTAACAGATCAAACAGAAAGAAAATCAACAGATTAACCAAACAGAAAATCAACAAGGGAACGCAGGCCTTAAGTCCCTCTGATCTAGTGCATCACTTAATAGATATTAACAAAATAGTCCACCCCAAAGCAGCAGAATACACATTCTTCTAAAGCACACATTCTCTAGGGTAGGTCGCATTCTGGTACACAAATCAAGCCTCACTAAACTGAAGAAAATTAAAATTATATCGAACATCTTTTCCAACCACAATGCTATAAGACAAGTCAACAACAAGAAAAAAACTGCAAAAAAGCACAAACAAGTGGAGACTAAACAATATGCTATTAAACAACCAATGGATCATTGAAAACACATCAAAGAGGAAATAAAAAATACCAGTGACAAACGAAGACACAATGATCCAAAACCTATGGGATGCAGCAAAAGCAGTCCTCAAGGGAAGTTTTAGCACTACAAATACCTGAGGAAACAAAAATCTCAGACAACCTAACCTTACACCTAAAGCAACAAGAGAATGAACAAACAAAACCCAAAGTAAGTAGAAGGAAAGAAATCATAAACATCAGAGCAGGTAGAAGTGAAATATATCTGTTGTTATAAAGAAACCAGCAGCAAAGATCTATGAAACTAAAAGCTGCTTCTTTGAAAAGATAACAAAATTGATAAACCCTTAGGAAAAAAGAGGACTCAAATCAATAAAATTAGAAATGAAAAAGAAGTTACAATGGACATCACAGAACTACAAAGGATCATAAGAGACTACTACAAGGAACTATATATCAATAAAATGAACAACCTAGAAGAAATGGACAGATTCTTAGGTACCATCTTCCAAGAAATAGAAAATACGAATGGACCCATCACAAGTACTGAAATTGAAACTGTGATTAAAAAACTAACAAATGAAAGTCCAAGACCAGATGGCCTCACAGGTGAATTCTATCCACATTTAGAGAAGAGTTAACCTACCTATCCTTCTGAAACTCTTTCCAAACGTTGCAGAAGAAGGAACACTCCCACACTCATTCTATGAGGCCATCATCACCCTGATACCAACACCAAAAAAGATAACACAAAAAAAGAAAATTAAAGGCCAATATCACTGATGAACATAGATGCAAAACTCTGCAACAAAATACTAGCAAACTGAAACCATCAAGATATTAAAATGATCATACACCATGATCAAGTAGCATTTATCCCAGGGCTACAGGGATTTGATCCCTGGTCTGGGTCAGTGGGTTAAGGATCTGGCATTGCTGCAAGTTGTGATATAGGCCACATATGTGGTTCGGATCTGGTGTTGCCATGGCTGTGGGGTAGGTCCCACCTGTAGCTCTGATCTGACCCCTAGCCTGGCAATTTCCACATGCTGTAGAGCAAAAGGCCAAAAAAAAAAAAAAAAAAGACACAAATAGATGGAAATATATACCACGCTCTTGGACTGGAAAAATCAATATTGCCAAAATGAGTATACTACCCAAGGAAATCTACAGAGTCAATGCAATCCCTATCAAATTGCCAATGACATTTTTCATAGAACTATAATAAAAAATTTTAAAATATATATGGAAACACAAAAGATCCCGAATAGCCAGAGCAATCCTGAAGGAGAAAAATAGAGCTGCAGGAATCAGGCTCCTTGACTTCAGACTATACTACAAAGCTACAGTCATCAAAACAGTATGGTATTGGCATAGAAACAGATATATAGATCAGTGGAACAGAATAGAAAGCCCAGAAATAAACTCACGTACCTATTGTCAACTAATCCACAACAAAGGAGACAAGAATATACAATGGAGAAATGACAGTCTCTTCAATAAGTGGTGCTGGGAAAGCTGGACAGCTGCATGTAAAAGAATGAAATTAGAACACTCTATAGCACCATTCACAAAAATAAAGTCAAAATGGAAAACACAGGCTGAACACTCTGACATAAAGTGCAGCAATATCTTCTCAGATCTACCTCCTAATTAAAATAAAAACAAAAATAAACAAATGGGACCTAATTAAACTTAAAATTTTTGCATAGCAAAGGAAACCACAGACAAAAAGACAACCCACAGAGTGGGATAAAATATTTGCAAATGAAGTGACCAACAAGAGATTAATCTCCAAACTATACAAACATTTCATACAGTTTTATACCAAAAAAAAAAATACAAAGCCAACCCAATTTAAAAATGGTCAGAAGATCTAAATAAACATTTCTTCAAAGAAAACAGATGGCCAAAAAGATGCTCAACATCACTAATTATTAGACAAATGCAAACCAAAACTATAATGAGGTATCACTTCACACCAGTCAGAATAACCATCATCAGAAAGTCTATAAGCAGTAAAAGCTGAAGAGTGTGTGGAGGAAAGGGAACCCTCTTACACTGTTGGTGGGAATGTAAGCTGGTGCAACCACTACGGAAAACAGTATGGAGGTTCCTTAAAACAACTAAAAATAGAACTACCATATGACCCAGCAATCCCACTTCTGGACATCTATCTGGAGAAAACCATAATTCAAAAAGATACATGCAGCACTATTTACAATAGTCAAGACATGGAAGCAACCTAAATGTCCATTAACAGAGGAATGGATAAAGAAGATGTGGCATATATATACACTGGAATATTAGCCATAAAAACAGGAATTAATGTCATTTGCAGCAACATGGCTAGACCCAGAAATTATGTGACGTTAGACAGTGAAAAACAAGTTTCCTCTGCTAACCAACATTTTAAATAATAACACATGTGTAGAAACATTCACCTACCTTTAAAAGTTTAACTGGTCAGAGTTTCCACCACGGTGCAGTGGGTTAAGAATCTGACTGCAGTGGTTTGAGTCTCTGTAGAGATGGGTGTTCAGTGGAGGCAAGTGTTCGATCCCTGGCCAGCCCAGTGCAGTGGGTTAAAGGATCTGGCAGTGCCACAGCTGTGGCTCAGATTTAGTCCCTGGACTGGGAACTTCCATATGCCATGGGTGCAACCATGAGATTAAAAACTAAAAAAATAAATAAAATTATGAATGGTAGGATATAAATGTTATTTTGTACCAGCACCTAAAGCAACTAACAGGATGTAGTTCATAGGTATAGTAAACGGTTTTAGGTGAGACTCTGAATTTTTAATGCTATGTTGGTTACCCAATAAAATGGGAGGGTTTGACGAGGGAAATAGGGAAGGATGGAGCCAGATGTGAGTCAAGCAAGTATCTTTTGGGGCCAGATAATAAATTTTCTGTAATATAAATCTCACTGAAAAATATGAGTTTTAGAGAACCATGTTGTTTTATCTGAAGTATGGTATGACTGAGTAATGTTGTCATTACTTAATAAGTCAATGCAGAAAAAAATAATAAAATGTACCATACACAGATGCTATCATTGTGGCAACTTCTAGCATAATAACCTCTTATCCATAAAGACTCATTAAAATACATTCTATTTAATACTTGATTTTCTTAATTAGAAAAGCATTTTAACTACAAATGCATCTTTTAATTTTATATATGAAACAGTCAGACATACTAAATGAGAGCATGTAATGAAGAAAGAGAGCCTACCACTTTTTAGGCTTGAGTTCAAATGGGAAAGAAAACTTATGTTTTCTAATAGTGATACCCAAGTGAATGTAAGTGCTTCTTTTAAAAAAAAAAAAACAAAAACTGGTCATCCTTCTTTTTCAACTGTTTCATCAGGAAGAACTTTCTCAGGTGATAAAACTCACAACCTAAATTAAAATGCACTCTACTCATTGGCAAGTCACACCAGCAAGAATAATGTGATCATAGTACTTGGAAGTTTTTGATTTATAACTATACTATTCTCTACTTATAAGCCTGCAAGTCTAGGAGGCAGAGCAATGAATCATTACAATTGTCTATCTGGGAAATGTCAAAAGATTAAGGGCAGAAGAGAGGAAAAAGAAAGAACACACATTTCTGTCTGAGAAATATTCTGCAATTAATGGGACGATATCACTAGCACATAAATCCAGTGCTAAAGAATAATTAAAAATTTTAAAATCTTCAAGTAACATTACTAATAAAACATAATATTTTAACTCCTGGGTAAAAAGGCAAATCATCCTCTAAAACACTGATAGTTAAATAAGGAATAATTAGCACAGTGACTTACCCTAAGTAAACTGGACATTTGAACCAATCATTAATGGATCCAGCTTAAAAAAAAAAAAAGCCCAGAGTTTGATACTTTACAATACAAAAATAAGCATCCACAGAATGTTTATTTACTGTTTAAATTATTCCATATTTTCATATACCATGAACAAAAAATATCTTACCCCACACGTAGTAAGAGCAAACAAGTGCAATCTTTCAAACATTAACATTCATACTCAAATCTGTACAACAGATAAATAAATTTATACCTCTAACAGCTTATAACAAAACAAAACCAAAAATACATATTGCCCAAGGTCATCAGTTTACTTAAAATTCTACATGTGGTTATGTACCTCAAACATAACTTGAGTCTTTACTACACAGCACAAATTTAGACTGATAAATATGTATTTTTTTAAAATAGGGAGTAACAGGAATACCAAAATGGTTATAAAGAGCTTCCAAACATTGGAAATAATATACAAAAATTAATTAGATGGGGGAAGGCATACTCAATGGATCCACAGGGTATCTGGTATTACACTGGTATAGCTTAAGGAAAGGAAAACAGGTAAAGGAAAAGATTGGAAAGAAAATTTGGCCTTTTTATAAAAAGTAGCAACAACAGCATCAACAATGACAAAACCCTGTCATAGAGCCTAGAACAACTCTGACAAAGTATATAAATATTTAGGTTTGTATACCTGAAAACCACAGTTAGGAAGAAACATATAACATCAGAACATGAGCACATAAGACATACTGTCATTCCACATCATTGCACATATAAGAAAACAATACTGCAGTCGATTCTTGAGTAAGAAAGTTTTCAATGAAAGTAGGAAGTTCCACAATGATACAGGTGTAGACAATCTCACCACCACAAATTTAGTAAATGTTGAAATAGTGGTGTCACTAAGCTAATGAAATTATTTTTTTTACTGGAAAGGTAATTATTTCCCTGCCTTCATATGTTAACTTAAAATCATTTATAAATGGAAATATAGATCCAGTAGAAAAGACTTTCACATGCAAGCCTATACAATGCACTCTGACTCATCAGTTTTTTTTCAGTATTTCACATTGGTTATGTACATTTTCAATATATACAACCACACATGTTCAACAGATATCACTGGCCTGTCCTCTTGCCACACAAGTCTTTACTTACATATACATTTATATCTCCGGATAGATGCTGTTCTCCCCTAGGTAGACACAAAATTAGCTTGAAGAGTTTCAGTTTTTTAGGATTTTAGGAACCTAATGTCTTGATTTATCTTGAATGGATGATAAGATGAGGAGTCCACAAAAAAATGCAGCTATACATGCCAACCTTTTCAAGAGAGATGAATTATCCTTAGGAATAATAATCTGTGCAAGATCATTAGTGATCTGAGAAATTTCGTGTGCCACACAAACAAATATGAAAGTGCTCACAATGATGTTGAGCATAGGGTTTCCAGGTATGAGTACCAAGATACCCCTTGTGTCCGCTGCCAGCCATATGTGATATTGGCAAATAAATAGCTGGAAGGAAAAACATTTTAAGTTAGATATGTTCAAATGGCTCATGAATATATTACAGATTTTCCTAATTTAAACATTTGATAGCATAATTATGTTAGGAGGCTTTTCTAAGCTATTTAGTTATACTTTACTATTGGCTCCAAAAAGTCTATTGCTCTCTACTCTCCAGAACTCCTACTTGCTGAAGCACTGTTTCAAAGATCTCAAGAAATGAACCAGAGGAACCTTCTAACTTGAAAATTTTCTTTGCACCATATAGAAGACACCTAACAATGATATATGGACTCGTATTCAGATTCCAAATAAAGAATTACTATATGTATGTATACACACGTGTACTGCATATGCACATATTTGTGAATATACGTATGTATATTACACGAGAGGGAAGTGGCATGGTTTTTAAGATGGCATATTTGTTATGCATGGCCAGACAAATGTCTTGAACTGCATTTGAATGTTCTAAAGTGTATTTCAACTTCTATGTGAGTATATATATTAGAAGACAGCACTTCTACTTTTGATTGTGATTACAAATGTGGTTCTTCTATCACATTACTTCAAAGTATCGTAAGAAAATGCTTAAGCCACTTCAATATGAAGTATATGAAATTTCTATATATTTAGCAGAAATACCAAATTATAAATTAATTTGATTAGAGATAGTAAAACCTCTCATGCTCCAAATATTATGGGGCCTGAAAAATAAACATTATTTTGTCTACTGAATGACTAACTCATTCATGATCAAGAATTCTAAATTCTATGGAGTTCTCATTGTGGCCCAGTGGGTTAAGAACCCGATCAGAATCCATGAGGATGCGGGTTCAATCCCTGGCCCTCATTAGTGGGTTAAAGGAGTCAGCATTGCCACAAGCTGCGGCACAGGTCACAGATGCTGCTCAGATCTGGCATTGCCGTGGTTGTGGTGGAGGCCAGTGGCTACAGCTCCAGTTCCACCCCTAGCCTGGGAACTTCCATAGCCCCCGGTGCAGCCCTCAAAAGACACATACATACATAAGAAGTTCTACAGAATTTAGAATTTCTTTTTATTATCTTTTCAGGACCATACCCATGGCATATGGAGGTTTCCAGGCTAGGGGTTGTGAGTGTTGATGGTATAGGGGTAAGCATAGCTGCTTTCTGAGGCTAGGGATATTCACACACACACGTATATAACACTTGGTTGTATAATATATACCAAAATATTAATGTACTAACCTCTAATGAAATTCTTCCAAACCAAGCAAAAAATGAACTGTAAACTGAACGAGCATATCCAGGGATATTCCTTATTAGGATGAAGGCTAAAATCTAAAGAAATGCACAGAGGTAAAAATGAATAATCTGCTTATTAAAAGAATTTGCTTTCTTTCAAGTGCTAACTTTATGTTCTTGAACTTGTAGACAATTTTTTTTTAATTTTTTTTTGTTTTGCCTTTTTAGGGCTGTACCCGCGGCACATGGAGGTTCCCAGGCTAGGGGTCGAATTGGAGCTACAGCTACTGGCCTACGCCACAGCCACAGCAACGCCAGATCCAAGCCGCATCTGCGAACTACACCACAGCTCTTGGCAACAGTGGATCATTAACCCACTGAGCAAGGTCAGGAGATCAAACCCGCAACCTCATGGTTCCTAGTCGGATTCGTTAACTGCTGCGCCACGACGGGAACTCTGACAATGTTTTTATTTTTAAGAGATAAAGTATTAGGAAGTTATTTTTGATCAGCAGGTGGTCTATATATTGCAAACAAGTACAGATTTTACATAGTACATGGCTGAACAGTTTTATTTTATGTATGTTAGAAGGCCCCTGTGTAGAAAAGAAATACGTTTATAGAGTAAAATTCATAAAAGCCCATGATACAATTTTGCTTCTTCCATAAAGTATTTGCTTTTGTTGGGTACCACCTACCCCTGACCCCCTTTTTGCTTTCTTCAAAAGTCTCCTTCCACTGACAGCCAAGTAAATGTGGGAGAAAAGTAACTAGGAAAGAAGCGTATGTGAAGTACAGTGACTAGGAGAAAAGGTGGTAAGACTCAGGAGTGCTTATGTCAGTGTCATTCTAACATGCAGTCACCTCTCCTTTTAGCTCTCCTTACACTGTTCTGTGTTGGTACACTGTGCGTGCTAACATCCCCGCTCCGTTCATGTAATTACAGAAATGACATCAGATGTGATATACAGAGTGTTACTGTAAACACTATGATGACATGTAGAAATCATGAAAATACTAGATGAATATAGTACAATGTTTAAAATATCATCACTTGTTTGGCAAGTCTGTCACATGCTTGGTTCTACTGACTATATTTAAGTTTAAGAGGAATAAAATAGTTCTTTCACTGAAGAGAACTTAAAACTTAAGATCCTCCAGAAATCCTCCCTGCTCCTCTTGCTTGGCTGGATTACTCATATTTTTAGGTCTTAGCTTAGACACTACTTTCTCGAAGAACTGTGCTCTGGCATCATGACGGGTTAGGAAGAAATCCCATGTGCTTTCAAAGAGCCCTGTATTTGACCATCACCACACTAATCACAATGTTCTATAATTAACTGCAACCAGAGGTATTTCTGCCAAGTGTAAATCTGATGTGAGTTGCCCCTAGTTGCCTCCCAGTTACTACCACACACTTTTCTAGATCCTGGCTCTCTGAGCTCCAGCCCAAATGGCCTTCTTCAAGTTCCTTGAATGTGAATATGCTCCTTTCTATGACATGGCCAGAGTTCTCACTGCCTGCCTTCATCCCTCCATTCTCAGCTTAATTTTTTCAGGGAAATCATCTCTGAACCTTGACTGCCCTCATTCCTATCCGACTAGGTCATATTCCTTTATGATATTTCCTTGTAAGCATCATGTACTTCTGTTTATAATTATGTGGTGATTATAAGATTACTCTCTCTAACAGAAGGTATAACATAGGCTCTGGGAGGGTTAAATTAATTTTAAAAATTGTTAAATGAATGAATGAATATCTGTTGATCCATATCCCTATTAGACTATAAATTCTGTGAGGGGTTAGATGGATCTCTCACGTGTAGCATGGGTACTTAACACCCAGAAGATCATTAATAACTATGACCAAGTAAATAAACAAATGATGAAAAGGCAAACAGAAAAGAATGAACATTTTCTAAGTGACTATTAAGCGACATACACTGATCATTTCCATACATTTAATAATAACATTAGTAACAACTGTTTAAAGGAGATTTTAAAATCTCTTCTACAGTAGAGGAAGGTAGGGCTTAAGTAATATACCTACTTTTAATAGACTTTGACCTCAAATCTCTCTGCCTCTAAAGACTCTGTTCTTATCAAGAATTAAGAAGAAAAATTTCTCTAAAGATAATTACCTGTACCACAGAAACAGATGGGTGGAGTTCATTGCATTCTGCTTTGTTTTTACAACTGCTAGCCCAGATGGAATAGGTCTAAAACAAAAAACATAAGGATCAGTTCACAAAAATAGTTCTGCTTTAAAGAAGCAGCACTCAGAATTTTCAAAATAGTTTTCTTCATAACATTGTATTTCGTTATGCTATTAAGAAAACTTCAGTAAAGGTTTGCTCATCACTCCTTTCAGTGTGCTCAAATATAAGAAAGTAGAGAGAGATGAACATAAGGCTCTGCTTTTCCGAAAAAAAAAAAGAAAAAAAAAGTGTTCCTAAGGCAGTGCTGACTCTTCCCATCAAACCTTACATTGTATTTTTCCCCCAAACTTATTACAATTTTAAAAATTCCTATTTCACTGAGATCTCAGTAATTCCCTTTTTTTTTTTTTCTTGTCTTTTTCGGGCTGAACTTGGAGCATATGGAGCCTCCCAGGCCAGGGATCTAATTGGAGCTGCAGCTGCTGGCCTATGCCACAGTTACAGCAATGCGGGATCTGAGCTGCGTCTGCGACCTACGCCAACATCACAGCTCACGGCAACGCTGGATCCTTAACCCACTGAGTGAGGCTAGGGATTGATATCCTCATGGCTACTACTCTGGTATGTTACCTCTAAGCCACAACAGGAACTCCCCAGATATCAGTTATTCTTCATATTTAACATATATATGTTTATATTCTTTTTTAGAATTTGTTCAGTTAGAACAAGAATTTTACAAGTAAAGCTTTTATTTATTAAAAATAAATGATTAAATTCCTATCTTGTAAAGTTAATTTTCTATACCATTTAGGATTTTGGAAATTTAGCAGATTACATTTTGAAACTTACCAAGAAAGAAACTACTGAAATAAATAAGAGAAAATTTGAAACTTTGTTTGAAAAAAGAGGTTCACCCTTTCCTTCAGAAAGTATTTGGCGCTTCTGTAAAGCCAGATAAATGAAAGCAAACAACATCCCATGAAAGACTACCTAAAAAATAAGGAGAGAAAAATCTGTTTCAAACAGCCAGTTTTCAATAAATAGAAAAGTACTTGGTAAAGAAGAACAATATGTAAAAGGTATGTAGGTTAAAATCCTAAAGGTCCAAAGTTTCTATGAAGAACTTAAATTTCAAGAAATGAAGTCAATGGTTATTAACTACAGTAGACAAGCAAACATCTCTTACAATGACACAAGATATGCTGGTTCACTCCAGGCAGTTTCATCACAAATGAAGAAATAAAGACAACTTAAAACTAATGATAAAAACTATTCTGAAGACACATGATTAAATTTAAATGTACTCAATGAAGATAAAACCTGTTTATATTGATACTTCCAATCAAATAAAACAAACAACAGCATTACCAAGATCACACTTTTAAAAAGACCAGGATGGACGATAACATAAGAAAAGGAATTTATATGTATTTATGACTGGGTCACTTTACTATATAGTAGAAACTACCCTTCAAGATTAAATTCATGGAATCAGCCATGACAGTGCTCTCTTTCCTTTGCACACTTTTATTACAAGACCATACTGCAGAGTTTAGCACCTAATTATAAGCAGTAACCTTGAGTTTTAAATCAGATTATAAGGCTTAGAAGCCTGGTGGTATGTCTTCTCTAATGTATATCCCTCATAACACCAACATTTAGAGCATACATTAGGGCTCAAAAAATATTGTGTTAAATGACTGAAGCATATATATGATTATAAGTCAAAATTATGACTCAAAGGTGACTTTTTAAATAACATTTTTACAGTATTTTCCTATTGATATACATAAACATGCATACACTTTCTCCACTATAAAAACAGGGCACTATAAAAACACGGGGAGGGCTGAAATACTTTGATTTACCAAATCAAGATGTTTCCTTATTCTAAAACTAAACAAAAATATTTTAAAATTTCCCAGATAATTTTTCAAAGTATAATTTGAAATGGCAAAGATTATAAGGTAAATACATACGTAACGGTCTAACCTCCATCTGAACCACCATTCATATACATTGCCTTTCAGTTC
Organism: Catagonus wagneri; assembly: GCA_004024745.2. NCBI lineage: Eukaryota > Metazoa > Chordata > Mammalia > Artiodactyla > Tayassuidae > Catagonus > Catagonus wagneri. The sequence goes on from PVHT020000174.1 coordinate 6,205,413, forward strand.
AAAACACTTGGACAATGGCCAAAGAGAAAAGATCTTCTCAAATGCACCCTGAGAAGAGGAATTCAGAAAATAAGATGGTGCAAGTCAACACTTGCTTTGCAATTCTACTATAAACTATAGTTTTCTAAAGTTAAGATTATATAAGGGTCATTCACAATTTAAAATTTCTATTTCATTGAAAATGTCATTTTATTTGAAATTCACTTGAATTCAGATTCTACTAACAGCTACTAAAGATGACTTAAAACATTTTTCTTAACTTATTTTCACTGCACATAAAAGGCTACTGAGACCGAAAATTCAACAAAACAAAACTCAACAAGGTGATAACTGGAAAATTACTACACAATGTTTTTAATTTGGTACACAAACAGCTAATATTTACTGATCGAAACTCAAGAATACAAAATACTTTAGCCAATATGGTATCAATAACCTAAAGGTTGATGGTTAAGATTGAAAAATAGTTTTTCTTTCTCTAGATGTTCTTAAAAACCTATCAGCCACGTGAATTAAAGGAATCCTCTAAATTAGTCACATTACTCAAGCAACCATACTGAAATGCCATTACTAGCCTTTGAAACAAAGTTTACAATTTTATTCTGGTCAAGTTAGCGAATGTACCCTCTTATTAATCTGATAGCCTGGGAAATCTGGAATGAAGAGGCAGAAGTCTTGGGTACATTCCTGCACATTAATGAAGTTCTTCAAAGAAGAGAACAAAATCCTTAATTTTCCAGATTAAGGAATGATGACAAATTTTATTAAGGAAACGCCATTATTACATATAATGCCACAGCATAAAAAAATAACATCACAATTTTTAAAAGGCTAATAAAAATCAAAGCAAAATATGAAAATTGCATTATATTTTAGGTAATACTAAATCTTTAGGTCAGAAGAACTTTACTATTTTAATAAAACGCAATATTCTCCATTTAACCACATAATTTAAAATGCTAATAGCTTATTAAAAACAGGTTCTATCACAGTCTATGCATCAGATGGAATTCCCCAGTGGCTTAGTGGGTTAAGAATCCAGCAGTTGTCACTGCTGTGGCGCAGTTCAGTCCCTGGCCTGGGAATTTCTGCATGCTGTGGGTGCAGCCAATAAATAATAAATAAATAAATAAATAAATAAATAAAGCTAACATCATACTTAAGGAAGAAAGATAATGCTTTTTAAAAAAGTCTGTCTCAGAAAATTAAGAATAATTATTACCAATTAAGGTATTATGCTATTGTATATTTCTGTTTTATCGACATTTTAGGTAGAGATATATATAGCCTTGTAGATTATATATCACATATACATCACGTACATATGTAATTTAAATTTTTCTCACTAAATCTATTTTTTATATGATCAATAAGCAAGTATTTATCGAGCACTCATTCTGTGAAAGACACTGAACTATACTGGGCTATGTACTTTTTCCTCCTGTCCAATGGGTCAACACTGATCCAAAGCTGAGAAAATCTCTTTAGTCTTTCTACTGAACTGCTGGTCCATTTTCCTTTCTCTTTGATGAACCAATGGGAATTTTAATGAATAACTGTCAAGCAGTGTGGCAGTTACTTGGCTATTTCTCTATATGTTTGCCTATTGTTTCCTTATTATTTCATACATTTCCTGCAAAAACCTTGGAAGTCAGGCATAAATAACGCTTTATTTCTAAGTATGGAAATAAGTAGGAAAACCTATAAAACAAACAAAAACCAGCTTTAGAGAAACACATAGATACACACACATACAATGGTTGTATGACATTTTCACCTGGAGCATCAAGGTACTAGACAGAGTGTTGAGATGAGAGTAAACTATATAATATGTCACAACTTTGGGCATTTAAATTAAAATATTTTGTTATAAATATCATGCTGCCCAAAATATATCTTCCTCATGGAGTGCCAGCAGGTAACAGTTTGCCATCCTGCTTAAATAGCTGAGAAAATCTCAAAAATTATAATAAGGGGATAAAAGGTTAGAGAAAAGAAAATGACCAAAATTTTTATTAAACATCCTACATGTATACAAACCCTTTCAATCCTAAGTTGGTTTTACTAACAGCCAAAATTTTACTCTATGCAGTTATGGAAAAAATCAAGTAACACTTTAATGCTATGAATAATGCACAAACCAAGTTGCAAATTCTGTCAAGAGAATTTTGATCTTCACTTAGTGTAAGGCAGTCAATAAAAGTTTGATTGATCAAAGTCAAGTAAAGTGGATTTTGAACAATTGCCAGAGGAAGAGCTTTAAATTGCTCTTACAACAAAAACAGTGGTAACAAAAGCAGATAGGTCTCAAAAGAACTACACTGAGTAGTCAACTACAGAGTGACACTTTTATTACAGTCATTAAAAAATGAAGCTTAAAAAAAAGCTCTGACTCTTTTCTCATACTTTAATAGATTTAAACTTTAGAATAAAATAGAACAAAATATAAATCAAAAAGACTGTACAAACCTGAGAATATGCCAAAAAACATATACATAACAGCAAGAAGGCTAGTTTCAACAGTAAACCAAAATGCCAGAAACAATTTCCTAAGAGAGAAAATATTCAAATTACTAAGAAATATAAATTTACATTAGAAAACATTAAATACTCTCTGCATACCTCTTAAAATAATTTAAGGCTGCCTACAGGATGAACAATATATATCAAAGTAGTACAAGTTACAAGTAGGACACAAAGGAAGAAAAGGTGGAGGGAGGATCCTTGGTCAGAACGAGGAATTCACTTGATACCCTATAGTCGTGCTGTTTATCCACTCTAAACATATTTGAAAATACCTCCTGGATTCAATTATACCTATTCATCATCAAAAGTTACAACAAAATGTGGAACAATAGGTTCAATGTAATTCTAAAACACACCCATGTTTACTATAACTTAGGTGATACTGATTAAACATTAAAGCTGTAAGGTGAAAGCTTAAGAACTCCCCAATGGACTAGAATTTAACTGTAGGATGTATCTTATTATAGGCATATTTTAAGTGATATATTTACAATTTATATATGTTGATTATCATTTTATTAATATGCTGGTTTTGTGTTGAGGAATTAAATTACAGAGGCTGTCCAAAGACCACTAATGGAGTTTACTGAAGTCTGAAACAACTCTTTCCTGAAAAATTATCTGATATTCTAATGGAAGATAAAAGAAAATATTTTGTGATATATAATATTTGGTTGAAATAGTTAAATTAAATACATTATTAAAGATTATTTTTTTTCCAAAAAGGGAGGTTTTTATTTTAGTGATATGATTTTGAGAAGAAAAAGCATTAAGACAAATGACTGTGACTCCTCTGAATGTTATCAATCAGACCTGGATATGTGACATCTGAAGATGACACTTTTTGGGCACTTCGGTTTCCTTAAATGTAAAACAGGTTGATAATAACTACTTATGGGGTTGTCTAGAAGATTAACCATATGAGTGATTTTTAAACTATTTGACATACAAGCCTTTTTGTGAATGAATGTTTACTCAAACCCTCAATATATATAAGAAATCAAAGTAGAATTGCCAAGATTAAAGCAGGATATATGGGCCTGGAGCCCTGTTTGGCTCTCTCTATTTTGACTCACTACAAGATAATTTGAAAACGTTGCACTAGTAAATATTTAAAATAGCTTTGAAAATTTAAATTAAAAGAAGAGAAAACCACACACAATATAAATGCAAACTCTTATTCTGCACTGTTATACTATTTGAACTACTTAACGGTAAAATTTTGGAATTTCAAAGTGTTAATACTACACATAAATTTTAACTGTCAATGTGTCTCAATAAAAATAATAGCCTTTAGAAACTAAAAAAGGCATTTAATATACTGAAGAATATATTTATTAATATTAGTAAGGGGAAAGGGAGAGAGATAAATTAGGAGGTTGGGATTAATATAACATTACTTCGATATAAAATAGACGATTAATACAACACTGTAAATCAGCTACACTTTAATTAAAAATAAAAGTTTAAAGAAATAGTAAGAGAGTATATTTACCATTTGCTTTTTTTTGGATTATTTGTGGCCATAGTGCTAAAGTAACATATATGACCATGAACCATACAGTGACCAAGGGAACAAAGTAATAGAATTGATAAGGCCGATCCATTACAATACATAACACCACTACCAGGAAATTGAGACGAAATAAGACCTATCAAAAAAGAGAATAAAATGGTTTTCACTCCAGGTATGCATGAAAAAGCAGACAGATGCTCTCTGACACAGTATAAATGTCTATTTGAAACTAAAATAATAACTGTACAAGTGTATTTTACTAATCCACAACTTAAAATTGCTCTAAAATCATTGTAAAGAGTTGAATATAAAATATTTATGCATTATTATATTAACTGAATCCCAGCAAAGCACCAATCTGAGCTGTCCTCTGGCTACAACTGTCATCTTGCTAAACGTAGGGAAAGAATCATAAACTTCCTTCCTAAGGCTACAGTTCATAAAGAGATTTGATTACCTCAACAAAAGGCTGTCCATTCCATCTCTGTTTCATGTCGATTTATCCCATTTGTTATAAAATTGAGAGTTCTAATACATACAAAATGTTATTACTCAAAAGTGTCTTTGAAAGCAAAAGTATCTGGGACTTTTGTAAATCATTTCAGACAGTGTCATTGAAAGAACACAGAATTTGAGCAGATTAACATTAGAGCTCAAATTACTACGTGACCTTTGGCAAATCATTTAACCTCTCTGAGCCTCAGTGTCCTTGTCTGTAAACATAAAGATCACAACTTAAGAGTTATAATGAGGGATAAATAAAATAATGATTAAAAACTGCCTAGCACAAGGAAGCAACTTAATAAATATTATTCCTCTTCTTAGAGAAAATGTAACAAATTACAATCATCCTGGGTAACTACATTTCTACAAAACTAAAGTGAATCAGCAATGTTCTCCCTTGTGTACCAGTGGGTTTATTATACATTCATCTAAATTATATTTTCCCATCCCTTAGTAATAAATTATTTATCTAGAATTATTAACCATAGAACATGGAAATAACATAACTTTAAAGTGCTATTTTATGAATTCAAATTACTCATGGTCTTTTAATGGTCATATTTATATTTTTTCAATACGCACAACAGCATGTTGAAATGAAAGAAAAAAAAATGATAATACACTCCTACCTGACATACTCTATGGACTCCAAAGTCTCCTTTGATCCAAAAGTATGAGAAATGCCCATACCCTGTCTGAAATAGATATGCAGCAACCAGAACCCGAATGTGCATGTACACAGGCAAAAACTGTTGACAAAAATAAATAGATAAAATACATGTTGGCACTAACTGTACCTAAATTTATCATAACCAGTACATTTAACCAAGATAACAGAGCATCATTATCACTCAGCATTAGCTAATGCAAAGATTTATTCTTAAAAATTAGGCATTATAGGAAGGGTTTTTAAAAAGTAGACTTTGGAATCAAATAGACCTAGATCCAAATTCTGATTCTGCCACCTACTAGCTACGTAACATTGAGTTTTCTAAACTGCAAAATGAGACTACCTTCTCCTTCCTCAAAGGATCTTGTGAGGAATATATGTTATAATAAATGTGAAACATTTTTGTACATTTCATCCAATTTGAATATATGATATCCATAATTATTAATCACCATATATGCTGAATACGAGGTCACTCTGCATTTCACATTTTTCCCAATGAGAAGATAAAAAGCAAAACAAAATCCTACATTTTTGGCCCACTTAAATATATATAATTTAGACTTATAAATAAAATTGTCACATGCCTACTTATAATACTTGATTATTTAGCAAAAAATACACATTTAAGAAACATATGCAAACATAATTCATAAATATTATTTCCCTCCACTTATTTTATAAGACAATTTTATTTCACACTCCTACATCAATGTTTCATCAAGACCAAGACACTCAGACTGACTTATCACCATTTTCAAAGCATCACATCTTGACTTACAAGCTGAATGAAATATAACATATATCTGGGCTATATTTTACAGAAGTCACTGGAAATATTTCGTTTGTAAGTCCTAATCCTCTTAACCTTAGAACACTGTCATTGTGCCTTTCCACCACTTATTAGTCCCTTAGGTGTATATTCACGATCTCCACAACACAGCTAGCATACGGCTTTTTAAAATGATCTTTAGAGGGCTTGATCAGTGACATCCAACCTTTGTCATTATAAGGCCACTATTTTAGAATAATTACTAAATACATGTAAAAAAACTTTGGCTTCTATTTTATAGATTTATCTGATTACCTCTGTAATTATACAGCATTAACACTACTTATGGCCACTTTAGGTTAATTCAGCTTCCCCAAGTGATACGTTGCAGGATAAAATAAATGAGCAGATGCCTTAAACAGATTTTATAAGGCCTTGAACATATGCATCTTGTGTATACATCCTTAAAAGCATCCTTGAAGATATGTTTTTCTTTCTTGATGGTAAACATTTTTTTTTTCTGGAAGGAAAACCCCCTGAATTACAATAAGTCATAAATTCTTCAACACAGCCTCCATTCTAGTCTGTTAAGAGTCTCTGTCCCTTAATGGCTCCTTCCTGTGCTTCCCTGTCACCTCTCCTTTGTTTACCTGTTCATTCTACCCTGGGATGTTCTCTTAGCCACCTTTTGCTAATTTAAATCCTATTCTTAAGAGCTCTGTTCAAAATTTCCCACCTTTTATTCTCAGATGAAACACATTTCTCCTTCCTTTGAGTTCCTATAGCACCAACAATCTATATATCAGTGTTTTTATTTATTGCTTTTCATCATTAGTTCTTTTTAAATGTCTTATCTCATCGTTAGATCAGAAATTTTCAGTGAAGGTATAACACATTAGAATCATGAGGATGATGGTGGGAATATAGGTTATATTGAAATAACCTCAAAATTTATCTAATTTAAACCTGGATCTTTATCTCATTCTTGAATGCATTCTAAAATATTCCTTTCATGTATTTAAGCACTTTTTAATAGCAGGAAACATACAAATTCCCAAGGCAATCTCTTCCATTTTCAGATGGTCATTAATTGCTATAAAGTTCCTTTTCGTGAAAAGTTGAAATCTAACTCTATGTAAAAGCTACCAGCTTAAGCTCTCTAGGGCAGTGCTGTGCAATGAAAATAAAATGTGAGCCACATGGTAAATTTTTAATGTGGCTGCCAGACACTTAAAAGGTTAAGAGTAAAACTAATTTAATTAACACACTTTATTTAACTCAACATATCCAATATATTATCATTCCAACATGTACTGAGATATTTTATATTCTTTTTTCATACTAAGTTTTTAAACTTTGTATGCATTTATCATAATTAATCATATTTATTTTGGTATGTATTTCATATTTATAGCACATCTCAAATTCCAACCAACTATATTTCAAGTGCTCAAGGCCATGTGTGGCTACTGGCTACCAAAATGGAGAGGCTAGCTCTAGAGCCACATACATGCACTTAATTACTCTTACATCTGATTGTTCTACAAGTATATGAAAACAGATGTCAAACCGAGGTGAACCATTTCTAATCACTTTAACTACTCCCCATTAGAACAGGCTTTTGAGTTCCTTCAAACTGGGTCTGGGCCCTCCGTGTTGAGACTTGATTATATTTAAACATCAAGTACAACCATTTAAATTGAAGTAATCACTATTATGACAATTTGCCAAGGTTCTACCAATGTTGGATTATTGCAAATTTCATCTAATACTTCTCCCAACTTTTTATTCTAAGATATTTTAAAGCAACAGAAAAGTTGTAAGAATAGTACAACACCTATCTACCATGCTAAACCATTTCAAAGTATGTTGCAGACTGACTACATGACATCATCCCTAAATATTTTAGCGAGTATCACCTAAGAAGAAAGAATCGTTTCTCACATGACCATATTATCATTGTAACACCCAAGAAATTTAATATGAATATAATAGAATCTACCGTACCATCCATTTTCAAATTTCCCTGCTTGGCCTAGTAATATCCTTTATGATTTAAAATTTTGTTTTTGATTTAGGAAACTTAAACCAAGAATCACAGATTGCATTTAGTTTTCATTCCTCTTTAGTCTCCTTTAATCCAAACTGTTTTCCTCTTTGTCTTTCGAGAGTTAAGTATTACTTACAACAAGATTTGAGTATTTAAAGTATGGGTAGAATCCAACTTCATTAGAATTAATAGCTAGGCTGACTTCTAGTTCTGTTCTTTTTCTGGCCCCACAGAATTTCCCTTAAGACTTTTTATTCAGGTTCCTTCACAAAAGTTATTTACAAACTCTCAAACGAGAAAAAGCCACAGTGGCACACAAAATCATCTTACTGTATATACCTAATTTGCTCTACCTTCTATATTAAATTAACAGTATTTTTTCCATATCTGATATAAGTTGCGTTTTGATGTTTATACCAACAATTGCAATCTGCCAGACCATCTGGATTATTTTAATAATTCTCTGTAATTTTTGACATAGTTTCTACTTTAGTATAAAAACATGGCACAACTAAAGTTTGGCATATTTGACTCAAAATAAAAAACATTAAGATTAGGTAGTTAAAATAATCATGACCATTAAAAACAGTTTTTAATGAGGGTGACCCCTCAAATATCCAAGAATCAAGTCCCAAAATATGTTATAACCCATGTTAATAATGCTTTGCCAATGTAGATACAGGTTATTTTTAACCACAAAATTCTCCATAAAAGAACAGAGATGTGTTAATTAATCATAACAAATTATCTGTTAATGAAAAGTATGTCCTTCCAGAACAGAGATGTTTTTAAATTGTAATTTAGAATGTACTAGGATATAGTATAAGATATATTAGAATGCTAGCTTGGCAAATTACAAGAATGCCAAATTGCTTTCATCCTTTTATGATCCAAATCCTTTCTGGTATCATTGAATTGAAGAACCAAATGTACCATTATTTCTATTTGAATTTTTTATGGTAATATCACCCTTTAATATGTCAGCAATTAATTATGTCTCTAAGTGGCATTTTCTTAAAACCCTTTCCCACCAGCCTCAAATTAATCCTTCTTCATATGTCAGAGATATTTCTCTGATTCAATATTCATCTCTACTTTGTAGAGAATCTGCCAAATTTATCCTACAAATTATGAACTGGGCTTATAAACTAATTCTTGCTATTTTCCTCTCTCTTTGCTTTGGATCTCTTTTACTGTGTTTGTTTTTCCATAATTTCTTGAATTCACTAGGTCCCTTTCAGTTGCAGTGTCATAGGAGTTTCACTGCTGTCACGAATATACATATCATAACCACATAGAACAATTTCAGTAAAAATCATACTCCTTCCTCTGTCTTTTGTCCTTCAAACAAGCCATTCATAAAATCACCAGCAATTTTTGGAAATAATAAAGAGACTTAGTGAAGAATAACATTAGTATTTTCTAATTGTTAGAGATATCTGAAAACCCCCAAGATTTATTTACCTTCCTAACTGCTGCTACAGGAATTTCAAAATAATCCTTTCTGGGCAATATTCTATTATCTCAACTTAAAATTGATTCAGTGTTAAACTGAACTATCAGTTTTATGTTGAATTACTGTTTATAGATATGAGCTTTATATAAACAAATAAAGCATGAAAAACCAGTTCAGTAGTTCCTAAATTATGAAAGAACTTGTTAAATTTTTATTTACTTGTTAAATAAAAGCATTATTTTATAGAAATCAGTTTGTATCTTCACTATAGAAAGGTATGAAAAGTACTTATTAGATACCTAGGTTCACTCCTGAAAGCTTGTTTTAACTGTATGTAGCTGTAATGTTACAATTCTGAATACATTTTTCTACCCCTACCAAATCCAAGGTGTCCCCAGATTATGAGACTCTTAAGTCTTTTAAGACACCTAGGGAAAAGGTAAAAAATGATTTGTCTGGGTACAAAGGGCACTAGTGAACAAAGGAACCGTCCTCCATCTCATGGAAGAGCTAACACTTAGGAAGTATGGCACATACTACATGGTCAGCAACGGCAGGCCATCAGCATTTGAGTACTCTGAATACTTGGGCAAGAGAGTTCTAAGTTTTTTGAACTTTAAAAGTATAAAAATGGTTGGTCGAAGTTCCTAAAATACAGTGAAGGTTGCAATATACAATATAATCATTTAATGTCTACGTGACATTCTTTCCTATATTTTCTGTACTTAAATTCAAAATACCGTAAGAGAAAGACAAATATGATATCACTTATATGTGGAATCTAATAAAAAATGATACAAAAGAACTTATTTATAAAACAGAAACAAACTCATAGATTTCAAAAGCAATCTTACAGTTATCATAGGGGAAACTGTAGGGGTGGGGGGAGAAGGAATTGGGAGATGGGAATAATGTACACACACTACTGTATAAAATAGATAATTAACAAGAACCTACTGTATAGCTCAGGGCAATCTACTGAATACTTTGTAATAACCTATATGGGAAAAAAGAATGGATATATATATCCATATGTGTGTGTGTGTGTGTGTATAACTGACTCACTTTGCTGTACACGTGAAGCTAATAAAACACTGTAAGTCAAATATACTCCAATAAAATTCAAAAAATACTTACTGTACTTGCTCCAGAAATATGATAAATCAAAATCACAAGTTGCATCCAGCCCTTCCATTCATCTGTTTGTTCTCTATTTAATACTTTAGTCTGTGTAAAAGAACCAAAATTTGTTTTAAAATTCATCATATGAAGCTACTATTTGAACAATATATATACGTAGGTTAAAATTTTTCTTATAGGATATATGGCTAATGCCTCTTTCAGAAGAACCTTAGGGGAAAAGTAGTGAAAGACTGTCATTTTACTTCTTAATAAAAGCAATAATAAAACTATAATATGAATTTGAGAAAAACCAAAAGAGATTTAAAATATTTCAGTTGATACTTATGGTTTTTACATTAAGATTAGTTTAAAACTATGAAGATATGTTTGTAAATCTAAAAAAATAGCATCTTAGGATTTTAAGAAAATCTTAGAATTTCAGTTACAAAAGACCTTACAGTTCTTTTATACTTTATTTTGTAAAAAAAAAAAAAAAAAGCTCAGTTATGATACTTTATTTTCCCTACAATAGTCCCCTGGAGATGAATTGATTAATCATCCTCATATGAATTTGTTATTTTTTACAAAAGAACTTTCAAATATATCATGACTTATAAAGGAGTTATATTAATATTCTGAGCAATTACAATAATGCTAAAACAGGAATTCAGAGTATTGTGAACACTGTTCACATTGTTATATAAGTTCTAATTTTTGTGTACATCTGACTGTATAAATATATAATTATAAAAGTGTCTATGCATACAGGCATTTATTAGTATATTTTTAACATAAAAAACAATAACACCGCATGTTTGAAGACCATTACAAAATTGGAAGCACCCTGACTTTCTCCATGCTTTAGCAGGCAAAATAACACCAAGTCATAATATCTTTTTCCCAGGTTTTTTCCAACTTTTCAACAGTCTTTATGAAACTCTGAACCTTCTCCAAACTGTTTCAAAAAAGCAACAGTTAAGAGTCTGCTAAGTGAAGTACAACTGCAGTATCCCTTCATCCTCTTCTACTTCTTTAATCTAGACTTTGTAATGAGCTGAGAATACCATGAACTAAAAAGAAAATGACTCTTACCTCTTTAGTATTTTCATTGTAAAATACTCCCAAAACCAAGATGTAAATAATTGGAATAAAGAAAGTTGAATGTGTATAAAATTTGTTTTCCTTCATAAATAGATTTGCACGGTCACACATATAGAAATAAGCCATAATCAGGCCAAGTTTGCAAAACGACTGTAAAAGTATTTCTAATGGAGACACAGGGGGATTGATGATATTTTTCTTTTCTTCTCCACTTTCCAAGTCAGTACACGACTTATTCTTCCGATGAGTGTTACGATGAATTATATAAAAAATTAAATATCCAATAATAGATAAAGTGAAAAAACAAGCAGCTAGTTTCTGTATGAGAGTAAGAGGAGGCCGAGGTTGACAACAGGAACCATCTACAGGCTTCAAAATCTTATTGCAGTACACGTTCATAAGAATCATTGCACTCTGTGAACAAATCAAGTTATCTGGTTATTATCTTGTCAGTAATGTATTTCGCATTAGATTTTCTCCTGTGAATACTATTGACTTTTCAGCACTGAAACCAAAATGCTTTTGTACTTTTTGCTACCATTTCCCAAACATTCATGAAAATAATGATATTCCTTTAATCTGTGAATAACTAGTTCAGGGTTTTTCAAACTTCTTAGGCTATAATCCATAATGAAAAATTCATTTTGTGATGTGACTCAGAACACATATATGGGAAACAATATCTATCCTTACTACTTGGAATACATCTAACTTTTTTCTATTCCATTCTTTAAAGAAAAATAAAAACTGATTTCATGGCTGCCAATGGGCTTTGGTTATAAAAATTCTGACAGATGTCAAGGACCAAAGAATTTTAATTAGTGTATTTTCAATACATAAGATACCAAGACATGTTGACAGAATCCCAATCTTTAGATGTAAAAAAATAATATAAAATAACGCCACCAAAACCCAGTTAATTCTTTGCTAACAATATTTATAATACGTGGGAGTTCCCGGTTTGGGGCTCGGCAGTAATGAACCTGACTTGTATCCATGAGGATCCGGGTTCAATCCCTGGCTTCACTCAGTGGGTTAAGGATGTGGCGTTGCCATGAGCTTTGGTGTAAGCTGCAGACATGGCTTGGATCTGGTGTTCCTGTGGCTGTGGCATGGGCTAGCAGCTGCAGCTGTGATTCGACCCCTAGCCCAGGAACTTCCATATGCCTCAAGTGCAGACCTAAAAAGCAAAACAAACAAACAACAAAAAAAAACTATAATGTGCCTTTCATTTGATTTATAGTTTATGGACCAATTAGGATTCAACAGTTTTCAGATTTCTAACTTTAAATAAAGTGTAGAATCTTCAACATGGTTTCATTATAATAAAAATATTCTAGGCAAGCTGTCAAGATTCTAGCTGAAGGCTCAATCAAATCTAGTTTTATAAAAACTTTACAGTTTAGATAGCTTTAGAACTCTAAGATGATTACATTGATTAAGCCTAAAGCATTCAAAGTACTCAACTATTAAGAAAATCACATTCCCTTAGCTCTGAGACTTTGGAGATTCTGAGTCTGGAACTCTTGCAGAACTAGCCTACAAATTCCATCCTAAGGATCTTAAACAGTTCTAGGGGGTCCAGAAATCCCCTGGAAATACATGGAGAACCATGTGTGTGCATATGCAAACATGAATTTTTTCTGAAAGACAGGAAAAATGGAATGATTATTTTTTAGCAGATGTAGAAGTTATGTCATCCTCAAAAAAGTTTGGAAGCACTGCTTTATAAGAAAATAAGAACTAAATAATACTTGTACTCTCTGTGGAAATTTATATTATGTAGTTCTTTTTCGTACTTAACCGAAAATCTCTTTCCATCCATCAATCTGGATTTGTCCAAAATCTTACTTTGTACGTGGAATAATGCTTACGGTATGAGAACTATAAGGAAATAATAAAAATTGTTCTACATATTAAAAAAATGTGTTCTTCACAAAAGCTGAATCTTGTAAATTTAAGGTTTAAAGCAAAGCAAACATAAAGCAGTATTTTTCAAACAGGAGTGTGCTGAGAACTAACAAGTTTTTATCAAACAAGGTATATTGAGAGTGACTAGCACTCACTAAATGATGTCTCATTTCATCCCTTCCGTAACTTTCTCCCTTAGAGTATACTAACACTCTCACTTATATATTCACCTTGGTGATGGATAGCAAAATTATTTCTAGATCTACGTTTAGACAGAAGAACTACAAGTAATTAAGACTGCAATAAAATTATTTATTACCATGTTATAGTGACATACAGTTATATTCAATTAGATATTATAGTCTCTACTGACAGAAGAATTCTTACAGTTTCTCTGCTTGATTCAGGGAGATGTAAGCCATCCAAAGATTCCATGATAGTTTCTTGAGCAATTAATTTGGAAACACTGAACATCTTAACATTTGATTTAGAATTTCTGGTACTACTATTCAAAATACTGACTGCAGCTTCATTGTAGGCATCTATCTTCTCATTAGTGATCATTTTCCTATTTTCACTTAACAGATCTTCATAAACAGGATCTGCGCATGAAACATATTTTCAAAAATACATTTAAAATTCCCTATCGATAGAATTTATAATCATGCAAATTAGTTAACTGCATTTCATATTTTGTTGTTAAAGTTCAGAGAACCCAAGGCACCTAATAATACACTTTTAAATAAAGCTGGCCAAAGTTTACAACAGATTTCCTATCTTATATAAATTTCTTTTGGGGGGGACTGCACCTGTGGCATATGGAGGTTCCCAGGCTATGGGTCAAATCAGAGCTACAGCTGCTGGCCTACGCCAGCGCCACAGCAATGTGGGATCTGAGCTGCACCTGTGACCTACACCACAGCTCACGGCAATGCTAGATCCTTAATCCACTAAATGAGGCCAGGGATTGAACTAGCATCCTCATAGATGCTAGCCAGGTTTGTTAACCACTGAACCACGATGGGAACTCCATTATATATAATTTTTTAATCAATCCACATCTCTCTTAAAGGGCTTTTGTCCCTCTTCTCTCTTAGGTACACAGCTTTCAGGAAACATTTTTATGTTCTAGCATGTCTAAAAGAGTTTAAAAATTTTGTATGCTGGGTTATATCAGGTAAGAGGAATTTAAAACTGGATTGTGGAAGATGGCCTAGTTAAGAATAGCAGCCAATCTTTTTTTTTCCCCTCCTGTTGCTGCTTAATTTTGCAAATTTTGTTCACACAAGTAGAAGCAATACTATTAAGAATTGAGGTCTTTTATCACTTACCATAAATCATTTAAATTTAACTTCTCTTTTAAGAGAAAGGTTAATAATGAGTCTATAAATGAAATAGGGATTTTGGAAGAGATTATCACCACACTTGTTATTGCTTCCAGCTTGACATTAAACTGAGAAATAATCATGAGACTTTCTGACCAACAACTTGAATTGCTTAAATACTCAAGGCATTTCATATTATGCTAGGCATTAAATAATGGACATTCAATAAAATCCTGAAATGAATTGATGTAATGTCAACTTTCTTTTAAAGAATTTCTTACCAAGTATAAACTAGATGGTCTAAATTTAAATATATTCTGTCAATTCCAAACAATATTTACTTCTAAGAGTTTAATATTATGAACCACTTTTTTCTGTATTTTCCAAATAATAAATATATTAGGTAAGAAATAAAATATCAGAAGCAAACATCTAATTTGCCTTTAGAACTTATTCTCTTTATTATATTCTGCAGCTCTTTTACCTGCTGGGACTCCTCAGAGAATATCTTTATTTATTTATTATTTATTTTTTACTTATTATATTTATTAGTCTGTCTATTCCTTAAGTTCAAAAAAGGAAAGTAAATAATTCAAATTTATTCCAGTTTTGCAAATCTTATTTCAAAATTTATTCTCATAAAATAGTAATTTTGCTTCTTGAAATAGAAGGTAATAAAAACCCATGCCTCAAAATATATACAAAATGACATTTTTTCATCACTCATCCCTTACCTTGTAAGACCCAATAAACATCACTAGTCTTTGCCAATTTTTCTAAAAGTGGTGCAATGGAGGTAATATTCATTTTATATTGGGAAAGGGCTTCATTGCTGCCATTGTGAATCTTGATAGACCACTACAAAGAAGTAAAAATTAAGATTCCAGTGTTTATCACAGAAAAATTAAAGAATATAATTTCCTCTATTGTAACAAGGGTTATTAATTTAAGATAATTCCATTTTTATTCAATATTAGAATGAAATACAGTCATATTATTTAATGAAATATATGAGGGCAGTTAGAATAAGCTGATATAAAATCAGGCTTTCAATGTAAAACATTTAAGTAGAAAGAATATAATTTTAGATATAAAATAATATTGACATTTACCATCAAATTTCCTAAGTTTATCCAGATCTTTTTATTAAAATTATCAGTCTAATTAAATGGAAATAGGAATTAAAATTTAAGTATAATCAAGAATTCTATTAAGTTAGTTTTTCTTAGCATGTTCTTAAGTATAAAACAAAAATCATTATGTAAAAAAACAGATAGTAACTTACTGTGGCAGCTCCTGCTACAATCACATGAGGCTTTGCAACAGAATCCTGAAGAAAAAAAAAAAATCTTTATAATATTCAGTTCAGGGAATTAATACAAGTAATGCCACTTTTTTTTCCCCTTAAATTCTTTTTTCATTTAAATACGTTTTAATTTTCTAGGGTTCCTTACAGATTCTTGTTACAACAAGATGGACATTTAGGACATATCATAAAACCTTGCTCAGTTATATGACTGTACATGATGGCATGAGACTCATTTAGTTAATTCTTTGGTGCTTTTAAAAATAAAAACAAGGAGTTCCTGTTGTGACTCAGCGATAATGAAGCTGACTAGTATCCATGAGAATGCAGGTTCAATTCCTGGCCTCACTCAGTGGGTTAAGTATCTGGTGTTGCCATGAGCTGAGGTGTAGGTCACAGATGTGGCTCAGATTATGTAATTGCTGTGGCTATGATGGAGGCTGGTAGCTGTAGCTCTGATTCAACCCATAGCCTGGGAATTTCCATATGCTACACCTGTGGCCCCCAAAAAAGCAAAATAAAATAAAATAAAAACAAAAACAGGAAAAAAAACCCATTACTGAAATCTAATTCTGAGCAAACTGAATAAAGCTCTAGTATATTATGTGAGTATTCTTACAAGATTACACTGTACACAATTTGTGTTAAATAAAATGCAGTGCTCTAAAGAAAAATGATACTTTGGGAAATCCAAATCTAGTATATATTTAATAAGGTAAACTGATATTATTATTATAGACCACAATGTGGAAAAAAAAACAAGGAGAAATTTGGTAGAAATCCTCATGTAATGCAAAATGTACAATAAGACTACCAATTATACAGTACTTAGTAGTTTACTACTTATTTGTCAAATTATCTCATTTTAATATAGATTCTAACCATATGTGAGAAAGGCAGGAAGATATACATATATTGTAGAAAAAGGCTATAGACTCAGAAAAGTTTATAGGATATTGCTGAGGCCTGGCAGGGACAGAGCCAGAACTTAAGGTCGTCTGACTACTGAATTCAGTGCACATTCTACAACACAGAAGACCTGATATTACAATCATGTGCACAAGAAACAATTAAAACTAAGAAATCAGAAAAAGCCTGAACAGTATATATAAGTAGAAGTGACATTTACTATTTTATTATGATGGTAAAATATGCTCAGTGTAGGAAACTATGAAGGCAGAGAAAAGTAATAACAAAATTAATCTATTTCTCATCAGAGATATTTGTGTTTCCAATCTTGAATGCTCCATATTACATTGCTATTTTAGTGAAACTTTCCCCTTCTCCTCACTTTTGGCATAAAGCCTAATTCTCAAACTTCATAGAGAAAATAGAATTCATCTGGTTCGTGTGCTCTTGCCTCCCTTCTTCCATTCTTAAAACTTCATCCTTATACTCACCCAGCCTACCTTTCTCTGACAGGAGGGTAAAGAAAATATATTTCTCTTTCTCTTAAAGGATAATCCTTCACTCTGCATCTATCTTTTCCCTTTTTACTTCTGGAATGATATCTATAAATTATCTAGTAAACTCCTGCATTATCCATTTCATCCTTCTCTTCTTCCTTTCTTCAATATACAAAGTGTTAAATCATCTTTACCTCAAAAAAGTCTTCCTTCAAAACTGTCTCACTCTCAAATTCTTCCCATTCACACTATAACAACAACTTGGAAGAGCATACTGCTTTCACTATGATAGTTTATCTCTCATTTATGCTTCAGTTTATTATGTTTTGATCCTGAGTTAATCATCCATTAAAACTACACTCGGGAGGCGTTGGAGACAAGATGATGGAGTAGGACTTAAGCTCACCTCCTCTCAGGAAAACACCATAATCACAACCAACTGCTGAATAACCACTGACAAAAAAGACTGAAACCTACCAAAAAAGATATTCTATATCCAAAGACAAAGAAAGAGCCAGAATGAGATGTACAAGGGGCACATTTGTGATATAATCAAATCCCGTAAGTACCAGGTAGGCAACCCACAAATTGGAAAATAATTGTGTCACAGAAGTTCTCCAGCAGGAGTGAGAGTTCTGAGTCCCGTATCAGGCTCTTCAGCATGAGAGTTTGGTATCGGCAGAAGAAGTCTCCAGATTTGGCTTTGATGGTCAGGAGGGCCTGACTCCAGCCTGACTGGGGGAAACAAAGACTTTGCTCTTGGAGGGTGCACACAATGTCTTCTGTGCATCAGGATCGAGAAAAAAAGCAGTGACTTCAGAAGATCCTGAGCTAGACTCACCTGCTGGTCTTGGAGCATCTTCTGAGGAGAGCATGGTGGAAGGGGGTGGCTGTGGCTAACTGTGGGAACAAGGACAATGGTGGTGGAGGTACTGAGAAGTATTCATTGGCATGAGCTCTCCTGAAGGCTGCCATTTTGACAACAAGACCTGGCCCCACCCAACAGCCTGCAGGTTCCAGTGCTGGGTCACCTCAGGTCAAATAACAAACAGGGTGGGACCACAGACACACCCATCAGCAGACAGGTTGCCAAAGTCTTCCTGAGTCCACAGCCATCTCTAAATACACCTCCTGACAAAGTCCTGCCAACCAAAGGGACAAGACCCAGCACCACCCACCAGTGTGCAGGCACAGTCTCTCCTACCAGCTCTCTAGATGAGCCTCATCCACCAGAGGACAGACACCAGAAACAAGAGAAATAACAATCCTTCAGCCTGTGGAATGGTGACCTCAAACAAAAAGAAAAAATGAGATGGCAGAGGAATATTTTTCAGATGAAAGAAAAAGATAAAACCCTGAAAGAACAACTATGTGAAGTGGGGAAAGGTAAAAAAGAATTCAGAGTAATGATCGTAAAGTTGATCCAAGATCTAAGAAAAATGAATGGAGGCACAGATTGAGATAATACAAGAAATGTTTAGCATGGACAGATTGCTAAGGGCTAGAAGATATAAAGAACAAAAAGATTTGAACAATACAATAACTGAAATGAAAAATTTACTAGAATCAGAATAAATAAGGAAAAAGAATGGATAACTGAGCAGGAAGAATGGTGGCAATCACTGCCACAGGATCAGAATAAAGAAAAAAGAATGAAAAGAAAGGAGAACAGTTTGAGACACCTCTGAGACATTAAACCCACCAACATTTGCATTATAGGGGTCCTAGAAGTAGAAGAGAGAAAAGGTCTGAGGAAATATTTGAGGAGATAACAGCTGAAAACTTGCCTAACATGGAAAAGGGAACAATCACCCAAGTCCAAGAAGCACAGAGTCCCGTAAAGATAAGCCTAAGGAGGAATACACCAAGTCATATATTAATCAAATGACAAAAATTAAAGACAAAGAGAAAAAATTAAACAAGGGAAAAGCAAAAAATAACATAACAAGGGACTGACTCCCCATAAGGTTATCAGCTGATTTATCAGTTCAAATTGTGCAAGCCAGAAGGATGTGGCACAATATATTTAAAGTGATGAAAGGGAAAAACTTGTAACAGAGAATACTTTCCCAGCAAGGCTCATGTTCAGATTCGACAGAGAAAAGCTTTATACTCAAAGCAAAAGGTAAGAGAATTCAGTATCACCAAACAAGCTCTACAACAAATGCTAAAGGAACTTCTCTTGGCAGAAAGAGACACAACTAGAAAAAAGAAAATTATGAATGGGAAAGCTCAGTGGTAAAGACAAACATACAGTAAATGTGGGAAATCAACCACACACAAATATGCTATCAAAACAAGCAACTGTGAGAAAAGTATAATGCAGGATATTAGAAACACATTTGAAATTAAGAGACCGGCAACTTAAAACACTCCATATATATATATATATATATATATATATATATATATATATAGACTATTATATCAAAACTTCATTGGGACTATAAGTCAAAAGTCTAGAATAGATACACATACACACGCGCGCGCGTGCGCACGCGCATGCAAAGAAAAAGGAATCCAAACACAACACTAAAGACAATCATCAAATAACAAGAGAAGAGAACAAAAGAGGAAGGGAAGAAAAAACACCTAAAAAACACTGGGGAAATCAAGACAGCAGATGAGTAAGACATGGAGCTTACTTCTCCCACAAAAACATTAAAAAAAAATTTATAGGTAGAATGATTTGAACAGAACATCTACTGAATGTGGGCAGAAGACTTCAGACTTCCATAAAGGGAAACAAAACCTTCACCTAACTAGGTAGAACAAAAGGAAAAAGAAGAAAGGGAAAAAGAGAAGAGAAAAAAAAGGAATCAGGATTGGACCAGTATTTCTGAGAGAGCTGTGAAAAAGGAAAGGTATCCACACCCTGGGAGGGGAGATCAGCCAGGACCAAAGCAGAACCTCAAAACATCAGAGAAAAGCACAGCAGTAGTCTGAGAAGGATAAGGCAGAAAGAGAGCCACAGAGACAATCAATACCACCACCTGGTTCAAAACAGCCTGAGACTCTCAGGCAGGGGGTGGGCACTGAGACTTGGGCTTTGGAGGTCATTTCTGGGGAGAGGACTAGTATTGGCTGTGTAGAGAAAGCTTGAGGAAGCTAGGGAGTGGTGTGGCACAGCACAGGCGTGTGAGAGAAGGCCTGGGCCCACCAGAGAAGCAAGGCACCATTGTTGCAGAGTAGGAGAGGAAAGGAGGTGGGACGGCCATAGGAACTTCTTTCACTGCACATGTGTGGGCTCTCAGGTCACAGGGTACCTCGTGTTTGAGCTACAGGGGCAGACGCCAAACTGCCAAGGCCATCTCAGACTCCAAAGGTAAACGCAGTCTGCCACAAGCCTGAGAGTCTTGTGACGAAGCACTGCCTGTTACCTGAGTCACATTACAGAACATTGCTGTGGAGGGCCCGGGGCACCACCTCCAAAGCTCTGGGGGTCACTGTCACTGCTGAGGGTCCTGCACCAGGCACAGCCTGCATTCCCCATCTCCCCATGGGTTGGTACTACAGCCAAGGGCCCAGGTAGTAGGCAGAACCATTGTCCCCACCTCCCTACACACCACTTATAAAAGGATAACAACCTGCGGAAAGACAGAGCAATCATCCAAACCAAAAGCAGGTCTCATGCCAAAAACAAAAAAAGTAAGTCCTCACAAGCTACCCAGGGACATTCCCACATATGAACAGCCCTCCAACGCTACAGTAGGTAATTGTTTTCTCTAAACTCAGAGAGTAAGAAAAATGTAAGCAAAATGAAGAAGCATAGGAACCATTCCCAGTGAAAAGAACAGGAGAATTCTGCTGAAGGAGCAATGAAATTGACATCTGCAGTCTACAGACATTTAGTTCAAAAGGAGGTAAAGAAAATACTGAAGGAATTAAGAACAGATATCAATGGTAATGCAGAGTAATTTTTAAAAAAAACTAGAAACTATAAGGAGGAGCCATGAAAAATTAGAAAATTCATTTGCAGAGATGAAAGCTGAGTTAAAGGCATGAAACAGCAGAGTGAATAATGCAGAGGTATGAATATGAAACGAATGAGAGAGAATAACGGAAATCACCAAAACAGGATAGCAGATAGAAAACCAAATTTAAAAAATGAAAGCAATATAAGAGGCCTATGGGATAATATCAAATGGGCCAATCTATGCATAATAAGGATTCCAGAAAAAGAACTGGAAAAGGGGACTGAAAATATATTTGAAGAAATTATGGCTGAAAACATTCCAAATCTAAAAAAAGAAGCAGATATCAAGATACAGGAAGCACAGAGGACCCCAAACAAGTTGAACCCAAAAAGATATACACCAAGACATAAAATAATAAAAACAGCAAAAGTCAAAAATAAGGATATTTGAGCCTTTATGACTATTAGTTTAAAGCAAACATTTATAGGAAGGAGTTAACATACTTGAAAAACAGGGCAACCACCTCAAAATAAAGTCACAAAAACAAAAAGGATACAAGCATAAAATAAAAGGAAATTATCCAACCAAAACAAACAAACAAACAAAAAAACATAGGAGAAACAGAATCAACTGGAAAACAATATTTAAAATGGCAGTAAATACATGGTTATCAATAATTACCTTTAATGACAATAAACTGAATGTTCCAATCAAAAAACAGAGTGGCAGACTGGATAAAAAAACAAGAGCGTAAAATATGCTGCTATGAGAGATCCACCTTAGGGCAGAAGAAAACATATGATAGAAAGTGAAGGGATGGAAAAAGATAATTCATGCAAATGGAAATGACAGGAAAGTGGGAGTTGCAACACTCATATCAGGCAAAATAAACTTTAAAACAAAGGCCATAGAGAATGATAAAGAAGGACACTATTTAATGATATAAGGATCAATTCAGGAAGAGGATATTACCCTTGTCAACATATATGCCCCTAATAAAGAAGCACCCAAATAGATAAAATACTAACAGACATATAAAGAAGAAATAGATGGGAATATAATAATAGTAGGAGACTTTAACAGCCCACTCACACCAATGGACAGATGCTAAGACAAAAAAATCAATAAGGTAACAGAGATCCTGAACAACACAACAGAAAAGTGAGACTTAATTGATATTTTCAGTACATTATAAATGCCTCCCAAAAAAACCCCAAACCAGAATATACGTTCTTTTCAAGTGTACATGGAACATTCTCTCAGACTGACCACAAACTGGGGCACAAAACTAACCACAACAACCAATTTAAGAGTAGAGAAATTATTTCAAGCATCTTCTTTGACCACAATGGCATAAAACTAGAAATCAACCTCAGGAAAAGAAATGAGTAAAAAACTGACTACATGGAGACTACACAACATGCTACTAAAAAAATGAATGGGTCAATGATGAAATCAAAAATGAAATTAAAAAAGTACCTTGAGAAAAATCACAATGAAAACACAACCATACCAAATCTATGGGATGCTGCAAAAGCAGTTCTTAGACGAAGTTCATGGTGATACACGCCTTCCTCAAAACACAAGAAAAATCTCAAACCAGCAACCTAATTTATCACCTATAAATTAGAAAAAGAAGAATACACAAAACCTAAAGTCAGCACAAGGAAGGAAATCATAAAGATCAGAGAGGAAATCAACAAAATAGAGATTAAAAAACAACAACAAAAAATCAAAACCAAGAACTGGTTTTTTGAAAGGGTAAACTAAATTGACAAAAAACTCTGGCCAGAATAACCAAGAATAAGAGAGCAAGAACCCAAATAAACAAAATAAGAAATAAAAAAGGAGAAAACTCAACGGATACTGCACAAATACAAAGAACATAAGAGACTATTATGAACAATTACATGCCAACAAACTTGACAGCCTAGAAGAAATAGACACATTTTTATAAACATACAGCCCACCAAAACTGAATCAAGAAAAAGTGGATAAATCAAACAGATTGGTCACTAGAAATGAAATTGAATACATAATAATAATAAAAAAAACTCCCTAAAAACTAAAGTCAAGGACCAAATGGCTTCACAAATTCTACCAAAGAACTTATACCAATAATTCTTATACTTTACCAAAAGACTGAAGAATAAAGAATACTCACAAAAATATCCGATGAAGCCAATATATCCCTAATACCAAAACCAAAGAAAGATAATACCAAAAAAAAAAAATTATAGGCCAGTATCTTTGATGAATACAGATGGAAAAATCTGCAACAAAGTTTTAGCCAACTGAATCTAACAACACATAAAAAAGATCATACAACATGACCAATTGAGATTGATGCCAAGTTCAAAGGATGATTCATCATATACAAATCAATCAATGCCATATACCACATCAACAAAAGTCAAAAATTACATGATCATCTCAATAGATATAGCAAAAGCATTAGACAAAATCCAACATCCATTCATGATAAAAACTCTTAATAAAGTGGGTACAGAGGGAACACATCTCTATATAATAAAAACCATACATGACAAACCCACAGCCAAAATAATACTCAATGGAGAAAAGCTGAAGGCCTTCCCGCTAAAATCTAGAACAAGATAAGGATGCCCACTCTCACCACTTTTATTCAGCATAGTATTGGAAGTCCTAGCCACAGTAGTAATCAGACAAAAAAAAATCCAAATTGGAAGAGTTTTGGTAAAATTGTCACTCTATGCAGAGGACATGATACTATATATAGAAAACCCTAAAAACTCCACACAAAAACTGCTCAAACTGATCAATGAGTTCAGCAAAGTAGCACAATACAAGATTAACATGCAGAAATTGGTTGCACTTCTCTATACTAACAACAAAATAAAGGTCTATAAAAAAAAGTACCTTTTAAAATTCCAGCAGAAAAAAAAAATTAAATTCCTGGGAATGAACATAACCAAGAAGGTGAAAGACTCATATGCTGAGAAGTATAAACATTAATGATAAAGGAAATTAAAGTAGATTCAAAGAAATGGAAAGATTCCATACTCCTGGACTGGAAGAACTAATATTGTTAAAATGGCATACAACTGAAAACAATCTACAGATTTAATGCAATCCCTACCACATTACCTATGATATTTTTCACAGAACTAGAACAAGTAACTCCAAAATTTATATGGAACCATAAAAGACCCAGAGTAATCAAAGCAATCCAGAGGGGGTTAAAAAAAAAAAAAGCTGTAGGCATAACTCTCCCAGACTTCAGACAGTATTACAAAGCTACAGTAATTACGATAGTGTGGTACTGGTACAGAAACAATATATGTATCAATGGAACAGCACAGAGAGCCCAGAAATAAACCAGGACACCTACAATCCATTAATCTTTGACGAAGGAGGCAAAATTATAAAATGGGAAAAAGTCTCTTCAGCAAGTGGTGTTGGGAAATTGGACAGCTGAACATAAATTAATGAAAGTAGAACACGCCCTCACACCATACACAAAAATAAACTCAAAATGGCTTAAAGACTTAAACATAAGACAAGATACCATAAAACTCCTAGAAGAGAACATGGATGGGCAAAGCATTCTCTGACATCAACCAAACAATTGTTTTCTTAGGTCAGTCTCCCAAGAGAAATAAAAACAAAAATAAGCAAATGGGACCTAATCAAACTTACAAGCTTTTTGCACAGCAAAGGAAACAATTAAAAAAATGAAAAGTCAATGTACAGAATGGGAGAAAATAGCTGCAAACAATGCAACTGACAAGGGCTTAACCACCAAAATATACAAACCACTAAATATAGAACTACCAGATGATCCAGCAATCCCACTCCTGTGCATATACCTGGAAAAAGCTTTCATTCAAATAGATACATGCAGGAGTTCCCGTTATGGCTCAGCAGTCATGAGCCTGACTAGTACCCATGAGGAATTGGGTTTGATGCCTGGCTTTGCTCAGTGGGTTAAGGATCTGGTGTTGCCATAAGCTATGGCATAGGCTGGTGGCTACAGCTCTGATTGGACCCCTAGCCTGGGAACTTCCATATGCTGCAGGTGCAGCCCTAAAATAAAGACCAAATAAAAAAAAAAAGATACATGCGCCCATATGTTCACAGCAGCAACATTCACAATAGCCAAGACATGGAAGCAATCTAAATGTACATCAACAGATGAAAGGATTAAGAAGATGTGATATGTATATATAATGAAATACTACTCAGCCATAAATAAAAACAAAATAATGCCATTTGCAGCAATATAGATGCTACTAGATATTCTCATACTAAGTGAAGTAAGTCAGAAGGAGAAGGACAAATACCATATGATATCATTTACATGTGGAATCTAAAGTACAACACAAATGAACCTAGCTACAAAATAAAAACAGACTCACGAATATGGATAACTGATTTGAGGTTGTCAAGGGGCAGGGAGGAGGAAGTGGGATGGACTGGGAGTTTGGGGTTAGTATATGGGAACTATTACAATTGAATGGGTAAACAATGAGTTTCTACTGTATAGCACAGGGAAATATATCCAGTGTCTTGGGAAAGACCAAGATTGAAGATAATATAAGAAAGAAAATGTACGTGTATGTGTGACTAGGTCACTTTACTGTACAAGAGAAACTGGCACAACATTTGTAAATCAACTATACTTTAATGAAGAAAAAAGGTGAGAAAAAGAGACCCAAAAAGCAAAGACAAAACAATCAAGAAAATGGTAACAGAACATACATATTGATAACTACTTTAAATGTAAGTGGATTAAATGCTACAACCTACAGAGACTAGCTGAATTGATAAAAAAAAAAAAAAAAAAGACCTGTATAGATGCTGTCTACAAGAGACTTATTTCAGATGAGTGACATACAGACTGAAAGTGAGGGGATGGACAAAGGTGTTCCATGCAAATGGAAATCAAAAGAAATTTGGAGTAGCAATACTCATATCACACAAAATAGACTTGAAAATAAAAACTGTCGAGACAAAAAAGGACACTACATAATGATCAAAGGATCAATCCAAGAGGTTATAACAGTTATAAATATATATGCCCCACAACATAGGGACAACTCAATATACAGGCTGACAGTAACACAATAATAGTGAGGGACCTTAGTATCCCACTTACATCAATGCACAGATCATCCAGAGAGAAAATCAATAAGGAAATACAAGCCTTAAATTACATATTAGATCAGATAGACTTTGTTGATATTAACAGCATTTCATCTGAAAGCAGCAAAATATTCATTCTTTTCAAGTTCATATCAACATTCGCCAGCATAGATCACATGCTGGCACACAAAGCAAGCACTGACAAATTTAAGAAGATTGAAATCATATTAACCATATTTTCTGACCATAAAGCCATGAGACCAGAAATCAACTACAAGGAATAATCCAAAAAATACAAACACGTGAAGGCTAAACTATATACTACTAAATAACCAAGGGATCACTGAAGAAATCGAAGTGGATATAAAAAAACTCCTAGAGACAAATGAAAACAAGAACAGCAATCCAAACCCATGGGACACAGGAAAAGCAGTTCTGAGAGGGAAGTTTACAGCAATACAGTTTTACCTCAGGAAACAAGAAAAATCTCAAACAACCTAACTTTACACTTAAAGCAACTAAAGAAAGAGCAAACAAAACCCAAAGTTAGAAGAAGGAAAGAAATCATTAAGATTTAAGCAGGTTGCCCCTTGTCTTACATGACTCACAAAAATTACTGGAAATGGATTAAATACTTAAATGTAAGACCAGAAAATATAAAACGTCTAGAAGAGAGCAGAGGAAAAAGACTCCTTTTACATTTGTCCTGGTAACAGTTTTTTTGGATATGACATCAAAAGCAAATATCAACAACTGTGACTCTATCAAACTAAAAAGCTTTTGCAAAGTAAAAACAAGAAAAAAAGAAAAAAGAACCAAACAACAGAATAAGGAAGTACATATGGAACTGGAGAAAATATATGCAAATCATATATCTAGTAAAGGGTTATTATCCAAATTATAAAAGGAACTCATACAAATCAGTAGAAAATAATAATCTAATTAAAAGTAGGCAAAGGATCTGAACAGATGTTTTTCCAAAGAAGTTAAGACATACAAATAGCCAAAACACATACATTAAAAAGGTGTTCAACAATACTGACCATTAAGGAAATGAAAATCAAAACATCAATGAGATATCACCTTGTATCTGTTAAAATGACTATATTAAAAAAGACAAGTGTTGGTAAGATATGGAGAAAAGAGAACCCTTATACACTGTTAGTAGGAATGTAAACTGGTGCAGTCATTCTGTAAAACAGTACAGAGGTCCCTGAAAAAATTAAAACTGGATCTACCATATGATATAGTATACCATTTCTGTGTAATATCCCCCCAAAATGAAGAAATTATTTTGAGGAGATAAGTACATCCCCATGTTCATCAGTCACAATGGCTAAGACGTGTAAGGAACTTAAATGTCCACTGACAGATGAATGGCTAAAGAAAACGTGACATCTATTTTATATACACATAATGGAACATTATTCACCCATAAAAAAGAGGAAACTGCTTTTTTCCTACACTATAAATGAATTTTTGGGACTTCTACTAGGTGGAATAAGTCA
Source organism: Catagonus wagneri (assembly GCA_004024745.2). Taxonomy (NCBI): domain Eukaryota; kingdom Metazoa; phylum Chordata; class Mammalia; order Artiodactyla; family Tayassuidae; genus Catagonus; species Catagonus wagneri. The sequence continues at coordinate 6,233,627 of PVHT020000174.1, forward strand.
GCAGAGAAAAACATATAAAATATGGATATTATCTTAATGTGGAATATAAAAAAGTTAAAATTATTTAAACAGAGTAAACTGGTGGCTGCCAGTTGTGGCCAAAACAGGGTATAAGAAATAGAGAGATGTGGTCAAACAGAATAAACCTCCTGTTATAAGTTAAAGTTCTTGGGATATAATGTACAACATCGTAACTATAGTTAAAAATACTGCATTACAGGAAGTTCCCTGGTAGTGCAGTGGGTTAAGGATCTAGCATTGTCATTGCAGTGGCTTGGGTTTCCATTGTGGAAGAAGTTTGATCCCTGGCCTGGAAACTTCCTCATACCATGGATGTGTAAAACAACAACAAAGTTACAAAGAGAGCAGATCCTAAATGTCCTCACACAAATACACACAGACAAACAGGTGACAGATCTGTTAATTAAGCTTATCATTGCAATCATTTTGCAATATACATGTGTATCAAATTATCAGATGGTACACAGTAAACTTACACATGGCATATGTCAATTATATCTAAATAAAGCTGGGAAAAAAGATTTCCAAATATAAATAATTAAGTATTTCTCATTTAGATTAAAACGTGTTAATTCCTTAAGATAAAAAAGATCAGAGCAGAAATAAATGAAGTAGAAACAAAAAAATAGAAAAAAATTAATGAAACAAAACACTGCTTCTTTGAAAAGATTAACAAAATGGATAAACCCTTAGCCAGACTCATCAGGAAAAATAGGGAGAGGGCTCAAATCAACAAAATTAGAAAGGAAAAGGAGCAGTTACAACAGAAATCACAGAAATAAAAAGGATCATAAGAGACTACTACAAGCAACTATATGCCAACAAAATGGACAACCTAAAAGAACGAACGAATTCTTACAAAAGTACAATCTTCTCAAAGGTGAAAAAAGGTGAAAGAATTCCCACTAAGATCAAGAACAAGACAAGTATATCCACTTTTGCAACTGTTATTCAACACAGTTTTGGAAGTCCTAGTCTTAGCAATTAGAGAAGAAAAAGAAATAAAAGGAATCCAAATTGGAAAAGAAAAAGTAAAACTATCACTATTTGCAGATGACATGATAACATACCTAGAAAATCCTAAAGATGCTACCAGAAAACTGTTAGAGGTAATCCATGAATTCCAAAAAATTGCAGGATACACAATTTAATACATAGAAATTGACTGTGTTTACATATACTGAAATGAAAGACCAGGAAGAAAAATTAGGGAAACCCAGAAAGAAATCAAAGATGACACGAACAGATGGAAAGATATACCACACTCTTGGATTGGAAGATTCAATACTGTCAAAATGACTATACTATGCAAAGCAATACATAGATTCAACACAATGCCTATCAAATTACCAATGACATTCTTCACAGAACTAGAACAAAGTACTTTCAAATCTCTGTGGGTACACAAAAGACCCTGAACAGCCAAAGCAACATTGAAAAAGAAAAACGGAACTGGAAGAATCAGGCTCCCTGACTTCAGACTATACTACAAAGCTATAGTCATCAAAACAATATAGTACTAGCACAAAGACAGACATACAGATCAAGGGAACGAAGATAGAAAATCCAGAAATAAACCCGCATAGCTATAGTCAATCTATGACAAACTATGCAAGAACATACAATGCAGAAAAGACAGTCTCTTCAATAAGTGATGCTGGGAAAACTGGACAGCCACATGCAAAAGAGACTACTCAATAATCTGTAATAACCTACATCGGAAAAGAATCTGAAAAAGAATGGATATACATATAACTGAACTGAATCACTTTGCTGTATACCTGAAACTAACACAATATTGTAAATCAACTATATTTCAAAAAAAATTTTTAAAAATCAAGAAAGTCACTACTAGATCACATATTCCTCCTGTTACTATCTACTAGATCGTACATTATGAAGCCAATTTCCAGTCATAATCCTAATACCTAATAAAGCTAGTAATAGTACATACATAATAAAAATACAGATTTTTGTATTCTCAGGATCTAGTAGATTACTATGTAGTCAAAATTAATACAAAAATACATGCATACATATGTATTTTGAATGAATGAAACCAATCAGCTAATCAGTCTTAGGTAATTACACAGCCATATACCTAAATAAGTTGAAATTTCCCCCCAATAAATATAAGGAGTTTTAGAACAGAATCTAAAGTCCCAAAATATAGTTTTTGGCAAATTATAAGAACTGAAAATCTGGCTATGCAATATATCTCCAGGTTAGTAAATAACAAAGATTTTTTGTGACCTTGCGACTTAGAAATTATACTATATTAATGTCTGTTTAATTGTGAATTTCTACTACTTTAATGGATATACTTTCAGGTCCAGCATAAATATGAAACATATGTTTAAATCATGTGAAATATACATATAACATTATTCTATACTTCTAGATATTTCCAAATGTATTAATAAAAGCAAAACAATTAGATGAGACCCCAATTTTCCATGGAGTTGAAATCTAGAAATTGTCTGCATGTTTGTTTTTTGAAAACTTAAACACATTTTCTCAAAGAAACAAAGTTAGGAATGTTGACTAGGTTTTCACTGAATTATACAAAAGCCTGTTTAGTATGATGTGGTTCAGTACTTATTGTGAAAAGAATCAAAGAAGAACACCACTGATGCACAATTAAGCAAAACAAGATTAATAAAATTGAATATTGTTTTATCCATCCCAAATGCAAATACCTCTGGGAAAGAATACAGGTTTAAGTAAAGAACTGACAGGGAGCTATGTGGAAACACTATGGAAATTTTAAAGTGGATTTATAGGTTTCTGGAGGTTAAAAGAATGCCTGCCTTATATCCAATTTATTTCCAAACACTATGAGCCAGAACATACTAGGTTCAACTTTTGGGTCACAAATGTAATGATAAAAGGGAAGAAAGGAGATATTTAATAAAAAATTAAAAAAAGAAAAAAAAAGGGTGACGTGGGAACAGCACAAGTTCTATGGCTAGAGAGTGATTCTGCCAGTGGCCTGGTAAGGGACTGAGGGAGCAGTGCATGTTTTGTAGCAAGCTGCGGAAAAAGTGCAAGTGGCACAAGTTTTGCGGACCCAGGAACTGCCCTGCATGTGGGCAGAGTGACTGCCGGAATAGTCCAAGCTCCCATGGTTGCAGCTATAGTGTTCCTGCAGCTGCAGAGAGTGTCCCTGTGAGGGGCCTGGCAGGGTTAAGGAACATGGGAATGGTGCACATCCTGTGGCTACAGAGAGTGCCTTTTATCAATAGGTAGAGAACAGCCACTGCCTTTGGGGCTACAGAGAGTGCTCCCTAGAGCAGCCAAACAAAGATAGTGACCATGGGAACAATGCCTCTCCTCCATGGCTACAGAGAGCAATCCTAAGAGCCTTCCTGGCAAAGGGAAGGACTGAAGGAGCAGTCACTAATGTTGCCAGCTACAAGAAATGGTCCTGAGAGCTGCCTGGTAGCAGGAGGGATTGCAGAAGCCACTATTGCCCACTGCTACAAAAGCAGTCCTGTGAACCGTGAACCAATGCCACGATCCTCAGGAACTCCATCCTTAGTAGCCAACCAGCTCTAGGAGAGGTAGCGTGATACTGCTGCTTCCATCCTGTGCTCTGGGTACATGTGAGCCACCATCACCCCCTGAAAACTCCAGGACTGGGCACCAGCTGCTGAATCTATACACTTGCTGTCATGGGAATCATAAACACAAAAAGACAGACAATATGAGATGACAAAGAAATAACTTTTAGACAAAGGAACAAGATAAAAACAAATGAAGAGGAGATAAGTAACTTCACATTCAAGTCAAGAAAACACAGAGAATACCATACAGGCTAAACCCAAGGAGAAACACTGCAAGACATATACTAACCAAACTGATAAAATTAAAATACAAAGAAAAAGATATTAAAAGCCACAAGGGAAAAGCAGCAAATAACATACAAGGGAACCCCCATAAGGATACCAGCCCTTATTTCGATAGAAAACTCTGCAAGTTAGAAGGGAGTGGCAATATATATTTAAGCTGCTGAAGGGGAAAAACCTAGAATCAGGAATACTCTACTCAGCAAGGTTCTCATTCAGATTTAATGGAGATCAAAAGCTTTTCAGACAAGGAAAAGCTAAGAGAATTCAGCACCACCAAACCAGCTCTACAACAAATACTAAAAGAACTGTTCTAAAAGGAAAGGTCACAATTAGAATCAAGAAAACTGCAAATGAGGCCTTAAAATAAAGACAAACATATAGTAAAGGTATGAATTTATATATACACAAATATGATACCAAAGCCAGCAATCATGAGGAGGGTACAGATGCAGAACACTGAAAATGCATTTGAATTTAAGAGACCAAGAACCAAAAACAATTCTGTACGTATGGTTATATCAAAATCTAATGGGAATTACAAACCAAAAGACTACAAGGGACATACACTTAAAAAAGAAAAAGCAAGCCAAATACAATACTAAAGACAGTCAGAAAATCACAAGAGAAGAGAACAAAAGAGAAAGGGAAGAAAAAAGACCTAAAATAACGAGTCCAAAACAGTTTAGGAAATGGCAATAAGTACACATGATAATTACATTAAAGGTAAATGGATTAAATGCCCCAACCAAAAGATAGAGACCGAATGAATGGATACAAAAACAAGACCCATATATATGCTGTTTACAAGAGACCCACTATCAGACATAAGGACACATACAGACTGAAAGTGAGGGGATGGAAGAAGGTATTACATGCAAATGGAAATCAAAGGAAAGCAGGAGTAGCAAAATTCATATCAAACAAAATACTTATTCTTAAAATAAAGAAGGTCACAAGAGACAAAAGACACTACATAATGATCAAAGGATCAATCCAAGAGGATATAACAAGTATAAATATATATGCACCCCACATAAGAGCACCACAACATATACAGCAACTGCTAACTGCCAAAAGAGGAGAAATCAACAACAATACAACAGTGGGGGACTTTAACACCCATTTACAGCAATGGACAGATCATTCAGACAGAACTATACCAAAATACTTTAAAATTTGTATGGAAACACAATAGACCCTGAATAGCCAAAGCAATATTGAAAAAGAAAAACTAAACTGGAGGAATCAGGTGCCCCTGCCTTCCAACTACACTACAAAGCTACAGTCATCAAAAGATACTGGCACAAAAACAGAACTACAGTTCAGTGGAACAGGATAGAAAAACCAGAAATAAACCCAAGCCCCTATGGTCAACTAATCCATGTCAAGGGAGGCAACTACACAGAGTGGAAAAAGATAGTTTCTTCAGTAAGTGGTGCTGGAAAAACTGAACAGCTACATGTAAAACAATGAAATTAGAACATTCTCTAACACCACACACAGAAATAAACTCTAAATAGATTAAAGACCTAAACGTAAGGCCAGAAATTATAAAACTCCTAGAGGAAAACATAGACATATAAATCACATCTTGTTTGATCCACCTCCTAAAGAATGACAATAAAAAGAAAAATAAGCCAATGGGATCTAATTAAACTCAAAAGAATTTGCACAGCAAAGGAAAACATCAGCAAACAAACAAAAAGAAGGAAAAGGAAAGCAAAGAAAGGAAAAGAAAAGAAAATCCACAGAATGGGAGAAAATCTTAGTAAAGGATGCAACTGATCTGGGTCTAATCTCCCAAATGTACAAATGAATCATACAACTCAGCAACAACAACAAAAAACAAACAACCCAATTAAAAAATGGGCAGAAGACCTAAGCAGACATTTCTCAAAAAAAGACATAGGTATATGGCCAACAGGCACATGAAAAGATGCTCAACATCACTAATTAATAGAGAAATGCAAATCAAAACTACAATGAGATACCACCTCACATCAGTCATAAAGGCCATCATTAACAAGTCTACAAACAATAAATGCTAGACAGGGCACAGGGAAAAGGGAACCCTCTTCACTGTTGGTGGGAATGTAAACTGGTACAACCACTGCAGAAGACTGTATGGAAGGTTCCTCAGAAAACTAAATATGGAACTACTATATGATCCATCAATCCCACTCCTGGGTATATATCAGACAAAACTATAATTCAAAAAGACAGATGCACCCCTATGTTCATTGCAGCACCAATCACAACAGCCAAGACATGGAAACAACCTAAATGTCCATCAACAGATGAATGGATTAAGAAGATGCAGTATATATATATAGTGGAATACTACCCAGCCATATAAAAGGATGAAATAATGCCATTTGCAGCAACTTGGATGCAAGCAGAGATTGATCATACTAAGTGAAGAAAGTCAGAGAAGACAAATATCATATGATATCACTTATATGTGGAATCTAAAATATGGCACAAATGAAACTACCTACTGAACAGAAACAGACTCATGGACATAGAGAACAGAGTTGTGCTTTCCAAGGGGGAGGGAGGAGGATGTGGGATCGACAGGGAGTTAGGGGTTGGCAGATGAAAACTATTACATTTCAAAAATTAAAAAAAAAAATTTCCTGAAGTATTGGGACATGAGATTGAAGAACAAAGGGAAAAATGCACGAATGAATGTGTATTGTGCTAGAAAAGTTACCTGACTCTAAATTAACTGAGCTACAACAGTAACAGAAAATTTTAAATCTGTAAAGTGTGGTATAAGCTTAATCACCATAAGTTTAGAATGGTGAAGGCAGAGACATATCCTTGTCCTCTCAGTAAAATGGTAATCCAGCATAGGTGCTATCAAGAAGGCTGGTATAAGTCCAGGACAGTGGGACAGGTGAGTATGGGAGAATGAACCTTCAAAATTTCATTGCTCAAAACCAGCAAGGCCTATAATTTGAAATACTGACCTCAGTCCATACTTTGATACACTGTTTCATAGAACCATTAACCTCCGGATGCCATAGAAAATCCTAAAAGAGATATGTAAGAAAGGAAAAAGTCAACTAAAATGTTATATCCAGGAGTTCCCGTCATGGCTCAGCAGAAATGAATCCGACTAGGAACCACGAGGTTGTGGGTTCAATCCCTGGCCTCGCTTGGTGGGTTAAGGATCCGGCGTTGCCGTGAGCCATGGTGTAGGTCACAGACGTGGCTCGGATCTCACGTTGCTGTGGCTGTGGTGTAGGCTGGTGGCTGTGGCTCAGATTAGACCCCTAGCCTGGGAACCTCCATATGCCGTGGGTGCGGCCCTAAAAAGCAAAAAAACAAAACAAAAAACAAAACAAAACAAAACAAAATGTTATATCCACCATTCAAAATATTAGCATATCTCTTATAGAGTATTTAACAGCAAAACACCACCTTGTCTACAATATCTTCATTCCTCAACTCAATTTGGTAAGTCTCACAATAGTTCTCCTTGTGTCTACTTTTGCTTTTCTCTAAATTATTCTCCACGTTTTAGCCAGAGTAATGTTTTAAAACTTTAAAACCGTGAGTTTCTGTTGTGGCTTAGCAGAGTAAGAACCTGACATAGTGTATGTAAGGATACAGGTTCGATCCCTGGTCTTGTTCAGTGGGTTAAGGATCCAGCGCTGCCACAAGCTGTGACACGGGTTGCAGATGCAGCTAGGATCTGGCATAGCTGTAGCTGTGGTATAGGTCCCAGCTGTAGCCTTGAGTCAACCACCAGTCTGAGAACTTCTATATGCCTAAGGTGTGACCTTACAAAGGAAAAAAAAAATTAAATTAAATCTGATCTTGCCACATTCCTGCTTAAATTTCAAGGACTTCCAACTGCCCTCAGAATAAATTCCAAAGTCCTTAAAATTCCTAAGAAGGTGCGGGATCTGGCCTCTACCTAGACATTCTGTTTTTTTCTCCTGCTACTTTCCTTCTTACTCTAAGTACCCTTTAGGTTCTTGTTCAGCATCTGAAATTTTCTGAGCTCCTTTTTCTCCAGGGCTTTGTACATACTGTTCCTTCTGACTACAATGCTCATAAATTCTTCCACTGAGCCTAACCAGCAACTACTCATCCTTAGGCCTCAGTTAAAACATCATTTCCCTAAGAAGGAAAACTACTTTTAATTCCTTATTCTATACATTTCTAATGCCTCACTTTTTCCTTTTTGCCATCCTTATACCATGTTCAATTCCATGTAGAGAACCATAATGACTGAAAGTTTCATTAGATCTAGGAATTCTTGTCTTGATCATAATCTATATTCTCAGTGTCTAGAAGCCACTGTGACTGAGAACACAGAAAATTCACATGTATTTCTTTTATGAACATTAATCCTGAGTACATACCATTTCAAATTAATGTAAAAGATTGTTTTTTCCTGAATAAAAATTTAAGAGGCCAGATTTCCTATTTTATTACATAAAACAATACACACATTTATTAAATTATCTTACTCTACTTATCTACTCTAAATACACTGAAATACATTTAGTATGTAGAAAGCATTAAGGTATCTGGAAATAAATTTACCAACAAATAGGTTAGACATTATAACACTTACTATAAGAACTTACCACTTTAACTGATGCAATCTTGTCTTCAAAAGGAATGTTTTCATGCTACCATAAAAAAAAGAGCAAAGACAACAGAGAAATGTTTATAGGTTAATTTTATGTAATTCCCCCTTTAGCTGTTTTTGTTAATTTATTTATATAATATATCCCAATTATTTACATTCAACTTGAAGGGAAAAGACCTGCATAAAATACCAAAAAGTAAGTGATATTAGTTAATTTGTTTATATGTGATCTTCCACATCTGCGATGAAGTTTAAAGATAAAGCCACAACTATGGGAACAAGCAGTTATGTGAACATGCCCACATAAATTACCTTTTTGTCATGCTTCTCATAATTTCAATTTAGTGCTAGCATTATCTATGGCAGAGACCGACTGCTACCCTGAGTCCCTTCCAGTTAGATAGGACCATGTGACTAGTTCTGTCCAATGTAATATGGCTAGGTGTAATGTGGCTCACATCTAGCCTGAAGTTCCCAGGGCAGTCCTAGTCTCTGACTTAAGCTGAGTACAGTGGAGGTTGAATTTTCCAAATGGTACAAGTGGAAAATGATAAAAATTCCAACAGCAAAATCCCTGAATAACTGAATGGAGCAAAGCCCCTTGTCAATCCACCTAGGACATGAAGTGCTAAGTATTAAGATTTTAAAGTGGTTTGCTGTTGCCGCAAGATCAAGTCCATTTTCACCAATATACTAGTGTAGGCCCTGTTGAGACAGGAATGGACATATATAACTCTAGATTATTGTAGATTTCACTTTAAGATAGAAGATAAGTAGCTCGGTTGTAGAAAAAAACTAAAATCCAGATACTACAGCTTCTTAAAACTAAGTGTTCATTATAAATAATAAAAATCTTTTGGAGTTCCCATCGTGGCTCAGTGGTTAGCGAATCTGTCTAGGAATCATGAGGTTGCGGGTTCGATCCCCGGCCTTGCTCAGTGGGTTAAGGATCCGGCGTTGCCATGAGCTGTGGTGTAGGTCGCAGATGCGGTTTGGATCCCACGTTGCTGTTGCTGTGGCTGTGGCGTAGGCTGGCGGCTACAGTTCCAATTAGACCTCTAGCCTGTGAATCTCCGCATGCTGCAGGTGTGGCCCTAGAAAAGAGAAAAAAAAAGACCATAAAAAAAGAATAAAAATCTTTTTATAGTTAAATAACCAAAAAAAAAGAATAAAAATCTTTTTATAGTTAAATATTCAGGGTGGAACGGAGGTGATTAATAAGAAACTACTTCTCTTCTTTGAAACCAAAGTTGAAATGTTTTCATTAATTTAACCAAAAAGTATTTGTTTTTATTATTCCTATGAAATAAAGTTTGCTTTTATCAACAGGATAACTTTTTAAGCCCTTGTTAGTCCTACTTAAGTGTCTTTTCCTGAAATGGTTCTTGAGGCCATTAATTCAATGGAACTTTAAGCTATGCTAAGTAAAAAGAGTTTCCTTGGTCAAATAAGTATACGAAATACTGGGTCAGGGAAATCACACAGGTGTTCTCCTCCTATCCCATACTAAACTTTATAAAAAAATTTTCCTTGGAGAAATAGTATGTCATGAACTTTCATTTTCCTCTTTCTTCACAGCAGTTAATTCAATTAATTAAATCTCATTTCCTTTATTATTTTAATATAACATTATATATATATATATATAAAAGAATATAGCACATATATGTAAATGACAAGGCACAGTAAAAATAAGTAAGCGCTCATGAATTCATGGCGCAAATCAGAGCATTACCAACACACTGAATGACCTGTGTGGCATTCTCCCTCTCTAAATACCTTCACCCAGAGGAAACAACCATCTTAAATTTCGCTTATATTTTGCTTTCTTTTTAATTATACAGTTTTGTCAACTATATGCATCCTTAGATGATATACTGTTCAGTGTTGCCTTTCTTTCCAACTTTTAATTTTGCAAAATTTCAGACTTATCACAAAGTTGATACCCTTTACCAATTGTTAACATTTTCTACACTAGCTTGATGTGTCTCTCTGCACCCGCATATAGTTTTTCTCTTTTGCTGAACCAGATGAAAGCAAACTGCAGACATAGTAATTTGTCCTTAAATACCTAGACACATATCTCCTAAGAATGTGAACATTCTCTTACTTAACTTCAATACTATAGTCCCACCTAAGAATTTGACATTGATAAACTATTATCTAGGAGTTCCTGCTTTGGCTCTATGGGATCAGTAGCATCTCTGGAGCCACTGGTCACAGGTTCAATCCCCAGCCCATCATAGTGGGTTAAGGATCTGTAATTGCCAGCTCAGATCTGATCCCTTGCCAAGGAACTCCATATGCCATGGGCTGGCCAAAAAGAATAAAAATTATCTGATATACAGTCCATGTTCAAATTTTCCTAATTTCCCCAATAATGTCTTCTCTATAGTTCTTATATATTAATCTAGAGTTCAGTTAAAACTATGTATTGCATTTAGTTTTCATGCTTTCTTAGTTTCATTTAATGACCTAGGACATTCCCTGGCTTTTTAAAACTTTCACATATCGATTTATTTTATCAATATATTTCAAATATTATATTTATTATTTTTTCAGAATCTAGGTCAGCTGATACAATGCACCAAATCTAGATTACAAACATCACTGATAGTTACCTTCTTGTATGTCTGTTTTTATGTTTCCCTAATAATAGTTCTAAATGTTCACCCTCAAATGATAATGCAAATTATTTTTTGAAGTGTTTGTAATAATGTACTCTCACCAGTAGTTTATGAGACACAGCCTCTCTAACGTATCTTGTCAGACTTATTTTTTTGCCATTGTCAAATTTAATTTCTGCCACTAAAGTAGGTACAAAGCAGTATCTCACTATGGCCTTAATTTGCATTTCTCAGACTACTTAATAAGGGTAAACATCTTCAGATTTACACTGGGATTTATGAAAGACCTGATCACGCTTATCCCCTTTTTATTCTACTGGGTTATCTTTTTTATTAACTGGTTCCTTTTATTTCTTGGATATATGCAACAAATATCTTCCAGTGTATAGCTTGTCCTTTTTCTTTAAGGTATCTTTTGATGATAATTTTAAAGTATGTTAATTTATTCATCTTTTATTTTATGGTTAGCACTTTTTTTTTCTCACATAAGAAACTTATTCATACTTGAGACTGAGTGCCATCCCTTGAGGTATTGAAGATATTCAATTTTTTTCTAAAGATTTCAAAGTTTTGACTTTCACATTTAAGTTAAATGTGTTTAGAAATGATTATACTTGATGGTGTGAGGTAGGGGTCCAGTTTCACCTTTTTCCATATATATATATGGAAAAAGGTGAATATATATATATATATATATATATATGGTGGATATATATATATATCCAATTGCCTCAGCATCATTAATTGACTAGAACTTTCTATCCCCAGGGATCTTTAATGACGTATCTGTTACTTATTAAGTCTTTGTATATGCATGTGTCTATTTCAGAGGTCTATATTCTAGTCCACTGGTTTCGTTGTTTAGCTCTACCAGTAACACACTGTCATAGTTACTACATAGTTAAAACAGGTCTTGATATTGGAAATCAAGATTTCTTGTTTTTCAGATCTCTTGTGATTATTCTTAGTCCATGCTCTCCTTATAAAATTTGGAATGAACTGGTAAAGCTCTACAACAAATCCTGCTAGAATTCTAATTGAATTACCCTGAAGATTAACTTGAGAATAGTTGACATGTTTAGAATGTTGAGTCTTCCCATTCCAGAATATAGTATACACTTTTCATTTAAATATATAAAATTGTCTTTTAATAAAATTTTATATTTTACTACATATAGATCTTCATATTTACTAAGTTTATTCCTATGTAGTATGGCGTTTTTGTTGTTATTGCACACAGTATATTTTAAATAACATTTCTGAACTCTATATGCCTGACAAGCAGATATGTAATTAATTTTTAAAGGTTTGAGTTCCTACAATTAGTTTTTATATAGTCATCACAGAACTGGCTATCTTGTTAAAAATTTTATTACATTTACTAAATTTTCTAGAGATTCTTCTGAATTTTCTATATAGAAAACTGTATTATATGAAATCCCAAATTTATTTCCTTCCAATCCTTCGATCTTCAAATTATCTTTCTTTGGCTCCTTAGCCAAAAGAAAAAGCAATAATGGCCATCCTTGTTTTCTTTCTAAGTTTAATGGAAATGTGTCTAATGTTTTTACCATTAAAATAATTTACTGTACATTTCTCAAATTTTTATTAGGTTAAGTCAGAGTATAAAGGAATTTAAATAATAAAGAATGATAATTCTCTGATATTGTGAGGACTTGCTTAATGGCCCCATATGTGGTCAAAAAAAAAGTTTCCATGTGTGTTTTGAGGAAATATATTCTCTGATTTTTAGTATATATTAAGCTATACACTTGTAAAATCAGCATGTTAATAGTTTACTCTGTTTACTTATTTGCTTGTACTATCACTAATTGCATAGCCAGTGAGCAATTCTCCCACTATGATGGAGAATCTGTCAACTTCTCACAGTAATCATATTACTTTTGCTTTATATATTTTAGGACTAATTTATTAAATGCCTACAAGTTCTAAAGTAAGATGATACCTTAGGGAGTAAAGAGGACATTAGAATTCTTTAATTGTGATTGTCTCTCTTTGAGTTATATTCTATTATTGGCAAGTTCTTTAGTACTGCCTTTTGATAAAGTGTAAAAAGACATTATTATTTTATATAGCCACTATTTAGATTAATATCCACATTTACTATCTTCTTTAACCACTGCTTCAGATCATTTTTTTCCTGAATTACTTCCCTTCTTTGTAAAGTTTTTTATTTAGAAAACCCTTTAATACAGATAAATGTGCCACTAAAGTTACTGCTTATCTGAAAATGTCTTATATTTCAAGAATAGAGGAATTTGTACACTAGAGATACAATTCCAGCTTGAAACTTACTTTCTATCAGAACTTTAAAGCTATTAGTCTACTGTCCTCTGGTTCTCAATATTACTATTGAGAAATATGTTGGCTCAAAGCTTAGCTTTCTACTTATAGGCACTGAAGCTACTAGCATCTGTCTCCAGGGTAACCTGAATCTCTATTGCATGCCTACTGTTATTGTTCCCATCTCTGGTTTTGCCCCTTAGTTTGTTCCTTTTGGGGGATGTATCTCAAAGTCTAGAAATACATCAACAAGTATGTTTTTTTTAATCTAGGATCTAGTTGGTTTGAGGTGGAAGGGGCCCCCAGAGTATCTAGCTTGCCCTCTGGCTGGAAGTAACAGAAAAAGGTTTCTTTACTGCAAGACTTCTCAGGTTTTTAATATCCTAGCCTAAATTAAAACCATCTAAGAGCAGGTTATGATATTTAGCTCTGCCCAAACTTATTTGACCATAGCTTCTAACAGAACTAGTCTTCCACAAAATATAATCTGAAAAAAATCCTGCTCTAAAGTTTCCTTTTTAAAAAATTTGCCTCAATAGAGAAAAGAGACAAGTTCAAACAAAGATTTATCTTCAATGTTCCTATTCTACCTGAAGAATCTTATTACTAAGCCTAAAAAAGCACAACAAAATAAACAAAAACTTTAATGGAGTTATACAACATGCTGTGCTGTGCGAGGCATCAGACATGTATTTTGAAATAATGATAATACACAATCTCTGTCCTCAAGGTGTTCAGAGACAAGAATAACTAAAACACAATATTGCAAAAGCTCCACTAGCAGTTTGAATTACACAGTATCACAATAACTCTTTCTTAAAGATTGTGACAAATTGTCTTTTTTTTCTTTTTTAAAATGCATACAAAATAAAATGTATCTCGTCTGATAATTGTGGGATAAGTAGGCAACTCTGGAAAATAAAAATTGGAAACCCAGGTGTTAAAACTAGGGCTCAAAAACAATTTACCATATTGTACCCATTTTTGGCTACAGACTAAACCATTAAAGCTTTTTTAAAACTTGCCAAATACATTATTCCAATTTTCAAAACCTGTATTATAGGCCTAGAAATATTAAATTTTTTTAAATTAGAAATTTCTTTATTTTTAAATGTTTATTGTTTTTTACTTTAAACTCTAAGAATCTCATGTCATTAAACAGCTTCAATTCTTATGTATAATTTCCTATTTATAAATACAAATTGGAAAACACACTTATAGACAGAAAATAAAATGAAAAAATTGACTTTATCCTCTATTATTCAGTTTTAAAATCTATACTAGTCTTTTCTAGCAGACAAAATCTCTAATAGCCTATGGACTTCTCTCACAAGGAATAGTTCCTAAGCATTTCATATCCACTACCATCATCACTATGAGGCTAGCCACTTAGCTATGAAGTCCCTAAGTTTTCAGCTTCTTACCACTGGGCAAATTGATGTGTACAGGCAGGCAGATTTTTATCATAAGTTCATGATCTACTACCCCTACAATTCTGAGCTTTCTTGTACTTTACTTTTCTCATCTTGCCACTTCCTACTTCCAATCATATGCAGTTGACGACAGTGATAGCACCTTGAATCACTTCAAAAATATAAACAGAAGGATATGATAATGCATAAAAACATTAACTAATTAACAAACATTCAGAAAGATGTTCATCCTTGTGAGTTTTCAAAACAAGATATATTTTTTAAATGAGAGATTAAAAAAGCAGCAGAAATTTGTTGCACTGTCATTTTAACTATATAGCATGAATGCCCAATGCCAGAAAGGCTGCTGAAAATTAGGCTGCAGTGTACATTGCTAATTACAATACAGATTGAAACAGTTTAACAATATAGTCAATAATAATAAAAGTATTTATATTTTTTAACCTAGTATTTGCATTGGAGAGTTTCTATTCTAACAAGACAACTTAAAAAGCAAAGTTTTAGCACCAATACACTTTTAAAAATTTCCTTTTAAAATTGCAAAATAGGACCACAGACAAGATGGCAGAGAAGGACTCAAGCTTACCTACTCTCATGAAAACACCAGAATTACAACTAATTGCTGAACAACCATCAACAAAATAAACTGAAAACTACCAAAAAAGATACCCTATACCAAAAGACAAAGAAGCCCCCCAAGATGGTAGGAGGGGCATTTTCACAATGTAAGCAATCCCATAACCGCTGGTAGGTGACAAGCAGACTGGAAAGTGACTACATCACAGATGCTCTCACAGGAGTGAGACTTCTGAACCCCATGTCAGTTTCCCCAGCCTGGGGGTTTGGCATTGGGAGGAGGAGCCCCTGGAGCATTTGGTGTTGAAGGTCAGCAGGACTTGAGGGCAGAAGCTCCTCATGGCTGGGGGAAAGAGACCCCATTCTACAAGGGCACACAAAGGCTTTCATGAGCACTGGGACCCAGGGGAAAGCAGAGACTCTGTAAGAGTCTGGGTCAGATCTATCTGTGGGTCTTCGAGAGTCTCCGGTGAAAGCACCGGGAGGCTGTGGCTCACTGTGGAGGCTGGACCTTGGAGGTGGAGTTATCAGGGAATAAACATTGGTGTGAGCAATCCTCCAGGCTGCCATTTTGGAAAAAGCTGTCCCCACCTATCAGGGCTGAGAAGCCCAAGGTCGAACAACAAACAGGGTGGGAACACAACCCCACCCATCACCAAACAGGATGCCTAAAGTTCTCCCAGACAGATAGCCACCTCCATCACACCCAGAAAGGTCCTGCCAACCAGAGGGGCAAGACTCAGCTCCACCTAACAGTGGGTAGGCACCAGTTCCTCCTCAGGAAGCCTGCCACAGGCCCATGTATCAACTTCACCCAAAAGGGTGGAGACACCAGAAGTAAGAGAGGTTACAACCCAGTAGCCTGCAAAAAGGAGACCACAAAAAAGCTATACAAAATGAAAAGGTAGAGAAGTATGAGCCAGATAAAGGAACAGGAAAAAAAATCCAGAAAGACTGCTAAGTGAACTGGAGATAAACAACCTTCATGAAAAAGACTTGAGAGTAATTGATAAAGATGTTGCAAGATCTCAGAAAAAAATTGGAAGCAAAGATTGACAAA
This sequence comes from Catagonus wagneri, assembly GCA_004024745.2. Taxonomy (NCBI): domain Eukaryota; kingdom Metazoa; phylum Chordata; class Mammalia; order Artiodactyla; family Tayassuidae; genus Catagonus; species Catagonus wagneri. The sequence continues at coordinate 6,250,108 of PVHT020000174.1, forward strand.
TTACCAGAAACATTTAACAACGAAATAAATGATTTAAAGAATAAATAAGAAGAGTTGAAAAACTCAGTAACTGAAATGAATTCACTAGAAGAAAGTAACAGCAGAATACAAGAGGCATAAGAACAAATAAGCAAGGTGGAAGACAGACTGGTGGAAATCACTAATGTGGAACAGAACAAAGGTAAAGGAATGAAAAGAAATGAGGATCGTCTAAGAGAACTCTGGAACAACTTTAAACTCACCAACATTCAAACTATGAGGTGCCAGAAAGAAAAGAGAGAAGCGGTCACAGAAAACAGTGAAGGGATAATAGCTGAAAACTTCTCTGATATGGGAAAGGAATCACTCACTTAAATCCAGGAAGCACAATGAATACTATATAGAATAATCCTAAGGAGGAACAACCCAGGATACATATTAATCAAAGTGACCAAAATTAAAGACAAAGAGAAAATACTGAAAGCAGCTAGGGAAAAGCAACAAATAACATACACAGGAATCCCCTTAAGGATAACAGCTGATGTTTCAGCAGAAACTCTGCAAACTAGGAGGGAGTGGCAAGATATATTTGAGGTGATGAAGGGGAGGAAACTAGAACCAAGAATATTCTTTCCAGCAAGGCTTTCATACAGAATTGAAGGAGAAATCAAAAGCTTTACAGACAAGCAAAAGCTAAGAGATTTCCTCCCCACCAAATCAGCTTTAAAACAAATACTAAAGTAACTTCTCTAGGTAGAAAAGAAAAGACCACAACTAGAAACAAGAAAACTATAAATGAGAAGGCTTACCAGTAAAGCCAAATAGCAGTAAAGGTAGGAAATCATCCAGAAACAAATGTGATCCCAAAACCAGCAATCATGATAAAGGAGGGTATAAATGCAGGATACTAGAGATGCATTTACAATTAAGACACCAGCAACTTAAAATAATCTTTTATATCTATTTATATACATACTGCTATATCAAAACCTCATGGTGACCGCAAACCACAAATCTACAAAAATCAACAATCTACACACACAAATAAGAAAAAGCAATCCAAAGACAACACTAAAGATAGTCCTCAAATAACATGAGAACAAAAGGAGAAAAAAGACTAACAATAAAATCCAAAGTAATTAACAAAATGGCAATAAGAACATCCATATCAATAATTCCCTTAAATGTAAAAGGACTAAATACTCCAACCAGAAGATATAGACTGGCTGAATGGATACAAACACAAGACCCATACACTGAAAGTGAGAGAAAGGAAGAAGATACTCCATGCAAATGCAAAGCAAAAGAAAGCTGGAGGAGCTATACTCATATCAGACAAAACAGACTTTAAAATAAAGATGGTTACAAGAGACAAAAAATGTCACTACATAATGATCAAATGATCACTCCAAGAAGATATAACAATTATAAATATATATTCACCCAACATGGGACTACCTCAATATATAAAGGCAGTTACTAATAGCCATAGAAGGAGAAATCGATAATAACACAGTTATAGTGGGGGACTTTAACAGCCCACTTACAGCAATGAACAGATCATCCAGACAGAAAATCAACAAGGATGCATTAAATGATGCATTAGACCAGATGAACCTAATAGAAATTCATAGAACATTCCATCCAAAAGCAGCAGAATATACATTCTTCTCAAACACACATGGTACACTCTCTAGGATAGATTACATTCTAAGCCATACATCAAGCCTTGGCAAATTTAAGAAAACTGAAATCATATGAAACATCCTTTCCAATGCTTAAGACTAGAAATCAACGACAAGAAAAAAACTTCAAAAAACATGAACACATGGAGACTAAACAATATGCTACTAAACAACCAATGGATCATTGAAGAAATCAACGAGGAAATCACAAAATACCTAGAGACAAATGAAAACCAAGAAACAATGATCCAAAACCTATGGGATGCAACAAAAGCATTTCTAACACAGAAGTTTATAGCAATATAAGCCCACCTAAGCAAACAAGAAAAATCTCAAACAACTTAACTTTACAATGAAAGCAACTAGAGAAAGAAGAACAAACAAAATCCAAAGCGAGTAGGACAGAAATCATAAAAATCAGAGCAGAAATAAATGAAACAGAAATGAAAAAAACTAGAAAAGATCAACAGAATAATAAACCGTTGGCCAGACCCATCAAGAACAAAAGGGAGTGAGCAAGCTCAAATAAATAAAATTAGAAATGAAGAAGGAGGAGTTACAATTAACATCACGGAAATACAAAGGATCATTAGAGACTACTACAAGCAACTATACACCAATAAAATAGACAACCTAGAAGAAATGGACAAATTCTTAGAAAGGTACAATTTTCCAAGACTGAACCAGGAAGAAATAGAAAAGATGAATGGATCAATCACAAGTACCGAAATCGAAACTGTGATTAAAAAATCTTCCAACAGATGTTCCTGTAATGGCTTAGTGGAAATGAATCTGACCAGCATCCGTGAGGACGCAGGTTTGATCCCTGGCTTCACTCAGTGAGTTGAGGACCAGGCGTTGATGTGAGCTGTGGTGTAGGTTGCAGATGCAGCTCAGATCTGGCGTTGCTGTGGCCATGATGTAGGCTAGCAGCTACAGCTTCGATTTGACCCCTAGCGTGGGAACCTTCATATGCTCTGAGTGCAGTCCTAAAATAAAAAAAATTTTTAAATTAAAAAAACTTTCAACAAACAAAAGTCCAGGACCAGGTGGTTTCATAGGTGAATTCTATCAAACATTTAGAGAAGAATTCACATCTATTCTTCTGAAACTCCTACAAAAAATTTCCAATGAAGGAACACTCCTAAGCTCATTTGAATGAGGTCATCATCACCCTGATACCAAAACCAGACAAAGGTACCACACAAAAAGAAAATTACATGCCATTATAACTTATGAACATAGATACAAAATCCTCAACAAAATACTATCAAACTGAATCCAACAATACATTAAAAGAATCTAAACCATGATTAAGTGGGATTTATCCCAGGGATTCAAGGATTATTCAATATCTGCAAGTCAATCATTGTGATACACCACATTAGCAAACTGAAGAATAAAAAACATACAATCATCTCAATAGATGCAGAAAAAGCTTTTGACAAAATCCAACACTCATTTCTGATAAGAACTCTCCAGAAAGTGGGCACAGAGGAAACCTACCTCAACATAAGAAAACCCATATATGACAAACTCACAGCTAATATCATTCTCAACGGTGAAAGGCTGAAAGAATTCTCGGTAACATTTGGAATAAGACAAGTATGTCCATTCTTGCCACTGTTCTTCAACATAGTTTTGGGAGTCCCAGCCATGGCAATCAATAAAGAAAAACAAGTAAAAGAAATCCAAATTGGAAAAGAAGGAATAAAACCATCACTGTTTGAGGATGACATGATAATATACCCAGAAAATCCTAAAGACACTAGCAGAAAACTGTTAGAGCTCATCAGTGTATCTGGTAAAGTTAGAGGATACAAAATTAATACACAGAAATCAGTTGAGTTTCTATACTAACAATGAAAGATCAGAAAGATAAATTAGGGAAACCACCCCATTTACCATCACATCAAAAAGAACAAAATACCTAGGAATTAACCCACCTAAAGAGACAAAAGACCTGTACTCTGAAAACTGTAAAACACCAATGAAAGAAATCAAAGATAACACAAACAGAGAGAAAAATATACCATGCTCTTGGACAGGAAGAATCAACATTATTAAAATGACTGTATTACCCAAGGCAATCTACAGATTCAATGCAATCCTTACCAAATTACTAATGACATTCTTCACAGAACTAGAACAAAATATTTTAAAATTCATATGGAAACACAACAGACCCCAAATAGCCAAAGCAATGTTGAAAAAGAAACATGGAAGTGGAGGAACAAGGCTCCCTGTCTCCCATCTATACTACAAAGCTACAGTCATCAAAACAGTATGGTACTGGCACAAAAACAGAGTTCTAGATCGATGCAACATGATAGAAAGCCCAGAAATAAACCCAAGCAGCTATGGTCAATTAATCTATGACAAAGTAAACAAAAATATCAATGAAACTAGAACACACTCTCACATCATACACAAAAATAAACTCGAAATGGCTTAAAGACTTAAATATAAGACAAGACACCATTAAACACCTGGAAGAGAACATTGGCAAAACATTCTCTGACATCAGCCTTACAAATGTTTTCTCAGGTCAGTCTTCCAAAGCAACAGAAATCAAAGCAAAGATAAACTAATGGGACCTAATCAAGATGACAAGCTTTTGCACAGCAAAGAAAACTAAAAGACAACTTATAGAATGGGAGAAAATAGTGTCAAATGATGCAACAGACAAGGGCTTAATCTCTAAAATATACAAACAATTTATACAACTCAACAGTAAAAAAGCCAACAACCCCATTGAAAAATGGGCAAAAGACCTGAACAGGCATTTCTCCAAAGGTACACAGATGGCCAACAAGCACATGAAAAAATGCTCAACATCACTGATTATTAGAGAAATACAAATCAAAACTACTGTGAGGTACCACCTCACACCAGTCAGAATGGCCATCATTAAGAAGTCCACAAATAACAAGTGCTGGAGGGGGTGTAGAGAAAAGGGAACCCTCCTGCACTGCTGGTAGGAATGTAAGCTGGTACAACCACTATGGACAAAAGTATGGAGGTACCTTAGAAAACTATACATAGCACTACCATATGACCCAGCAATCCCACCCTTGGGCATATATCCAGACAAAACTCTCCTTGAAAAAGACACTTGCACACGCATGTTCATTGCAGCACTATTCACAATAGCCAAGACATGGAAACAACCCAAATGTCCATCGACAGATGACTGGATTAGGAAGATGTGGTGTATATACACAATGGAATACTACTCAGCCATAAAAAAGAATAAAATAATGCCATTTGCAGCAACATGGATGGAATTAGAGACTCTCATACTGAGTGAAGTAAGTCAGAAAGAGAAAGACAAATACCATATGATATCATTTATATCTGGAATCTAATATACTGCACAAATGAACCTTTCCATAGAAAAGAAAATCATGGACTTGGAGAACAGATTTGTGGTTGCCGAGGGGGAGGGGGAGGGAATGGGATGGTCTGGGAGTCTGGGGTTAATAGATGGAGACTATTGCCTTTGGGATGGAAAAGCAAGGAGATCCTGCTGTATAGCACAAGGAACTATGTCCAATCACTTGTGACAAATCTAACTGGGTCACCATGCTATACAGTTGAAAAATTGACAGAAAACTGTAAATCAGCTATAATGGAAAAATAAAAATCATTATAACAGAAAAAGATAAAATTAAAAAAAAGTAAATGAAAATATATAATGCAGAAAAGACAGTCTCTTCAATAAGTGAAGCTAGGAAAACTAGACAACTACATGTAAAAAATAAAATTAAAATATTCTCTAACACCATACCCAAAAATAAACTCAAAATGGATTAAATACCTAAATGTAGGACCAGATACTATAAAACTTATAGGAAGAATACATCCGGACATAAACTGCAGCAGGATTTTCTCAGCTCCACCCCTCGAATGAAAATAAAAACAAAAATAAACAAATGGGATCTAATCAAATTTAACAAATTTTGCACACCAAAGGAAACCATAAACAAAACAAAAAGACAACCCACAGAAGGGGAGAAATATTTGCAAATGAAGCAACTGACAAGGGATTAATCTCCAAAATATACTAACAACTTATGTGGTTTGATATCAAAAAGCAAACAACCCAATAAAAAAAAATTGAGCATGAGTTTGTTTCATGGATCAGCAGTTAATGAACCGGATTAAGATCCATGAGGATGTGGGTTCAATCCCTGGCCTTGCTCACTGGGTTAAGGATCTGGCATTGCCGTGAGCTGTGGTGCAGGTCACAGACGTGATTTGGATCTAGCATTGCTGTGACTGCGGTGTAGGCCGGCAGCTACAGCTCGGATTGGACCCCTAGCCTGGGAACCTCCATATGCCACAAGTGCGGCCTCTAAAGTGAAAAAAAGAAGAAAAAAGAAAAAGAAAGGCAGAAGACCTAAATAGATATTTCTCCAAAGAAGATATGCAGAAGGCCAAAAAAAAAACAAATGAAAAGATGCTCAACATCGCTAATTATTAGAGAAATGAAAAATGAAAACTACGAGACACCAACTTATGTCAGTCAGAATGGTCATCACTAAAGTCTACAAAAAATAAATGGTGGAGAGGGTGTGGAGAAAAGGGAATCCTCCTACACTGTTGGTGAGACTGTAAATTGGTACAACCACTATGGAAAATGGTATGGAGTTTCCTCAAAAAACTACCATATTATCCAGCGTTCCCACTCCTATGTATCTACCTGGAGAAACTGTAATTCAAAAAGATACACACACTCCAGTGTTCACTGCAGCACTATTTACAATATCCAAGACATGGAAGCAACCTAATGTCCATCAACAGAGAACTGGATAAAGAAATGTGGTACATATACATGCTGGACTATTACTCAGCTATGAAAAAGGAATGAAATAATGCCATTTGCGGCAACATGAATAGACCTAGAGATTATTATACTAAGTGTTAGAAACACAGTGAAAGACAAAATCATGCTAAGTGAAGTTAGTCACACAGTAAAAGACAAACATCATATAATATCACTAAAAAAAGATACAAATTCTAAAAAAAGATACAAATTCTAAAAAAAGATACAAATGAATTTACTGAAGAACAGAAACTGTCTCACAGATTTTCAAAAACCGAACTTATGGTTACCAAAGGGAACAGGCGGTAGCAGGAGGGATGAACTGGGGGTTTGGAACGGCATATGCGCACTCTGGTATATGGAATGATGGTCCAGTGGGGACCTGAGGAACAGCACAGGGAACTCTACCCAATATTATGTGATGGTCTATGTAAGAAATGAATCTGTAAAAGAATGAATGTGTATACATGTATAACTGAATCTGTACTCTATTGTACAGCAGAAATTATCACAGCATTGTAAATCAACTGTATTTCAAAAAACTTTTAAAAATAAAGATTGCAAAATAAAAAAATTAGAAAAGTACAAGAAGTTAAGGGAAAATTACAAAAAAAATCACATATCCACTCAATAACATGTTGCCATTATGAAAATACTTATATTGATTATATAATAAAATGCTGAATTATGATAAGTGGTGGGGAAAGAAGCAAGATATAAAATTGTACCAGCTAAAATACTACAATATTCTTTTTAAAAAAGATTCTCAAAAACAAAGATGGAAGAATATTAAAAGCAAGATAGGAGACATTTCTTCTTTGTTTTCTTTCTAAAAATGTTTTTAAAGTTTTTCCATGGATAGAGTTCTAATATTTCTAAAAACTAAAAGTTACGTCAATAAAAGGCTTGTTAATATCCTTATCTACCACTTTTTTTCTTATGTTCCTCATTATGGTAAATCAACCCTGTTTCGCCCTCCGTCTCTCCAAAACCAAAGTAAAACTTTCATAGTTCCCTTTGTTAATGTGACAAGGCACATTCCTTTAATAACTCTTCAGTAGGCTAACTTCAAAAGCAATACCATAATGAAAGGAATAGACAAATTTTACCTTATTTCCTTCTTCTTTGAATTGGGGATTAATTATTTTTACAAAAGAATAAAACAGTTGACGAATTCTGGAATCTCCAATAAATGCAATATGTTTATCTACAAGGCAGTTCTTTGCTTCACTGAAATCAAAAAAGAAACATTAATTAAAGTAAGTAAATTCAGCATATTGGGATTTTTCAAAGCACATAATTCGTGAAGAAATAGTACAGGACTGTTAAACATACAGTTATGTTGCTTTAGAAATAGGTAGCCAGATTTGTTTAACCTACTAGTCCATGTATGATCAACTAACTCTCAATAATAACAGCCCTCATTTATTGTTTCAGATATACTCTAACCATAATAAGTGCTTTATATCCATTGTCTCAGAGTAATTCCCTGAGGTAGCTATCGAAGTTCCAAAGCAAGAATCCTTTATTCAAGGACTATTGCCTGAGATAGGGCGCCTGAGATGGAGCAGCTTGGTCCAAAGCTTTCCCTAATGCTTTAGAGCAAGAATATTCCTTTGGTCTCACTCCCCTACTCCTACCCTGTCAGCAATTCTTTACCATCATACAGAGAAGTACCATATATCACTTTGCTTCGCCAACACTTCTCTACTAGATATTAAGGGCCATCTTGGGAAAGAAAACAAACAACAAAATGACGAAACTTTACCTGATTTTGTACTTATGCATCATACAACTGTGGGGCTGCCAAACTTTCTCTCCAAGAAATCTGCCACTTGAGAGAAGGTATTCACATGAATCACTGCCTATAACAATAAAACAAAACAATTTTGTAAATGGTTAAATTTCTATAGGCTGGTTATCTGACCTCATTTAAGCCTTTGAGATGAAAGAGTACAGTTTTCTATACTTCACTATACCCTCTAGGTGCATATTACTTATCCATGAGAAGCACAGTAATTATCAATACATTAAGAGTCAAAAGGGTAAGAGCCACTAATGACAGATATAGCATCTACAGGACACTTCCTCTTAAATGCTACATTTCATGCATTTTTGTTTGTTTGTTTTTTGGCCACACCCATGGCATGTGGAAGCTCCTGGGCCAGGGATTAAACCCATACCACAGGAGCAACCCAAGAAGCTGCTGTGATAATAGCAGATCCTTAACTCACTGTGCCACAAGGGAACTCCCTACATTCACTGCTTTGACAGGTCCTTCTACTTCAAGTTTTCTTTCTAAGGACATTTCAAACTAGCCTTTATTAGCTGTTTTATCACTTCTACTTCCAGACGGGAAAGAAAAGTCTAAAAGACAAAAGAGAAGATTTCGGAAATGAACTCCTATTAGTACTCACTGCATTAGCATATCTGGAAATCTATTAAATACTGAAGTATTTTATAACCTATTCCCTGATTTTCAGAACCTCCCTGGGTTCTATCCCTATTCTATAAATGTGTAAACAGAGAAAGACTTAGTCAAAAACATCTTAAAGACCATAATAACATATTATCCCTTTATAATCTCACAATTGTAAGACTTAAAACTGTTAGTCAAAAGGTGGCTGAAAACAAACATGATCAAAATCAGTAATAAATGCTGTTATTAATATTCACCCTCTTACTTCTCTTGATTGCCTTTTGCCTCCCATTAGAATGACCAACCAACACCTCCTGGTGTATCAGGGACTGTGACAATTTCAAACAGAAAATTCCACATCTGCAAAGTCCCCTAGTACTATGTAAACTGGGATAGAGGGTCACCCTACTTCCTTCGGCCATTTTACCATACATTAGCTTAATGTCCATGGTAAATGTCCATGGTTAAAAAAGGAACTGGTGGCATTTAAAAAGTTCAAATATGTCAAATGGACCAGTGAAAATGAGATGTGTACATTGACTGTGGGGTTATAATAAAATACATGTATTTTTAAATTTGATCTCTAGTTCTTTATTAACAGTCAAAAGAAATCTTTATTTGTTTTACAAATAGTTAAGGTCAGGGTAGGGAGTCAGATAAGCAATACTGCAGAACAAAACAGTAGGGATAGCGAAGGCTATTTCAAGTGGAAGAACACATCTCTTTTCTCAATCCACTTATCCAATTATCTGGTCAACATACAGATAAAAGGTGATACAAATACAAGACAGGTATGCATAAATAACAAGACAGGTATGCATAAATAACAAAAGTGCTGATATTAATTCTAAAATAGAACAGGAAGGAAAGTGAAACTGCTGCATTATTCTGGTGGTAAATAACTGGATAAGGCAAGTAGAATATCAGTTATTACTTTTTTGCAATTACATATGTAGCCTGAGCAGGTTTTTCTATATTTTAAATATTTTTTAATAACGTCTCTCTAAGGAAACTATAATCAGTTCTTAATTCTTTCCAATTATTAAAAACTAGTTCCAAAAAACAAAATTAAGTTACATAAACAAACAAAGAGAAATAAAGGACTATAGGAACACAATTAAGTTACTTCCTAAAAACAGCATTCCTGCTGCATTCTTTTAAAATAGCCACAAAAGTAGAAATTGGCACAACATTGTAAATCAACTATACTTTGATAAAAATTAAAATAGCCACATAGTAAAATTCCACTTAAAATTTAGTCTATATTTAAAGTTAGTATGAAAATTCTGTATTTATAAGAGTTCCCATCATAACTCAGTGGTAACAAACCTGACTAGTACCCACGAAGCTTCGGGTTCGATCCTTGGCCTTGCTCAGTGGGTTAAGGATCCAGCATTACTGTGGTGCAGTATAGGCCGGCAGCTGTAGCCCCTAGTCTGGGAACTTCTATATGCCACCGGACCTAAAAAGCAACAACAACAAAAAAAAAAAAAAAAAAAAAAAAAAAAAAAAAAAAAAAAAGGGAAAGGGAAAAAAAATCCATACTTATAGCATTTCTACCTCTTTAAATACATCTATTAAACCGGGTGAAAAGTTAGTAACATCTCTTCTCTAAAAAAAGTTACAAGAAGTTGTAATAACTGGTATTAATTCTGTGGAGTTTTTCTCCCATGCCTTTCTTCTTGGCCACCACCTCCCAACCTCATTTTTTTTCTTTTTAGAGCAGCACCCACAGCTTATGGAAGTTCCTGGGCTAGGGATCTAATTGGAGCAGCAGCTGCTGGCCTATGACAAAGCCATGGCAATGCAAAATCTGAACCACATTGGGGACCTACACCACAGCTCATGGCAATGATGGATCCTTAACCTACAGACTGGTGACAGGGATTAAATCCACATCCTCACAGATACTAATTGGGTTTGTCACTGCTGAGCCACAATAGGACCTAACCTTTCCTCTTTTGTTGTTGATACTTGGTTTTTGCTTTTTAATAGGAGCCTAAACAGGAACACACCTTGATCAATCTTCAGTTTGTGGAATTATGCTATTTGTTAACCATCTATATGGGTTATCAGTATGATTTTGAAGAGATAAAAGTCCATACTAATGTCTTAAAATAACCAATCTTTCTCCAGCAGAAAGTCTGTCTCAAAAAGAAAGTTCTTTTTTCCCTCTTCAATAATACTACTCAGACATATATTTCAGTAGTTTGGCTGGTAGAAAACAACAGCTCTAATCTGATATACCACATTAGAAAAATGTCATAGAAAAACAAGATTTGAAGTTGCCACTAACCAAGAGACACTATAAATTCAGTATTTTAGAGATTACTGGTCTTTCCAGGGAAGAAATTCTTAATTTGCTAATGAATACTAGTTAAAGATAACACTTCATATTTTATGATGTAAGTTAAAAAAAAACTTTATCTGAAATTATTAGTCTTTATATCATACCACTTAAGGTCCAGTCAGAAGACAGAAACTACACCAGCTTTTTAACAGAGAAAATGTAATAAGAACTGTTAGAAAAGCAAAAGAATTACTAACTAATAACTGACAAGGCAAGAGATTGGCTTTTATATATTTATCAGCAAAATAATAAAAATAGTAATAATAGTAATAAATACTATGTAATCTGATTAAAAATAAATTAATCTTGAGCTAAAAAAGAAAACTCCACAAAATTCCATATTCTAAAACTAGTTCTCTTTTCCTGGGAAGGAAATATTTTAAAAGTCAAATCACTAAAGGTAAATCTAAATGTTTAAGTTAATGTGTCACATTTTTATTATGTATACTAAATATATGTAAACATCTGCTGGTGCATTATTTTCCTTTCAAAATTTACACAGAAAAAACCCAAACAAAAGAAAAAAAAGGCAGTCATTATTTTCAATTGCTTCATATAATTTTGATACAACCAGCGTGAGATGAAAGTTGCCAAGTGCTGAGATAAATCAAGCTAGGAACACAATTAAAAAAAAAAAAAGCAAGCAACTAAAGGGATAGAATTATCTACTTCAGCTCCCTCCAATACAAAGATTATCTAGATGAATGGCTGTCTTCCCCTTCATTCTGTTAACTTAAGCATAAGCATTATGGTTTGTCAATCTAAAGTCTCAGGTTTTTATGCATGATTTTTCTATAACAGAAAGATACTAAGAGCAAACAAAACAAGGGAAAAGACAAACAAGTGAAAAAAAAAGCTGAAAAACAAAAAATAACACCTAAAGAAAACATCTGATGTGCCAAAATAACTGTAGCTTGTATTTTCCTTGGAATAGCCTACCTCTGGCACACCACCTTTAGAATGAATTATCCTGCCAAAGCTGTGTTTCTTATTATCAACCCATTATAAAGTTTGCAATATTATCGGCAGAATATTTTTTTTGCCTAAAATATAGCAAGTTATACTTTGGTCTGAGCTGAAAAAAATCACCCTTTACATTTTTCTTTAGATAAGCCAGGAGTGACTGATTACAAGTGGTGTCATGTAGATCAGGATCTTCCTATCAATAAAAAAAAGAAAGAGCTGAGAGACCTAGAGCTGCTTTCTTTCTTGTTTAATTTCTGAAGCTTTGAAATCATTCTTCTCCAAAACAGGCAATAATATTTAAAACTTGCATTCAATATACCCAGTGATAAGGAGGAATAAGATTTCAATAAAAATAAGCCATTTGAAATAAGTTAACTTTATCAATTAAAAAGTTTAAATTTATCCAGATTGGAACTATCCTTAAAGTTATAGATACAGGCTTCTTGTCATAGAAATGATGTTTTTAGTCTGTAATTACAGTACTAATGGACATTTGGTGATTCAGTAATGTTAAAATCTAGGAAAGCTATAATTAAAGGAATATTTTAAAAATCATTCTATTATGTGAATATTAATAATGCAAAAAAAACCCACCCCAAAACACTACTTTCTAAAGTTGAGATCACAACATGAAATTCAATTAAAACCAAAAGAAACAAACCCAAGGAGGAAATGAGGACATAAGGACTTTGAAAATCTATTTTCCTGTTTACAGACTTCCTACTGTGTATTAAGCTCTGATGATTTAAAGATGAATAAAATACCCTTGGAAGCTCATAGTTTGTGTAGAGGACTGGGACACATTATTACAACACAAAATGATAAGCATGTACTAGCTACCCATAGGAACACTGAATTCCTAATTCCTACTTTGTGCTGGTGTCATCTGAACCAGGACTTTAAGGAAAAATCTGTACTTCCTTCAAAGGAGAGAGAGAGGTCTTTGCAGACAGAGAAAATGAGTTATTTGTGAAATATGTAAAAGGGCAAAGCATATTTTGACTGCGAACACGGAAGTCGGGAATACGGAAAAAACGAAACATAGGTAATAAAAAGCCAGTTGGTCAGGTTTTAAAGTTTTACACATGCAACTTTTATTTATTTATTTTTGTCTTTTTGCCTTATCTAGGGCTGCACCCGCAGCATATGGAGGTTCCCAGGCTAGGGGTCTAACAGGAGCTGTAGCTGCCGGCCTTTGCCACAGCAACGCAGGATCCGAGCCACGTCTGCAACCTACACCACAGCTCACAGCAACGTCAGATCCTTAACCCACTGAGCAAGGCCAGGGATCGAACCTGCAACCTCATGGTTCTTAGTCGGATTCGTTAACCACTGAGCCACGATGGGAACTCCTACTAAAGTTTTACACATACAACTTTTAGAAAATCAATATTGGAAAAGAATAGGGGAGGTCTTAGCTGGCACTGTGAAGTTGAATTAGTGTTTCTAAGTGGTTTAACTCATGTTCCACTGGAAAATGATTTCTCACTCCACCTTTTATACATCATCACTGTCTAAGAAGTTCTGAGAAAGGCAGACTACAACATAATGGCACGAAGTGACCAACTGGGTTTTAAATCTTAGCTCAGTCAGATTTATTGTGTAGGCAACTTAACCTCTCATGCTTCATCTTTAAAATGTAAATAATACTGTAATTCACTGAATCTAAGACCACTGATTATAAAATACATCATTATTTTATGTAACAGTAGGAAAAAATGTTATCAATTAAACTTTGACATGCAATCAAAGTTTTAAAAACTCATCTTGATTACAGAGATGTTAAAAATGACAGGGGCGGGAGGGAAAAGGATGAAGTATGGTAATTGTATCTACCTCACAGACTGGTTGTAAAGAAAAAAATGAATCAAAAGATGTAAAACCCTTAGTTGAACAGCACCTGGCATATATGTTCAATGTTAGCATGAAGCAGAGGCTTTACTTTCTGTAATATGTAATTCTTTTACTTTCTGTAGTTCTTAAAGGAAGAGATACTGAATACATGTATTCCAAATGCACTCTACCTTGCCTGGGTAAAACTCATTTCTACATACTGGAGATTTTAACATATAGCTTAAACCTCCATATCTGATATCAGGTCCTTTCTTATTCTAAAGATTTATGATCCTGTGATTCAAGTGTACGGTTATCATTGTGTGAAGGGCACTGCATCTGACTCAGTTTCACACTGCCAAAGCATGAGGTGGCAAAAAAGTTCCTGGTAAGATCATTATTTTCCCCAAACAGTCTCTGGCTCAAGTTTTTGATGGTTCAGTCTGGGAAAGTACACATGCCAGGTGTACTGCTTCACACTCAAGACACTGAAGCACCTATGGAAGCTGACTGATGACTAGCTTCTGGAGGAGGCTTTATAAACAATCCCAGATTGCTACACTGACTCTTAAGTTTCCATGTGACATTTCATTTTCTCTGCTGATAATCGAACTCTTATGGATGGAATATATAATCTAAATATAATAATTAGAGCGTCTCAAAAGATAAAAGCACAATATTAAAAATGGGGAAAAGGGGGAGGGACACTAGATGTTTACCTTTAGGACTTATAGCATCACAGTTATAAAACTTATCTCCACTATCACATACATAAAATTTAGTTAGAGCACTGTCATCTTATACAAAAATAGTATAAAATGATAGTAGTCAGAAAATTTTCTTCATAATTACCACAAATTAATGCATCAAATTGCTAGCATTATTTTGTATATTTGAGACTTCTGTTACAGCAACTGCAGATAAACCAAAGTCTCGCCAGCTCAAGTGCCTGTGATCTATAGGAAGCTGGAGGAAAAAGGCCAAAAGGGTAAAAAGAATTAATCTCTTTTTTAATGGATTTAGTGTATTTATACAAAGGGCTATTCATCCAGTAGGTACTAGAGTATAAGATTTTTAATCCTCAAGCACTGTAAAAAACAAAGCAACAGACTTGATCAAAATTTCCTTCACTTTGAAAGATTTCCTAGGATGAGAAGAGAGTTCAGTTGCCAGTGCCCCCATTTACTGGATGTTTTGCCAAAGTAGGTGCTTAGTTAAACGGGAAAACTGTAAAATGCACACCCGTCCATTACACATTACATCTTGAGCAATTAATCTCACGATCACCAAGAACTGTCCAGATAATAGCCTCGATAATACTAAGAGCCACAAATAAAAGATCCTATCGTTATTTCCCTCAGCCTGTCAACCTCTATCCTAATGGCATTTTTACAGAGAAAATTAAGAAAAAAATCAATCATCAAGGACAAGTTAATATCCTTGATTACTGAAGCGTAATTCGTTCTGAAATAAGGAGGTCATATTACCATTTCCCCTCCACACCAATTTGAAAACCCGCAGCAAAGGCCTCCTTTCAAACAGCTTCCAACTCGTTTCCATTGCCAATCTCAACTCCTGTCAACCCGTAACTTCCTTTCAAATATCTGCCCCAGTGGCTTCACTTTGTAAAAAGTGTGCAGAACCCTAAATTAAACGCTTCTGAATCACAAAGGCTGGGTGACACATCCTCCATTTGGCCAAGGGCATCTTTTGCCAGCTGTTACCCCGGCGGCAAGGGAAAATGGGGCGGCCCCTGCCGCTGTCCAACAGCTTGGCCCGGCTGTTATCAGGCAGAGGCCAGGTACAACAAAGGCTAAAGAACACAACCCCTTGGGCGCAGGTGAGGCGGAGGTGTCCCGTCGTAGGGCAGCCTTGGCCTGATACGCTCTGGGCTGGCCCCCGAGGGCCGCCTGCCCGGCTCCTGCACACGAGCCCCGGGCCAGGAGCGTCTTCCCCGGCCCAGCCCACGCCGGAATCGGGCATCCGGCAGCTCCTTCAGCCAGGCCCGGGTGGGCGACCCCGGCCCCAGCGCAGGCGGCTGGCGAGGACCCAAGACCACGGGCGCTGGCCCCGTGGCCGCCTGCACTAGGGTCCGCTCGGTCGGCCCGAGGCGCCAAGCCCGCCGCGCCTGGCCCGCCGCGGGGGGACGTGGGGGCAGCGCCTCCCCAGCGGGCCGGGCACGCAGGCGGGCAGCCGCGTGAGCGTGGGCGTGTGTCGGGCGAGGGGGGCCGCCTCCAGCAGCCGCGTCGCCTCCTCCCCCGGCCAGGCAGGGGGAGGGCCCGCTCACCTCGGTAGCGGCGGGAGGCGAGGTGGCACACTGCGAGCAGCAGCACGGCCACCAGCGCCAGCACCTTGGCGCTCCTCACGCTGAAGTAGTGGTTGATCTCCCGCTTGCCCAGGTTGTAGGCCAGAGCCGCCATCTTGGTTCCTCCATGACAACAGTGCGCGGCGGAGCGGGGAAGGGGCGCCGCACAGGGGCAGCACTGGGGCTGCCGCCGCCGCAGCCAGGCTAGGAGCCGCCAGCAGCCCCCGCGGCCGCCACCCGCGCTTCCCGCGGGGAAGCCTGACCCCGCCGCCGCCGCCGCCGCCGCCGCCGCCGCCGCGCCCCCAACCTCCACCTGCCCCTCTTCGGCCGCGGCCGCCTCGGCGGCCTCCCCCCAGCCCCGCCGCCGCTGCTCCGCCGTGCCCGTTCCCCAGGCGCCCTGGACGCCTGTCTCCTCCCCTTCCTCCTCCTCCTCCTCTTGAGCCTCTCGTCTCAATGGCGGCTGCGACTGCGAGGGGGCTCCGGACGCCCAGCGCTCGGTAGTCACGGGCCCCAGACAGCCCTCCGGGGTCACAGGGTCACGGGCTCCAGCAGGCTGCGGCAGCGGCGGTACCAGAGACATGGGGATGTGAGGAGAGCGGACCAGGGGTTCAGCCCGACCTGAACGCGAGCCTCGGGCTTTCAGTTGGCTCACTGGCCGCTACCTGAACCCAGACTGGGGCCGTAGAACTACTGTTCCAGAAGAAAAGTACACATCGTTACACTCTTTACCTGACACACCCTTTCCTGAGTTTCCGCTCCGTGAACCTGCCAAGCAGGGTGCGAAGGCCACCTAAATGTCACCAAGGCTTTTAGGCAGCCTGTGTCTGGTCAGCCTGGCTGCCCCTCAGATGCTTGTCAAGTGTTGAGACTGCTGGCATCCTTAGCACCCAACCTACTGGTAAGACTAGTCTTAACTCTTAAATCACTGCTTTGCCCATTTCTCTTGAAAACTGAAAAAAAATCCTTGATTTGCCCACTTGCAGTGGGTAAAAGTGCACCAGAGTACAGAATAGAAGGTACAAAATCAACGTAGCTTAGCATAGGTGTTGATGAGAAAAGAACACCACACTTCATTTGTATTGACACAGGTTTGGCTGGGGGATGGGCGAAACATGAAGTGTTCCCAGGACTGTCACTCCTGTGCCTGAAGTTGGTTAATGTTCTGCGGTTACCCCCCCCCCCGACCCAAAAAACACTCCTTTGCCTTTGTTAAGTGCTTGTTACCCCTCGCCCCCTTTTTTACTTGTGCTGCATTCCAGGTGGAATTGGTTATTTATATTGCTTGCCATTCTATTTGCCTTGTTAGTGAATCATTGATTAGTTAGGATGGTTTCAGGTGTTCGCTACAACTTTCCTATTTAGACGTTCCTGAACTTGTGTTTATAGGCCCCCTTAAAATGATAGAATGTTAGAGATTGAAGGGACTTTAGAGATTTTGTCATTCTAGGTTTTTTATCCAAGGAGTCTTTTAATTATATTTTTATCCATGGACCCCATATCTTGAAAAATTTTGTCACTTAAATTAAATCTCATATATCACTGTCATGGATGTAATGCTAATAAACAATAAAGCTAAATAAGTGTACAAACACTAGAGAATGTTCCCTGGAAATTGTCGCTTAATTTTGGCTGTCATTCTTCTGATCCAAGGTTGATCACATGCTGAAAGAATTAAATCAGATACTATAAAAAACAGATAAATAACTCTGCTAACTGTATATGGTCTACCAATCACATCCTAGAAATTTCTTTGATGTCATCAACAGAAAATTAGAATTTCTGATCAGCATGTGATAACTAATGTTAGCCTGCAGGGTTGATTTAATACCTGCCAAAAGAAAAGAAATTTGACATTTGGTTTAATTGCAGTTTCCAGAAGACTTTCCGAAATATTGTAAATAGTTTGTGGACTTCCTTTTTCCTTCCCTCTAGTTTAGAGCTTATTCCTCTCCTCTGCTCTGAATCTCTCCTGTCCTCCTTTCTTGGGGGTGTTGATGACTCCGTCAGTTATCCCTTTGTCAGTCATCCTCTCTTTAAACTCTCCTTCTCAGTGTTTTCCTTCCAACAATAACCTTTATCTTATTAGTGAAGCTCATCCATGAACTGCATTTCTGTGTGTTTATCTCTCCATCTCTTTCCATCTCTGGCAAGTTCTAGAAAGAGTAGTGTTGACTTTTTAGTCTTCATTCTCCCTTTTAAATAACTTTCAAATATGTTGCCTCCTCTCCGTACCCTTGCTGTTGCCTTGGTTAAGGCATGGTTTCTTGCGTGAATTTCTTATCCCTTAAACTTATCTTCCTGAGGTCAGGCTCAAAAACCCAATCTTACAGCTCTCTGCCATTCCTCTAACCAGACTGAACTTGCTGTTTTTTCTTTTTTTTTTTTCTTTCTTTTTGCCTTTTTTAGGCCACACCTGCAGCATATGGAAGTTCCCAGGCTAGGGGTCAAATCAGAGCTGCAGCAGCTGGCCTACCCCACAGCCACAGCCACAGCCACAGCGACGCTGGATCCCCAACCCAAGCAAGGCCAGGAATCAGATCTGCATCCTCATGCATGCTAGTTGGATTTGTTTCCGCTGAACCATGACAGGAACTCACAGATTGAATTTTCTTAAACTCAAATCTGATGATGCCAAACACTAGTTAGTGGCTCCATGTTTATTTGCCTACCCCCAAACCGTCCAGAATATTAACTAAATCTCAGCAGGTTACTTCACCCCTAATAATCTGATAAAAAGAGAAACCATCTGATAAGAACTCTTTCAACCTTGCATTACCTAAAACAAAAACAAAACAAAGCCTGACCACACTTTATTCCTTTCCTTCCTTTTTTTCTTTTTTTCACCAAATATCTATTTTGCATTTTTCCATAGGAGGTCCTGGGGTTAAAGAAGGCAGGAGAAAGAATTGGTAAGGACCAGCCAACACAACAGGAGGAGCACAGTTCCAAGGTACAGACTCTTGTGGTATAAACTGTTTCTGCTTTACTGTGTCCACTTCATTACTGTTTCTAATGATTGGATTTTTTAAATTGGGGTATAATTGACATATAACGTTGTGTTAGTTTCAGGTTTACAATGTGATATTTGATATTTGTATGTATTGCAAAATGATCACCGCAATAAATCTGGTTAATATTCATCACTATACATTCTTACATAATATGTAGTTACAGGATTTCCTTGTGATGAGAACTTTTAAGATCTACTCTCGTAGTAACTTTCAAATATGCAATATAATATCATTAACTATAGTTCTTTTCTAACTTGAAAAATTCCTCTTTTCCAAAGCTGTCTCTTTGGTCTGTGTCCTTAATTGTATTAAGATCATTTCAGGAGTTCTCATCTTGGCTCAGCAGAAACGAATCTGACTAGCATCCACAAGGACACAGGTTCAATCCCTGGCCTTGCTCATTAAGTTAAGGATATGGCATTGCCGTGAGCTGAGGTGTAGGTCACAGACCAGGCTAGGATCCCGTGTTGCTGTGGACTGTGGAGTAGGCCTGCGGTCACAGCTCTAATTCAGCCCCTTGCCCGGGAACCTCCATACGCTGCAGGTATGGCCCTAAAAAAAAGGACCATTTCATTTGAGAACCTGGTCTCATAAGTTTCCCTTCTTTATTTCTACCTTCAATTTATCCCTCTTCACTGTTTGCCCCAAAATGTAATCTCAAATGCTTCCTGTTTAAACCACCTTCCTTAATTCACCACACAATCTCTCTTCTCCCTAAACCATCAAACTTCTTGAAGGAACAGTCTATGGTTACTGTTCCAGTTGTTTTTTTGACAACTTATTTGTTCTTTAAACACTTGAAAACTGACTTCTGCTCCTGTTACTTTACTTAAACTATTGTTTCAAATGTCAACCACACCCTGAATTACCAATTCTAATGTCTTTTTCTTAGCTTTGTCCTTCTTGACTGTGCAGCATTTTTGAAATATTTGCTTTCTTAAAATCTCTTTTTGATTTCTGTGCCACTACATCCTTCTAGCTCTCTTTTTTCTTTCCCGTGCATCTCTAAGAAGAGTTCTCTTGCTTTTTCAAACGCCTTATATAAAAGTGCTTTTTAAGTTTCTTTTGTTTGCCTGCGTTTTGCTTGGGAAACCTACATTGCAATTTGGTTTGGTTTGTTAGGTTTACCATTTAGTTCCCTGAGGTCCCTATCCTTCAGGTCATTTCTGCTGCTCTTTGACTCATCTTTCTCCTCTGCCTTAGCTAAAGAGTTTTCAGTGGGGATCTTGTATGGGTTTTCAGAGGGGAGGTGAAAGATGACGAGCCATTGGATGGTTAAAACAAATTACTAAAGCTTTTATTTATAGTTAATTCCTATTAGAAATAATTAAGGAAGACCTTTTAGATGATACAAACTTTAACACTTCGTAAAGTGGATAGTCTCCTTTTAGAAAATGGTAAAATGGGGGTGGGGGGCTTTTATAGAATAAAGAATAAAGAGCAAGAAAGAGAAATGTCTGCTTGTCTGGATTCATGTAGCCAACCTTGTTTGGAATGAGAGGAAATAGTAGTTGGCTTGCTGTCTGGGAGTTGGCTGACTGGATATACCACATTTCTGGTTGAGTGGAGCATTCATAGGGACACAAAAATTTTGTGATGTGGCATGTTAGGCAGCTAGGCAGGATTAACTCCATCCTGAGCCCAGCAAGTTATTTCAACATTCCTAACTATAATAAAATAAGCCTTCATTAATATTTAATATAAGAATTTCCCCTGGTACTCTGACTTGGTGTATATGTAGAGTCCACTTGGAGAGCAATCCTGAGGAGAAAGTGGGAACTTGAATGTCCAGGGGAGAGAGATGGACAACGGCTCACTTATTTGTTGACTTTCAGCATATTGTACCTGTGAGCCTATCAAATGGATTCCACAGATTATGTTATCCACTCTTATCTAAATTCACGAAATGGAAAGTGACTTTAAAAATCCCCAAGGAGAATGTGAATTGGAAATGACTCTGATCATATAAGCACTGGCAAACAAGAAGAATATACAGAATGGAATCTTCTAATATAAGCTCTTCATCTGCTGCACATGGTTAAAAAAAAAATGTGTGTAATCATGGTATATATTATATATCATACCTGACAGTGATTGTGTATAATTATATATCATTCATCATAGCTATCATATACATATATGAACAATTCAAATATATAAGAAATCAAAAAATTATGAAATTAGCAAGGTTGTTTGAAATAAGAATTTACATCCATGTATTATAAATCGTGGGTCTTGCTGTATGTGGTGCTTTGAGATGAGAGTTACAAGGGATATGAAACCATCAGAATTAACAAACTGTTTAGAAATTAAGCATCCAAACATGAATTAAACCTCTCTCTTTTAGAGCAAAAAAGTTTGTGAACATGTATGAGTGTTTTAAATTACATGTGTTAGTTCTTTAGTAGAGCTGTGCATATTTTGTAACTTAATATATACACATACATTGGAAGGGTGCATGCTCAGATTTTTAACTGTTATGAGTGTACCATCAAGAGCCTAGAATCAGTTAGCGACATCCCATATTCTGTTCATTAATGCTGTCCTCAAAACTCTTTTCTTCTGCCCAGAATGCTGTGCTTTAGGCCCCAATCTGACCATTACAACAGGTTTCTTTTGGCCTCCTTGCCTCTAATTTCTCACTTTTTCAATCTCTTTTTAAGCAATTGCTGCTAGAATTATTTGTCTAAGGCTTATGTTTGATCTTGTCATTTCCCTGCTTAAAAGCTTTGGTGGTTCTCTACTGCAGCAGAATGAATTCCCAGTCCCTAACATGTTTAATGTTGTCTGTGATTTAGCCTAAGTCTCCATTTCTTCTCCTTAGGTCTCATTTTATCCGTCCATGCTAAACTATAGGCCAGGAACATTTAGATCTGTTGCTTTTTTCTATTTCTTTAGCTTGAATACTCCCCCCCCATACCTCATATTCTACTTATTTAAAACCTTTCTCCCCCCCCAACTTCAAGGAGGTATAACTGACAAGTAAAATTGTTTATATTGTAAAGCATGATAATATGACATATGCATACTTTGTGAAATGATTACCACAATCAGAAAATTTTTCTCCTTTAAAGACCTGCTACATTTTGCCTCTTCCATGAACTAAGACCCATGACTCCCTATGGGAATATAACTCTCTCCCTCCTCTGTCGTAGTACTTTGTTTTTAATCGGTGCTTAAGTATGCATTCAGCATAAAGCACCCCCCAATCGGAATAGATATCTTCCTTCCTGCTGCATATTGTGTATATTGGGAAATGCTCAGTTCTGTCTTTGGGGATATATCCTACTACGTGTTGTAATCTACTCAGCCACTGTGTTTCTCTTCCTCTCCTTCATTCCCTTCCCTCCAGATTTTATGCATTGGGGCACAGGGAATTGGTACTTTTTGTATTATTTGTAGGGAAAACTTGTGAAAGACCTAGAAATAGACCAAGATATTATGATTGTCTTCAGTGGGAAACTGGGCATTGTCCAGATTATCTGATTCTATCAGGTATCTGAATCTTTTATTGTCTTTTGAGTTATTTTACATTGCTGTGAGTTATATAATACTTATAGTAATGCAAATGATTCCAGTCCATAGAAATGCAAATTGTATCTCATTGGGATTCAGTTGATTATTGCCCTGTGGATATTGAGCAGTTTTGAAGTTTTACATTTGTTAAGCAAATTTATTTTACCATAGCTAAGGCCTTTATATATGTGATTCTTTGAATTTTCTTTTGAACCAATTGTAATATCTTTCTGGTTCCCTCATTAATTAATAAATTAAATAAAAGCTTTGACACATGTTCATTTTATATCTGTATGAAAGTCATGCTACATCCTCTCCTAAAAATTATCTTTTAATACATGAATATGCCTTGAACTTAAATATTAATATTTCTTAAGTTCAGATTAAAGATCACTTAATGAAGAACACTGGAGAAAACTGAGACACTTTTCTTCTTAGAAGTTTTAAGATTATGGGGTAGAGAAATATTTTCTAAAGTGAATTTGACTTGTCTGAACAGGTGAACAGTTTTCTATTCAGGACTGAAAACTTATTATTATAGTGAATTTGAGTATTGGCCTTTGTATTTTTTGATCGAGTGTACCCCAAACAAAATAAAACAAAACAAAAAAAAACAAATATTTGTATGCACTCGAATACTTTTTTAAAAAAAGATACAAAAGAGTAAGAAATTCTAAGATACTACTTAATTTTTTTACGTGTTTTATTTTCTTTGTTTGTTCCTTTGTTTTGTTTTTAGCGCTGCACCTGCGCATATGGAAGTTCCCAGGCTAGAGGTCAAATCTGAGCTGCAGCTGTCGGCCAGCACCACAGCTCACAGCAACACCGGATCCTTAATGTACTGAATGAGGCCAGGGATTGAACCTGCATCCTCAGGGATACTAGTCGGGTTCCTAACCAGCTGAGCCAAAACAGGAACTCTGAATTTTGCTTTTTTTTTTTTAAACCTGGAAGATTTCACCTTTAAAAACTTATACTTAAATCTCAGTAATTAATTGGGAAGTCGTATAAAAGTTTTATACTTTTAGAGTATGAAGATTATGATATCTTCAAGGTAAGAAACATACTGAATTCTGTTCACACCTGTCTTGGTCTTCAGACTGGGAAACGCTTGGGAGTCCACCTTAGGTCTCTGGTTCTTTCTGTCTAAACTCTTGGTTTATCTTTAACTCTTGGTTATTCTGCTTCTCCCACCTTTTCAGCTTCTCTTCTATCTCATTTCCTTCTGCTACGAATTGTAGAGTTTCCCAAGTGCCTGAATTTTTGAGAAAGCTCTTCACTCCCCACCCTTGTAGAATCATTCACTTTACTGTTTGGACAAAAGTGAAAGCAGAAGGAGTAGGGGGATGGACAGATTGGAGACAGGTTTTAGTAGGAAAATTGATAGATGATAGACCATGGAAAGATAAGAGGAGAATCAAGGGTGACTTCTCTTTCTGCCATGAGCAACTGGGGCTTCAGAGACCACTCACTGACATGGAGTAGGGGCAAGCTTGGCAAGCGTAACATTTGTTCAGTTTCTTCTTGTTTGCATCAAAGTATATTTAGAAATTAAAACTCATACAATCCAATACATATTAAATTTTCGCTTGTGAAATTCTGCCCATCATACCCTTTCTCCAGGGCAGAAAACTACATCTTTGCTACTCTATTCACAAGTCGCACATTTTTTTTTCAGGTGAAATCAACATTTCCTATCAATAGTTAACAAACAAAAGGAGAAAGGAATGGTAGTGTAACAACTGTTTTGCCTTGGGTCTTCCTCAAAGTCTAAGACAAATTCTCCTGTCTGTAGAATGGTTGTTTCAAATTAGGTGGAAATTCAGTTCTTTGCTTTTAAGAAATCCCTTAGGGAAGGCAATATGAGTATCTCCCATTGTTTCTGAGGTGAAGAATGTTAACTACTGATCAGATCAGAGTGGGGCAACTTTTAAAGGAGAAAAAAAATTCAAAATGATCTGAGTGGTTTCACAGTCTTCTATTCCAAATGGTACTGACATTTTCATTAATCTTGTTAAAGAAAACAATAGAATTTAATTAACTTAGTGGTGTTTCAACTGAAATGGCCAAAACTGCCCAAGGCCTCAGGTGAGTCTAATGTTGTTAGTAGCACCTTGGCCTTTTACTTTACACTCTGTCACCTTTGAACATTTATAAACAAATTAGGATTGCTTTTTGTATAATGCTGTGAAGCTCACAGGGAAGTGTGAAAATGTATAAGGTAATGTCTGTAAAATACTTTAAGTGATTTATTCTTTAGCCAGTTTTTCCTAAGGGATACTTTGTCTCACACACTTGCAATTGCCATCTACCTAGATGATGAAGAGCAGTCTTCAGCTAAACACTTAGTGGGTTGCAGGAGATGACTCATAGATCCTTTTACTCTTTGCATGCAGAACATACACTTACAGTTCCCATTATGAAATTCTGCCTTTCAGACTAACATTTTTTTTTTTTTTTGGTGACATTTAGATATCATTTTTGGTTTGCAGAAGTGGCAGGTATAACTTTGTGGTTGTTAGTAAAAAGTTTCTACTACGGGGGTAGAAGAATGTAGTAAAAAGAAAGAAAAGCGTAGGTTTTGAAAGAACATTCAGGGTTTGACACCTGGCTCCACCATTTACTATCTAGATAATGTAGCAAATCATTTTACCTGTTGAACTTCCACTTTCTTACTTGTAAAATGAGGATAATAAGACCTATCACTCAAGGTTGTTTTTTTGACTAAATGAGTAATGTATAGTTTTTGACACTTAGGCAATGCTTGATAAAAGATTCTTTCTTCTTTCAAAGTTCATTGTTGCTGGTAAATTCACTGGAAGTTTTCTTAAATTTTCTCTCTACCAGTTAACATGTATGTCATGGAGACTGGGTGTTTAATTAATAGAAAATAGCCAAATCAAACATGGATCCATTCCTTCAGGTAATTAAATAATCCATGGTCTAGTTTGTTAAACAATACTCCATTATGATATCGAAAGATCCTGTCGTCCACCTTTTTTGCCTTATTTACAAGTTTTTGTTTTTTGTTTTTTTGCTGTTTTAGGACTGCACCTGCAACATATGGAAGTTCCCAGGCTAGGGGTTGAATCAGAGCTGTAGGTACCAGCCTACGCCACAGCCCCAGCAATGCAGGATCCGAGCTGTGTCTTTGACCTACATTACAACTCACAGCAATGCTGGATCCTTCACCCACTGAGCAAGGCCAGGGATTGAACCTGCATCCTCAGGGATGCTAATCGGGTTCCTAACCTGCTGAGCCACAGCAGGAACTGCCTTATTTACGTTTTTAATAATTTGCTTAACAGCCCATTCTTTGGTCATAAATAACCTATAGAGATTTATTTTTGACCACGCATACAAAAGGCTGGTATCATTATGTTTTGGATTGATTTTTAACATAGTTCAGCAAAAGATATTAACTAACCATGTATGCCCCCTTTAGCATTCGTTATTGAGCAACTGTAGAGACCAAAGAATTAAATTCTGCTGAGTATTTTCATTAAGAAATACAAGCTTCAATGATTTAAAAGGATTTTTTTTCTATCCTAAGATTAGAAAACCAGGCCCAAGAAAATCTGTCCACCAGTATTTCACCGCATTGCTTACAGATTCAGGTGAATTCCTTCTTACTTGAAGTCCCAAATATGCTAAGGTTCCTGACCAGCCAGTAAGTGATGTTGCTTTTGATTTGTGAGGCTTTAACCATAAAACAAATACTGGGCTAGTTTTGTTTTATTTGGATAGGATTTATAGGTATTGTTTTCACATATAAAATGCAAGCTTGTTAGTGATGGGATTTCCGTATCTGATTAAATGTCATTATTTTCAAATATGACTTTCAGGTATAACTTCTATAACAATGTCAAAATCTCTGTTGGAATGCGAAACATAATTTTTTAATTAGAAAAAGGAAGCTATACAGCATTATACAGAAAGTAAATGGTGAAAGGAAGATAACTTCTTTTTGACTATGCAAGTGACTTTGGAAACTCAGTAAAGACATTTGGTTCTAAATTCTGAAGGAGGCACTGAGAGCCATTTTTAAAAAAAATTTTTCTGCTTTTTAGGGCCACAGCTGCAGCATATGGAAGTTCCCAGGCTAGGGGTCCAATAGGACCTGCAGCTGCCGGCCTACACCAAAGCTATAGCAATGTGGGATTCGAGCCATATCTGTGACCTTCACCACAGCTCACGGCAATGCCAGTTCCTTAACCCCCTGAGTGAGGCCAGGGATTGAACCCGCATTCTCATGGATCCTAGTTGGGTTTGTTACCGCTGAGCCACAATGGGAACTCCAGGAGCCATTTTTTAAAAACTGTTCCTTTGATGTTGAAAGAGAGTTGGAGACAAATTACCAAGTAAAGGACTTATTCATACAGGCATCAGAAAATAGACAGTTACAAATAAATGCCATCAGTATTCCAAACCAATAACTGTAATTAAATTTCCTTTATCGGTTCGTTTATTTTTATGTATTTATTTCTTGTTCTCCTGCATCCTGAGTCATCATCCTGCTTCCATGAAATTGTCTCTTTCTGAACTAAAGAGAGTCCTGGAAATCCCAATTCATTCCCACATATATCTGACAATTGTGCAAGCAATGTTATCTTTATGCTCCAGAGTTGTTACTTATGAGCCTATTCATTGAACTGTCAGCAATTAAGAGTACATGGTATAGTCCTTGCTATGCAATTCCAAGATTGCCCTGATTAAAATTTTAATCTGTGAGTCTTTTGGTAAGCATCAGAAGATAACAGGAATCATGTCAATGATTATGGTTAATATATTGTGGTAACTGTGAAAACTGAAGACAATAAAATTCTGTATTGAACTCAGTACATAATTTTTTGGTAAGAATTTGATCAGTATTTTTCCTGGGAGTAAGAGTGTGTTATGGACAGTGAGGGCACTAAAATATCTCCAGGGCCTTTCAATTCATTTTATAATCTGTACAGTCTCTGAAACATATATGTGATTATATATTTTATCTGTAAAATTTACCATTTAATTTTGCCACTCTTTTGTTCTGTTCTTAGAGTAGAGTTGAACTAATCTAGAAATGTGGAACATGTAAGAAAATAATTATTTGGGGCACCACTTCTTTTATAGAGCAAAAGAAGAAGTCTTCATGAATTTCTAGGGACCTTATGGGTAATTTCAAAGAAATTTTGTATGTAAAGAAAATCCTGAAGATTTTGTTTTTCTGAATCTAAGATATGATTGTGGGAAAGCTAAATCAAGAGTTATCAAAATGCTTTATATCATTTATTAAGACAAGATCAGGTGTGCCTGAGAAACAGTAAATTAACTACCTATTAATCAAAATGACCATACACTAGTCTAAACAAGAAAAAGGTATCACAACTGAAAGGAATCTTAGTTTTTTCAGAAATGAGGAACTTTTATGTTTTTGTTGCTTAATAACTAAGGGCTTGACAAAGTCATCACAAAACACAGAAAACTATTTTGATGGGATATGAAACTTCCAACATGCAGACAGATCACACAGAATGTAAACGATTAACTATTTACTGCCCCTTGTTAAGAGAAGATAAAGAGTTCAAGATAAACTGTCATTTTAATACATAGAAAATCATATTTTAGATTTGCATTAGTATTATATTTAGCAGTAAAGTATTCATGAGCTCCCTGCCCTCTTTTTAAATTATTTTACAAATAAACCCATCAAATTGAATGAATTTTTTCAAATTCGAAAACACTTCATTGCTTCTTTCAGACTCATTCTTTTTAGTTTGAAGCAAATACATCTTTTTCCCAGCCAATCTATAAATTTCTACATTTATTCAGGATTTGTCTTAACACAGTCTTTTTTCACATTCTGGAAAAACCAGACTTTTAAAAATAAGACTACTTTCCTTTCCTTGAAAACAAAAACACATCCATTACCTTTCATTCACAGTTGTACTTTTCTGCTACTATTGTTTTAGCAGTCTTTAATTACCTGTTTGAATTATGATTTTCAGTCAAATTAATTAATTTCTATTTCGTAAGAAAACTGGAAAGTAGTGTAGAAGAATCTGTCATACACAGCAAATTAACAAAACTCATAAATACACATAAAACACTAAAGTCATGTGCATCCATTTTTAACCTTTTTATTTTTATTGTTTTTAAACTCATTGAATTTTTTTGTTTATAATTGTAGAACCATCATCACAACCAAATTTTGCAACATTTCCATCCCAAACCCCCAGCCCATCCCTCCCCCCAGCCTGTCTCCTTTGGTAACCATAAGTTTCTTGAAGTTTGTGATTCATTTTCTGTTCATTGTATCCTTTTCTAGATTCTACATATAAGTGATAGCATATCATGTTTGTGTCTCACTGTATAACTTCACTTAACATGATAATTTCTAGGTCTATCCATGTTGCTGCAGATTCAGTGTTTCATTCCTTTTTATCACTAAATAATATTCCACTATGTACCACATCGTTTTTATCCATTCCTCTGTTGATGGACATTTAGATTTCTTCCATGTCTTGGCTATTGTATATAGTGCTGCAGTGAACACTGGGGTACATGTATCTTTTCCAGTCATGGTTTTCTCTTAATAGATTCCCAGGAGTGGGATTTCTGGATCAAATGGTAATTCTATTTTTAGTTTTTTGAGGAATCTCTATATTGTTCTCTGTAGTGGTTACACCAATTTACATTCCCACCAACAGTGTAATAGTTTCCTTTTCTCCACACCCTCTCCAGCATTTATTGTTTGTGGATTTTTTTTTTTTTTTTTGATGATGGTTGTTCGGCTAGTGTAAGGTGCTACCTCATAGTAGTTTTAATTTGCATTTCTCTAATAATTAGTGATGTTGAACATCTTTTCACAGGTTTTTTGGCCATATGTATGTCTTCTTTGGAGAATTGTCTGTTTAGACTTCTGCCCACTTTTTGATGGGATTGTTTGTTTTTTGGTATTTAGCTGCAAGAGGTGTTTATATATTTTGGAGATTAATCCCTTGTCACTTGCTTCATTTGCAAATATTTTCTCCCATTCTGTGTGGGTTGTCTTTTCATTTTGTTTAGGATTTCCTCTGCTGTGCAAAAACTTTTAAGCTTGATGGGGTTCCATTTGTCTATTTTTGTTTTTATTGTCATTACTCTAGGAGATGGATCTGAGAAGATATTGCTGTGGTTTATGTGAGAGAGTGTTAGGCCAATGTTTTATATTATCTGGTCTTATATTTCGGTCTTTAATCCATATATTTTTTAATTTATTTTTTTCTTTTTTGGGTGCACCTGTGGCATGCAGAAGTTCCTCAGCCTCAGATTAAACCCAAGCCACAGCAGTGACAATGCCAGGTCCTTAAGCCCCCCATGGCACCAGGGAACTCTCTATTTTTCACCTCTTTAAATTAGTAAATGAATACAATCATTAACATGACCAACAAATATAGACACTATAAGAAATAAAAGCATATATATAAACATTTTGTTGGGTGACCACATTTCAGTTTCATGTTTTGCTTAAAAATTATGTAGGTATCCAAGGTTATGCATTAAATAACTTGATTTAACATTTGTCCAAGGTTTTGAAGTTACATAGGAATCTTGGTTAAGTTGACGTATAACAACTTAGAAAATCATTTATCAGAATTATAATTTAAGAATTTATTTAGACCGTGTGTCATAGTTTAATAATTGGGACTGAGAACTGAGATCCCCTTTATCAATTTGACTTAAAAGTCATTCCAGGAAATTTTCGTCCAGGAATATAAATCTGTAAGCCAATCGACAATTTCATTATTAGCTTCAGGAAATTCCTGAAACGCAGTTTATCCATAGAATTTGTTTACTTGGCCAAACAGCTCTGTCTCCTATCAGGATAATAGATTATTCAGTTGGCCAAGTAAGTAGCTTATAAAAAAATTACTTATTAAGACTCATGTCAAGAAGCTGAATTTGCTTTGTCCCTAAGTCTTAAACTATTATGTCAAGGACTGTCTCCATCACAATTAGTCTTCTCGTCCTGACAAACCTATCTTTTTTTTTCGGTCTTTTCTAGGGCTACAGGTGCAGCATATCAAAGTTCCCAGGCTAGGGGTCCAATCAGAGCTGCAGTTGCCAGCCTGCACCCTAGCTACAGCAACGCAGGATCCGAGCTGTGTCTTGAACCTACACCACAGTTCACCGCAACGCTGAATACTTAACCCACTGAATGAGGCCAGGGATCAAACCAGGGTCCTCGTGGATCCTAGTCAGGTTCCTTAACTGCTAAGCCACGAGGGGAATTCTGACAAATCTATCTTCAACCACTTAAGACCTGATCCCTAAGCCATTCCCTAATATCCCCATCTTGGGTCATTACTAGAATCTCTCACAGTAGTGTTCTCCCTTATTGCAGTAGGGCTAATAAAATTAGCTTTGATTGCTCAACAGAAACTGAGTTAATAAATGTGTATTGCTTTAAGCTTATAAGTTTGTGGTACTATTGTTATGCAGCAATAGGAAATTAATAGGATCACATTGATAAAACCAGGGAAGAATTATATAGCTGTTTTCAAACCAAAAGTTTTTAAACCAGCCTAGTTTGTAAAAGATTCAATTTTATTACATGAATTTGTGTTTTTTTACAGACTTGCTTCTGTTCTTGAGCTTTCTGTAAGATTTTTCTTTTTAGGGCTGCACCTGTGGCATATACTGGTTCCCAGGCTAAGGGTCGAATTGGAGCTGCAGCTGCTGGCCTACACCACAGTCATAGCAGTGAAGGATCCAAGCCTCGTCTGGGGCCCACACCATCACTCACGGCAATGCCAGATCCCCGACCCACTGAGCGAGGCTAGGGATTGAACCCTCATCCTCATGAATACTAGTCAGATTTGTTTCCACTGGACCGAAATGGGAACTACTGTAAGATTCCTTTTTTTTAAGCCTGGTTTTACATGTACAATTTCTTTATTTTTTGAGAAATTTGGTAATGTTAGAGTTAAGTGCTTATTTTTCTTTATGAACCAATTAGAATGAAGGTGTTTGGATTTGAGATATTTTTATTTTATTTTTTTAATTTTTTAATTGCATTTATTTATTTATTTGTTTATTTATTTATTTATTTTGCTTTTTAGGGCTGTACCCACGGCATATGGAGGTTTCCAGGCTAGGGGTCAAATCAGAGCTACAGCTTCTGGCCTACGCCACAGCAATGCATGATTCAAACCACATCTGTGACCTACACTATAGCTCATGGCAATGCCAGATTCTTAACCCACTGAACGAGGCCACTGAACTCTTGGATTTGAGAGATATTACAATTTAGTTTATTTATATGTCCTAAAGATACGAATACTCAAACACACTGAGAGGTAAATGTTCTTCTCAACTACAGATAAGCAGACTTGCTGAGAGCTTGCAGCTTTAGTTCTACAACTTCAATCATAGGTTAACATTAAATGCAGAACCATAAAAACTCACTAAAGCAGACCTCAAAGGGAGCATAAAATATTTTCTTGACTGAGTTGAATTCACATGTAGTCAAACAAATGGCTAACAACCTGGATTCTTTTATCATCTCTCACTTAACTGATCCCAATTATATCCTGACAGATGATCATAAAACCAAATTCCCAAATACTGCTGTCACCAATGAGGAATAACTTGTTGACTGTGCATAACCAGACTTGTATATACACAAGATGCCTTCTTGAGGATGAAATCAAGACTGTCCAAGTGGTGTAGTGTACCCGCTGATCCATAGGTCCAGCTGTGGAGTCAGACACAACAGGAATAGATAAATAGTCTTGGCCAAAAAACAGAAAAAAGGTAACAAAAACTTCTACAGTGTACTCAGAGAACAATGATTTAGGCTGTTTTAACATCAAAGAGTTTACATGGGGAGTAGGATGGCCAAAGGGGTCATATTACTGATGACTTTGACTGTTAAAAAGTGCCAGTGCAACCTTGTTGAATATGTTAAAATACATGTCTTTTTAAAAATGTAAAAGTACAACTTTCAAACAGATATAAAAATGAATAGATGTTAAAGATTTAATTTAACTCATTAAGGAGAAAACTGGTGAGGTATTACAAGTTCAAGGGAGAATTTAAAAAGAGACATTTGCAAATCAGAAATATTGAAATGTGCAAATTGGAGTAAAATTGGCCTCAGGTAGGCAGGTGGGAAAGGAGTAAAGTTAAGGGACTCTCCACCAGGTAGAACTTGCACAACTATAGACAATAATTGTTGTGCATTGTTATCAGTTATCTACAACTTACAGAACTGTAAAATAACTCAAGAACAAAGGTGTGATCTAAATAATACAGACTCTTATATTGAAGCATAGTTTTTTTCCATACAGTGAGCTTGGCTGGCTTAATGATGTGAAAGATGTGAGGCAGATTTGAGAACTGATTTAGGGGTAGAAACTACACAACTGGTAGTTGCTCAGATGTAGTGAGTGGGAAGGAGCAGTCAAGATCATTCATCACACACGTGGTGGTTGCCATCGTGTTTGGTGGTTGCTTCACGTGGGCTGGATAATGACCTGCAATGAAGACAAAATTGGGGAAATGTTTTGAGAGGGGATCTTTTGGAAACCCAAGTTCTGTGATAGTAAAAAGGTCGCCATCTACAGCATTATCATTAGACCGCCCTCGTTAAAGCCACATCAAATAATCATGCAATATAAGTGAAAACAGTGTGCTTACTCTGCCTGGCACCTACTGGGTAAGTCCTTTGTCTTTTCCTTCTGAAATTGACTTAGAATATATGACCTTTTTTTGGGGGGGTGCACTTGTTCAGGAATCATTTGTGGACCTACAGAAAAAAAAATTCAAGAGGGAATTTATGAAAGTCTTAAAGGGAACCGTGGGAGACATTGCTCAGTATTTTTCTTTTTCCCCAAGTATGAATTTGTTAAGAGAATATTCTGATTAAGGAAAAAGGAGGAGGAACTGAAGAAATATTATGCTTTTTTCTAAAAGTTTGGGGGAAAAGGCAATTGTATGATCAGGGACTTTTTCATATTAAAAATATGAAGAACACTCGGTTCTTTTTTATAGCCATATTACTGTTTGCTTAGCTTAAGGGCCTTTGAAACTCAGTTTTATATCAAAGATCTGCTCTAAACTAGTCAATTTGCTGTTCTGGTTTCCCAACATTTTAAATTTTCTCCTTAAATTAATTTGTCTTTTCTCTTTGCTACATTTATGAACATGAGGTGCTACATATTTTTGTTCCTTGTTTAAGGAAGGAAGGGAGGGAGGAAGGATGGTAATAGAGGAAGAAAGAGGAAAAAAAGGAAAAGTGGATGAACCCTGGTTCTAGTTGTAATTTGATCACTAGCTTGTTCCAGAAGCTAGTCTGGTCACTCTGGTAGATCTAGTATCTCTTTTTCTTGTTTTGAGCACTGGAGAGTAGTAAAACCTTCAAACCACAGCTTTCCTTAAACTTCATTATTCTTTCATTTATACCATCAATCAATAAATATTATTCAGTGCTTCATACATGCCTAGTCATGTACTGGAGGCTGGGGATATGGTAGTGAATTAAGGCATCCCTGCCCTCTCATGGGTGGTAGTAAAAAGTAAACAAACATAAGTAAAATAAAGTTTAATACAGGATGCTAAATAAAAGAGACCTTTTTTTTTTTGTTACTCTTAAGTGAATGGCTTAGAAGCCAAATCTGAGGTTGAAAAATGTTTTGAGTGCTCCAGATTCTAAAGACAACAGCAAAAAATTGAGGTTAGAGTTTGCTTCCCTGATTCTCCTGAACCATCAGGCCAGTTCCCCTTTCTTCATTCCTATTCTGTTTCTCTAGGATTAGAGAAGGATGGAGAGAGAAAGAGAAGCAGCTGCCTAAAGCGAGGGTGTTTAGCATGTTCTCTACTTAGTGGTGTTGCGAAGTTTCCTAAAGGTCATGTATTTGTTAACGCAGTTGCCAAGTGTGGGTCACTGCAGAGAGCTACCCATAGAGCTTGGGGGTATCTGCAAGAAAGCAAGACTGCATCTTGTTTACTGTTGGATCATTGGCTTATGCCTGTACTTGCTGATCTGCCTCTATGCCATTTTAACATAGAGGAAAAAAAACCTGGAAACAAATGACAGGATGGAGAGAGGAAGTTTCCCTTGAAACTTTTCATGGCAAAGATATGAGAGTTCTGAAGTTCAAATAGGTACTATAAACTGTAGATGGACTGCTTGTCCTTGAAACTTTTCATGGCAAAGATATGAGAGTTCCGAAGTTCAAATAGATACTATAAA
This sequence comes from Catagonus wagneri, assembly GCA_004024745.2. Taxonomy (NCBI): domain Eukaryota; kingdom Metazoa; phylum Chordata; class Mammalia; order Artiodactyla; family Tayassuidae; genus Catagonus; species Catagonus wagneri. The sequence goes on from PVHT020000174.1 coordinate 6,285,217, forward strand.
CTGTAGATGGACTTGAACTGACCTTCTAGTATCTCACTTGGTGAGTAGGTTTTGATACCAAGAGTGTTGTGGTGTACCGGTAAGGCTATTGTGGAAGGGTAGAAGATGTGAACCAGAGTGGGACTTAGTCAAGGATTCCTCAGGGTTTTCTGAAGAACTAGCAGCTGGAGGCTTACTGCAAGGGAAACAAGAAAGGCCAGGGCGTTTTACCCAGAGAAGCTTCAGTGACCAAGAGAGAACAACTGACAAGGCAGCCAGTTACATAACATCTTGGCCTTTTTCACATTTTTCCCTTTTCATCCCCAATTTTCAGAAGCCCTAATATTGAAAGAAAATGAGAAGAAGTATTAGGAGAATGAGACAGAGGTTTAAAAACGAACTAGACTGATTTTTAATAACTGAAAGTGACTTAATATCTGTGAGAGCTGCCTGAATTATTGTTAATAGGGAGGAAAGGAAAATTGAACAGTGCAAGGTTGAAGGCAGTGATCAGAAAAAATAAAACTGTTTCTTGCTTGTTCCTCTATGGAGTTCAAACTAAACACAACAAAAAAATTACAAATAAGTGGGATAATTTTGTTTGATGTTAATGCTGTGAAGCAAACAGAGTAATGCGTAAAAAGTAACTGTGAGGATAAGAATGGTTAGGAGGCTATGTTAGCTATGCTGGTCTAGAAAGCGCCTTTGAATTAAGAATTTCTATGATGAGAAAGAGCCACTCATTCCAGACTCTGGGGCAAAAGTATAACATGCCCCAAGGTAAGATTGAGCAAAATGATCAGCATGGCTGGAGTTTAGTTAGGCAGTGACAGAAGATACTTCTGGTAGTACGGGCAGAAAGCCAAGTAACAGAAGGCCTTGTAGGCCACGGTAAAATATTTTGATGGCAATTTTGCTTTCCTCAAATTTTTTTCAAACATTTTCTTGGCCCTAGTGCCTTTGTAGAAGACTCTGAATTTGTTAACCTAATATTATTTACAGGGTACGCATATCATATAATTCTGATCTCAGAGGTAAGAAACTATTAAGACATCCTACGTTTGTTCTTGTATGATCTCAGTGCTACTACTGTACAAAGACAGTTACAAAAATTTGTATCTGCTATTCTTTCTTTCATTTCAATCAACTCTTCATTCCTGAGGATTAAATCCTAACCCGTCATGGAGGTACACATACTTAAGTAGTTATAATTGACGTCTATATTCTATATCCATTTGCTGTGAGACTAAAATGATGGGTTCGAGTGTTGTTGTAAATAATTCATATTAATCATGCCCAAAGGAACAACAAACTATTAACTTTCTAGCGTGTAAAAAAATGAAATATGTGAAAAGCATATTAATAATGAAAGCATGACAGCTAAAAGTTCTGCTCTGTGAAATTTATGATTTTACCCCACAATGTAAACCTTTCCTCTTGGACTTAGCTATGAACTCCAGAGATGGAACTCTCTGGCAGGAGCAATATGTGTTGTCTCTCATTAGAGTCAGTTCTTCCATAACCGCGTTAAAGAATGCACAGACTGCCAGGGACATGTGTGCAGCCCTTTAGCAGCAGTGTTCCTGGCTTCTTCTCTAATACAAATTGCAGACCTCTCGGTATTATCCTTAAACTTCTCGCAGCTACACTTATGCAAATAATCATTCTGAATCCAACGTGATACCTTTTACTTAATCCTGGAACATTAAGTATTGCAGTTGTCTCATGGAAGAAACTGAGAGAAAAATTTCTATTTGGTATGGAAATAACTCTATAAAGTTCATGATAAATGAAGGCTTATGAATAGTATATCAGTTTTTGCAGTCATCATTATAGCAGTATATTTCCTTGGGTTCTTATGGGAAATTATTTTTTTTGGCACATCTTTGGGAATTATTTCCTGTGTTCCATTAGATCCATGGGATGACATCCTAAAATGATGGATGCAGGTCTGTTGTTTTGTTAGAATGCTCTATAACTGCTCTTAGGCCTCCTTGTTTGAATGGATATTGTATTCTCTTTGAATATTATCTGAAAATATGATTCATAGTTTAGTCTTAATGTTTTCAAAAACAACAACAATAACAACAACAAAAAACCTAATAACACTTAATGAACAAGAAGGAAGCTTGTTGTGGTGGAAAGAGTAGTAAACAGCAGAGCAGGTAATCCTTGTTCGAGTTGTGATTCCTATGCTAAGTATACGACCCATGACAAGTTACTTTAGCTGTAGTGCCTGTTTCTTTATAACTTATTTTAAAGATCCATTTCACTTTATGTTTCCTATTATCCTAATATTTTCAGCATTTAGTAAATATTAACTTGGTAACTAAAAATTCTATTGGGGAGACAAAATTGAAGTACAAAAGTTATGGAAAATATGTAATCAATTCCTGACTTATATAGTGTGTTAGTAAGGGATGTTGATTGCAAGTAACGGAAATCCACTGACTAAGCTGTCAGGGAATCTCACAATCAGTTGAGGGCTGGGTAGGGGACCAGGCCTGGGAATGGCAAAGATTCCAGGGAGCTCTGAAGAGTAGTGAAACAGGATTCTGCTATTATGTTGACACCCAGTGTATGACTATCAACCATATGTTTTGTCCTTGCCTCACTTGTTCATAGTCCAGGATGAGAGCCTTCATTCAGTGGGCTGATGTGGGGTAACATGCCCATCCTTTGGCAGTATTTAGTGATGGGAGCCTGACAGACAGGCACCCATAATTGCTCTCCAAGTATGATAATACACAGAGAAGGGAAATTATTCCCTGAAAGGATGTTAGAGTGCTTTTAAAAAGTAGAATGGCTAATAACAACATCCACTATGTGTTAAATCGCAGAGGCTAGAGGAGCGAGTTCAGTTTACAGCTATTGAGAGGCATTATGAAAAGGGCTGTGTAAATGTTGAGATGAAGTCCATGAAGGGAGATTAAAAATGCTAAACCAAAGAAGTAAAGAAACAAAAAACCAAAAATATATGGAAGGCACCAAAATTCCGTCTGTGGGACTTTCATTATTGTTTCTAGTCAGCTACATTACATCTTTTACTTCTCAGAGAGGCTTTATGGTCACTCTTGGGAGAAAGAGAGCGTTGTAGCCCTTGGCATAGTCGTATTCTCTAAACCTAGCAAAATTGCATCTTATCAGAGCTCACTGTTACACTTTTTCCAAAGCCATCTGAAAAATGCATAGTCACATTCTCCAGGGCACTGAGAAATTTATGGGTTCCTCAGGCTCCACAACCATTCAGATGATATGTCATCTTCTACATTATAAAAACAATAAGCTCAAAATAATGTTTAAAAAGAGCTAGTACAGTAGATAAGAAATCACATATTTGTTGTTATTATTGTGTAACATTTTTTCTTCTACGTTTTTACTAAGCTTTGTTGATGAATTAGAATAGGGTGTGGTTTATATGTTGATAATTGCTTGTCTTTTCTAGCAACAGAAGCATACATACTCTCTTTCCACAAGACTCTGTGTGTGACAGTAGCTATCCCTTGACTAACTAGTTTCTAACACTATTTATTAGTAACCAATAGGGTTGCACCTAAGACTTTGGTGGCTAAGATGTTCAAGTTAAATTTTAATTCTCCTTTGCCCATAACATGGTTAAAACTGAGGCTTATAGATCTTATTTCATTTTTAACAGAGAAAAGTAAAACTTAATGGTAGCAACCTGAGAACAAGTGAAGACCCCCACTTATCTCTGTCTCAACACAATTTCAAGGGGACACCTAAAACCTACTTCAAATACAACATTTTCAGGACTTTAAACTTGGGGATTCCTCTGTGCTGAGCACACATTTTAGGAACTCAATAAATATTGGTCGATTTAATTCAAAACACACCTGGAAACTGATAGAGAAGTCCTTCTTCATGTTGACTGTCATGAAATTACATTACATTTGTTTGTGGTTGTCCTGTAAAGTAGAGCTCTCACTTGGTCACAGAAATAGTCGGAAAAGCAAACAACTCTCTAGATAACATGAGTAAACATGGATAAAATACATTTATAGTTTCCTACCTTGATGATGGATTTAAAAATATCTTTGTTCTTAGATGGTCAAGAAAGAGAAAAGTTGAACAGGAAAAAAATATTTTTTACTCAAAACTAGTGAAAATAATTGTATAGTAAATTGGAAAAAGTTTGAAGTCTGGAGTATTTTTTTAAATGTTATCTATTATATATTAGCTTATTTTGCTTGGTGCAGAGTAGGCAGTATTGACTTTCCCTTCTTTAATTTCCGTTTTCTTCCTGAAAGTGATAATTGACAGTTGACACAAGTGGGATGAGAAAACAAAAGTGCGTATCTCCCCCCGCCATTAGATGTGAAGAATATGTTCTGTTGTGGTAAATTTCTGCCCATAAGGCTGGCTGGGATGCCAGTAGTTAGTGGGCTGCTATGGTTAGCACTGATGCACAGAAGGAACAGAAATGTGAAGGCAGATCAGGCTGTGAGAGGTGTGTTGTCAGGGCCAAGCTAGCAGCTGGCTTTCTAGACACCTTGCCCTGTGAGCCCTGTGAGCGGGCTTTATTTTGGTGAATTTATCACAGTCAGTGGTCTGACCATGCGCTTGTCTAAGCTTGAAGCACTGAAGCTTTAGTCAGCTCATGAAATGGGTGCATTTCTCAGTAACAATTTCATGTAAACCACATTCGCAAGATTGATGTCCAAAATTTAGTGCCAATTTATTAATTTTTAATGGGAAGTATAGTTGTCACACTAATCAGAAAACTACAGTCTATGATCAGTCCGTTCGCTTTCTGTAGCTAATTGAACATGAGATGTCCAGTTATAACCTGAAGCTTACTTGATGATTGTGAAATCAGAACAAAGGGAATTGGTTAAATAAACATTCTTTAACTGTTAATGCATTCAGGACACAGTCAACCTAACTGGTCTGAGAGCTTTTCTTCTCTCTTTTAAGTCTCTTACATCCTGAGCTTAAACATTTAAGGTTGATTGTCCTTCATCTCCCAGTCTCAGGGAGAAAATTGTAAATCCTTCATGTACTGACTTCAGGAGAATTTTACTTTTAACTTTTATTCTAGGAGTTCCCATTATGGCTCAGTGGTACCAAACCTGACTAGTTAGTATCCATGAGGACATGGGTTTGATCCCTGGCCTTACTCAGTGGGTTAGGGAACCAGCGTTGCTGTGGCCGTGGGGGTAGGTAGGCAGCTGCAGCTCCGCTTTGACCCCTAGTCTGGGAACTTCCATGCAGTCCTTAAAAGCAAAACAAAACAAAAAAATCTTTTTTCTCTAACTGGTTATTATGTATAAAGTATAAATTAAGATTACAAATACAGTTTTTAAAATGTGTATGTACAAATTATAAGTATTCCTAGAAGCCTGAGAGTTTAACAAAGTTGAGCTTCTGAAAAAAATGAGCTATTATCCACCATTAAAGAGAGACAGGAAGGGATTTGTCTGATTGCAGACTAGAAGAGAGATACCAAATATGAAAGACAGAAAAATTCTGGTCTCTAAAGAAGTGTCCACAGTGAAAATATTTTATCATGCTTTTTTTATGACCTGGACAGAATAGCCATAAACAGTGTCCGTGTAACTCTTCTTGGAGTCTGGTCTAGTCTCTCATATACCTTAATAGCAAGCAAAGGAGGTATCCTGAAATGTGCAAACTCTGATGGAAATACTGTGCAGGTGAAATACTGTGCAGGTGAAATCAAACTGCCTACCTATTCAGTGAGGTCTGGTTTGAATGCAAATTAAGAAAGTAGAGGAAAGAACTTGAGGATTTCTCACTGTCTATTTCCACATTTCCCACCCCCAGATTCAGAAATCCCTGTAGGGCAGCATCCCTGAAGGGGTCCATATTCTAGGCCATCACTGACACTTGGGTACACAAGTTATCATTTTGAGGGGTGATCTAGCATAAACCTAAGCCAATCTCAGGGCTCATTTGTATTCCAAACCAAGGGTCCATTTCTAAAAGCACATTTAAAAGGATTTTCTCCCTTTTGTTCTGACTTTGCTGGTTCCACAGTCCACTGTGTTTTTGTAAATGGGATTTCCTGAAGATGTTCAAGATAGAACAGTTGATTAAAGAGGAGTCTCTAAGGGGAAGCAAGAAAGGTCCAGTTTGACAGAGAATTCTTGCCTCAGATAACGGAGAGGGAGGGCAATGAGCTTATATTTCTGAGAAGAGAAGCAGAGAGGAAGGAACCTGTTTGTTGGGAGGGAAAGTTTTCTAAGTGCAGTGGGAAGAGCCCATGCTTTGAACACAGATTTGTGTGTGAATCTGATCGTATCACTTACCAATAGATTAATAGTGGACAAATTGCCCAGCTTCTCTGCTTTAGTCTCGTCAGTATGGTAAGGGAAGAAGAGGAAGAAGACATTTAGGTTACAGCATTTATTATAATGTCAAATAAGATTAATGAACAAAGAACCCATTAAGGTGCCTAGACTGCTGTGGCATTCAAATGCAACTTTCCTTTTTCTTCTTAACCCACTACATTTAATTGTAACCAGGTGAAAAGAGAGGACTTCTGAGATAATAACCTTTTCATTCTAGTTGATTGGAAGTTTTTCTTCCCTTAATGTGATGATTGCCCTGGTAAAACCTAGAGAAGAACTCTCATGCCTGTCTGCAGACATCCCTGCAGGCAGTCTCTTTCCTAGATTCGCTTAGTTTACTTACCCTTGCTGTGATCACCCATAAGAGAGGAGATTGGTTCAATTTGGCAATGAGGAGAATATTTCATTGTCCCACAGTAGCAGTAATGGCCTTTTTGCCCTTGGGGAGAGAGGTAATAGGGGCTACTGAGTTGTTAGAAAGTTTCATCTATATAGTTTTGTCCTTTTCCACTTTTGCCCATTTGATCTAATATATATATATATATACACACACACACACACACATATATATGTGTATATATATATATATATATTTTTTTTTTTTTTTTTTTTTAAATACTTAATGGCATCCAAGGCTGGGGTCTGGAGGTGGTTCATTTATTCTCGTTTGTATTTTGGATCTTTCAAGATGGGTATGGCTATCTCAGGTTTTTTTTTTTTTTTAAGGATTAAGTAACTTTTGGATTCTTTGGTTCTTAGACTTGTTTACTTTCTGAATGTGTCCTGAATACCAAAAATACAATATTACAGTGAATCAACATTTTCACCAAGGAAAATCAAATCTAATCTCACTAAACTTGTTTTTCAAATGTAAGAGCCAGCACTGTGATTACCTGTGGGCCCAGGGCATGAAATGAGAATAGGAAAACAAGAGTATAAAATAAGGCAGATTGTTTTCCAACAGAAATATAGACATATAATTAAAATGATTTTCAACTTGCAGATGCAGCCTTGATTTGACTATATCCGGGATGGCAAGGGACACAATGAGTACCTTGTTTCTTTGACTAACAATGAAAACATCTCATTAAAAAAGTACATTTTTAACAGTAATGTTCTCGACTGCAAAGTCAATCACCAACAGAATATATTTTAACAGAATATGGTTAACGTATGCCTATAAAGAAATATAATTTGAAAAATGCTGATTACTTCATTTTCTTCAGCTACTAAGGAGAACTCACAGAATATATGTTTGTAGTTGATATTAAGTTGCAGAAAATTCTGGTAAAGTTTTTCAAGTTGTTTTTAATACATTGAGTGATTCAGAGGTGAGAAATGTTCTAAATCAATAACCAGCATTCGAATGTGACTTTTATATAATTTCTCAAGAGGAGATCTAGGCGATCCAATGCATTGTACCTTCTAGTCAAGCCCAGACAACTTGCCACCTTGTTCTCTCAAGAGAAGAGCTGAACACATGGGAATGACAAAAGGCTACCCACTTGGGAGTCTATTGATTTTCACATGTTATTTTCCCTTCTGCTTGCCTCCTCCACCAATTTCTCACTCCCTGCTATTTCTTTCACTGCCAGCATGGCAGAGAAAAAAATGTGGTGATTGGTACATATTGGTGGGTATTGTACATATTGGAGCTTTGAGTAAGATTTTTCTATTTCCATTCACAGCGCGAGAGTGCACACAGAGCAGGGGAGTTCTTCTGCAGTCCTAATGGTCTCTTTGGCCAGAAACTGACTAATATCCAGCTGAATTTTGAAATTGTTATTCAGAATGACCTTTAAATATGTTACTTTACAGATAATTAGAACTTAAACTAGATTTCAGGAAGCAAGGTGGTTAAGGAATAAGCCCTGGAACAGAATCTTGATTCTACATCTTATTAGGTGTGTAACTTTGGGTAAATTACTTCACCTCTTTGTGCCTTAGTTTCTTCATTTGTATAATGAGGTTAATCCTAGTGTTTGTCTGGTAGACTTGTGAATCAAATATGTAGATATGTATAGCATTTAGAACTGGCTTGGATCATGATAAATGCAATTTAAGTGTTTGCTGTCATGGGTCCATAATCCCTTAAAGACCCACGGCTCAGATCTCGTGTTGCTGTGGTGTTTTTTTGCGTAAAAAGCAAAAATGTATATATGTTTTGTGTTTTGGGGTTAACAATACCTAATATAAACATCTTTTAATACGTGATGCCTATATATATATATGCTTCATATGGAATATGCACCTGTGACATATGGAAATTCCAGGGCTAGGGGTGGAATTGGAGCTGCAGCTGCCAGCCTGCACCACAGCCACAGCAACACCGGATCTGAGCCATGTCTGCAACCTACACCACAGCTTAGAGCAACACCAGATCTTTAACCCACTCGGATCGAACCCGCATCCTCATGGATACCAGTTGGGTGTGTAACCCACTGAGCCACAATGGGAACTCCAGGTGAAACATTTTATTGAGCACTTTTTTTGTGTGTGGCAAATATTGTGCTAAGCAAGTTACGGGAATTTTTATTTGATCATTCAGCAGCCCTGTAAAGCAAGTTTGATCACCATCTCACTTAAGACATGGATTAAGAAGTCCCACAGATGGTCAGTGAAGCTAACTTAAGTCTGGGTACTCTAAAACCTGTGCCGTTATCTGTGAATTATTTTTTGATGATTTGGAATTTGTGAACCATGGTGTTATTGTGTTCCACAGACATCATTAGATATCATCATAATAATAGTTAGCATTTTTATACTTTTATATCCAGTCGTGCTCAGAGTAGAATCATAACAGCTATGAACAAGAACCAGTTAAAAGGGGTTGATTCAAACATGTCAACAGACATTATATTTATATTTATCCAGTAATTAGATTCGTTGCTCTGTGATTTATAATTCAGGGTGAAAGATGGAAAAAATGCAGATCTTGTTTTTAAGAGATTTTGATCCCAGGTTAAGTGGTTGCTCTGAGGGTTAGTATATATACTTAACTTTAAATTTCAATTTAGAGTTAATAATGAGCTAGTTCACATAAAATGTAGAAACTTTACAACAATAGAGGTCTATTATTCCCAAACCAATCTTCATGTAATAATTTTTATGTGTTATATCTATATATATTATAAATCTCACGAGAAAATTTTATAACTTTTTGATCTAAATATGTAGATGTATTTTAAAAAGATTAAGTAAGAAAATAATATTTTATATTAACTCATATTTACGTTTACATCAAAGTATTTTTATTCCTTCCCAAAGATCTGAGTTTTCATGTGATATCACTTCCCTTTAGCTTGAAGAATTGTATTTAACATTTCAGCAGATCTGTTAGATGACAGATTTTCTTAGTTTTCTTTAATTTGAAAACATTATTTCACCTTAGTTTTTGCCAGATATATTTGCTGCATATATAAAATGTATTGGTACAGTTTTTTTCTCTCAACACCTTGAGGATACTGTTTTGTGAGATTCTGGCCTCCTTCGTTTCAGTTGAAAAATCTTTGATCGTTTGAATCATTGTTCTCCTGTGAAAATATGTCTTTTTTTTTTTGTGATTGCTTGCAAATTTTTCTCTTCTTCTTTGATTTTCAGCAGTTAGATTATGATGTGCTCCCACATAACTTCTTTATACTTATCATGTTCTGGGTGCACCAAGCTCCTATATTTATACTGTTTCTTCCTTCCTAATATACACGTTTAAGCCTTTAACTTTCCCCACAGGTTTTGATATATTTTTTTATCATTCAATTAAAAATATTTTCTATTTTTAATCATCTTTTAAACTTATGAGTTACCTAGAATTGTTTAATTTCTGAAGTATTGGAGGGTTTTCTAGACATCTTTGTATTAATTACCAGCTTAATTACATAGTGATTAAAGAATTTATTCTGTTCAATTTAATCCTTTCCAATTTATTTGAGATAATATGATCTATTTTGATAAATGACCCATACACACCTGAAAAGAATGTGAATTCTGTTGTGCTGTATGGCATTTTCTGTATAGTTCAATCAGGTCAATTGTGATAGCTGTGCTATTTAATTCTTCTATGTCCTTATTGATATCTTTGCTTTGATCATTACTAAAATTTTGTTAATATCTCCAACCAGATTTGTGTTTCCTTTTAGCTCTGTCAGTTATTGCTTTACATATTTTGACATTCTGTTCCTAGGTGGATATGAATATAGATTTTTTTATAGACTTTTTTAATGGCTGTACTTGTGGCATATGGAAGTTCTGGGGCCAGGGGATTGCTGCAGCTGCAGCAATGCTAGATCCTTTAACCAATTGCGCTGGGGCTGGAGATTGAACCCATGGCTCTACAGCGATGCAAGCTGCTGTATTAAGGTTCTTAACCCACTGAGCCATGGTGGGGACTCCCAAATTTGGATTGTTATAATACACTTGTGAATGGACTGTTTTTTTTTTCCTTTTAGGGCTGAACCTGCAACATATGGAAGTTCCCAGACTAGAGGTCAAATCAGAGCTGCAGCTGCCAGCCTAGGCCACAGCAGTGGCAATGCCAGGTCCAAGCCACATCCATGACCTTTGCTGCAGCTTATGGCAATGCTGGATCCTTAATCCATAGGGCGAGGCCAGGGATTGAACCAGAATCCTCATGGATACTAATCGTGTTCTTAACCCACTGAGCTGCAATGGAAACTCCTGAATTGATTATTTTTAAAAATTATGTTTCCTCCATATCTATTTATTTATAGTTATTAATTTTTGGCTTAAAGTTTTCTTTATCTTATCTATCTATAGTTACAACACCTCTCTTTTGGTTAGTGTTTGCATATCACCTCTTTTTCATACTTTTCTTTCAGCTTCTATTTCCTTGCATTTAAGGTGAGTGTGTTGTAAGCAGAATACAAATTTAGAAAATCTATTTTGAATAATCTTATCCTTTAACTGGAGAATATAGTCCATTTATATTTGATATAATTACTGTTGTGTTTTTGTTTAAATTTACTACATTAAGCTTGATTTTATTTTGTTTCTCCTTGTCTTTGTTTCTTCCTTTTCCTTTTTTTCTAACCTATTTTGAATTAATAAGTATATTTACTACTCTCTTTCCAATTCTGTTAGCTTCATAGTAATGCATATAAAATATCCCTTTGTGATTAATATAGAGATTACAACATACATTCTTGAATCAGTGCTTTTGCTGCATTCTGGGCAATGGAAAGATCTCACAAACATTCTCACTCCATTAACTCTCACCTTTTGTGCTCTTGTTGTTACAAGTCTTAGTTTCCATATATTTTAAACCACCCAAGTTACTTTAAAAAATTAAAATTAATTTGTATTTACTTACATTCTGAACTTTTGGTGCTTTTCCTTAATTCCTCTATCACAAAACTTCCAGCTGTATCATTTTCCTTTTTCTTCTTCTTCCTTTTTTTTTTTTTTTGGTCTTTTTGCCTTATCTAGGGCCGCATCCGTAGCATATGGAGGTTCCCAGGCTAGGGGTCTAACAGGAGCCTTCACCACAGCCACAGCCACAGCAACGCAGGATCTGAGCCACATCTGCAACCTACACCACAGCTCACTGCAACGCTGGATCCTTAACCCACTGAGTAAGGCCAGGGATCAAACTCGCAACCTCATGGTTCCTAGTTGGATTTGTTAACCACTGAGCCACAATGGGAACTCCTCGTTTTCCTTCTAACTGAAGTACTCTTGCTGGTATTTCTCTTAGTATATATTTACATTGGATTTTCTCAGTTTTGTATATGAATTTTAACTGAATTTTATAAAAGCTTTATTGATATATAATTTACATATATATAAAATGCATTCTTTTAAAATAGGACAATTCGGTGTTTTTTTGTTTTATGTTTACAGAGTTGTAAATACTAATTTTAGAATATTTTCATCACCCCTAAAGAAATCCTATACCCATTATCAGTCCATATTCCATTTTTTTCCCTTGCCCTGGGAACTGATAATCTACTTTCTGTTTCCATAAATTTATCTATTTTGAATATTTCGCATAAATGGAATCACCTTTGATTTGACAATGGTTTCTTAATAATGCCACAAAAATATCGCCTTTGTGTGGCTTCTTTCAGCTAGCATAATATTTTCAAGGTTTGCCTATATAAGCATGTGTAAGTACTTCATTCTTTCTTATGGCCAAATTCTATTCTATTGTATAGATATATCCCATTTAATATTGCTCCATAAGATGGTGGACATTTGGATGTTTCTACTTTTTGACTGTTATGAATAACGCTGCTCTGAATATCCATATACACATTTCTCTGTGGACGTAGGTTTTCAATTCTATTGAGTATATACCTAGGAATGGAATTGCTGGGTCATTTATTGATACTATATTTGACTTTTTGAGGAACTTCCAAATACTTTTCCTAAAGTGGCTAGAAAATTTTATAATTACATCAGAAATGTATAAGGGTTCTGGGAAGATCCTGTCGTGGCTCAGTGGTTAACAAATCCGACTAGGAACCATGAGGTTGCAGGTTTGATCCCTGGCCTTGCTCAGTGGGTTAAGGATCCAGCGTTGCAGTGAGCTGTGGTGTAGGTTGCGGATGCGGCTGGGATCCCGCGTTGCTGTGGCTATGGGCATAGGCTGACAGCTATGGCTCCGATTGGACCCCTAGCCTGGGAACCTCCATGTACCGTGAGTGCCACCCTAGAAAAGGCAAAATAGACCAAAAAAAAAAAAAAAAGGCATGGATAAGGGTTCTGGAGTTCCTATTGTGGCTCAGCAGTAGTGAACCGAACTGGTATCTATAAAGATGTAGATTCCATCCCTGGCCTCCATCAGTGGGTTAAGGATCCAGCATTGCCATGAACTACAGTGTATGTCACAGAGGTTGGTCAGATCTGGTGTTGCTGTAGCTGTGGCATAGGTCGGTAACTGCAGCTCCAATTCGACCCCTAGCCTGGGAACTTCCGTATGCTGCTGGATGTGGCCCTAAAAAAAAAAAAGGCAGCATATGAGGGTTCCAGTTTTTCCACAAACTCATCAAAACTTGTTATTGTCTTGTTATTTTAGTGATCTTAATGGCTCAGAGGTGATTTCTCATTGCATTTTTTTTACATGGCTTAAAAATAACAAAAATCTATTAATTTATATTTCTAGAGGTCAGAGGGCAGGTGGATCTCACTGGGCTAAAATCAAGGCAGATCTGGGTTTCTTCTGGGAGCTTTAGGGTGGGATCCATTTCCTTGCCTTTTCCAGCTTCTAGAGGCTACATACTTTCCTTGGTTCATACTTCTCTTTCTCTATCTTTTTTTTTTCTTTTTTAAAAACTGTTTTTATTGTAGTTGATTTACAATATTGTCAGTTTCTGCCCTACAGAGAAGTGACCTTCTCATTGTAATTTTGATTTGCATTTGATTAATAATTTTGAACATCAGGTAGTTATTGGATATTTATATATTTCCTTTGGAGAAATATCTTTTGATATCCTTTGCCCGTTTTTATGTTGGTTTATTTACTTTTTTATTATTGAGTTGTAAGAGTTCTTTATATATTCTGGCTGCATTACTTATCAAATATATAAATTACTAACATTTAATCCCATTCTTTGAGGTGGTTTTATTTTCTTGGTGATGTCCTTTGAAGTGCAGATGTTTTAATTTGATGAAATCCAATTTACGTATTTTTTTTCTTTTTGTCACTGTGCTTTTGGTGACATAATTAAGAAACCATTGCCAAATCTAAGCCCTTGAAGATTTACTTTTTCTTCTAACAATTTTATGACTTTTGCTTTACATTTAGGGTTACAATCCATTTTGAGTTAATTCTGTGTATGGTGTGAGTTAGCGGTTCAAGTTTATTCTTTTGCATGTGAATTTGAGTTTGTCCCAGTGCCATTTTTTTTTTTTTCCTTTTAGGGCTGCACCTGTAGCATATGGAAATTTCCAGGTTCAAAGTCAAATCAGAGCTGCAGCTGTTGGCCTATGCCACAGTCACAGCAAAATGGGATCTGAGCCACATCCGTGACCTACACCATAGCTCATAGGAACATTAGATCCTTAACCCACTGAGTGAGGCCAGGGATTGAACCTGCGTCCTCATGGATACTAGCTGGGTTTGTAACCTACTGAGCCACAATGGGAACTCCGCCAGTGCCACTTTTAAAAAGACTTCTTTTCCCATTGATTTGTCCCTGTTTAATTTTCTTTTTGACTTTTCATGTAGATGTTTTGTAGTTACTCTCTTTCAGTTTAAAAATCTCTACTTTGCTTTATTTGCTATCAAACCCCTGTATTAGATTCTTAAATTCAGTTATTTTTTCAATTACACAATTTCTACAATTGATTTTTTTATAGATTCCTTTTTTCATGTGTGTCTCTATCCTTTCCTCCATTTTCATGAATACATTAAGCATTATTATTTTAAAATCTCTAATGATAAAATTCATTAAGTTAAAAAAATCTCTAATGATAACTCTAATATCTGGATCATCTTTGATTCTGTTTCTATTCTGAAATTTTTTCTATTTTTCTGTTATATGTTCCAGCATCTTACTTTCTCTAGTAACATTTGATGGAATATTGATATCCTGATTAAAAAATTATAGAGATCCTGGGTAATGATGTCTTTCCCCAGAGATAATTTTATTTCATTTTGATAGGATGATAGAGATATGACAGATCACCTTGATCTAGTCAAGTGGATTCTCTGCTCTGATTGGGTTGGTCTTGTTCTAATTTGCCTTCGTTCTCAGAACACAGTCTGTATTTCTAGGGTATAGCTTTTCTGTGGTCTCAAGTGCAATGATGACGGTGTTTACTACATCCCCTCTCCGTTTTGAGCCTTGAATTATAATCTGTACATCCTTAGTACTACCATATTAAGCACTGCCAAAGTCTTTACTTAGCTATCTGGCATATTGCTCTTTTTGGCTAGGTTTCTGAGTGTCTTGCTTTGTATGACTTCAGAAATGGCAAAACTCTTTGCAGGAAAATTGCATGCAGAATTTCAGGTAGATTTTTTATGTGTTTTCTCATTTTCCTCATGTCTTAACCTCATTGGTTGCCCTCATCTCTAAATTCTGTCTCTTCAGCACAGGAAGAGTGCTACAACTAGGTTTGTCTTTGTGTTTAGCCTCTGTTTCTTTCTGCTGCAAATCTGCAGGTGCTTTGAGGAAAAAAAAAAGTGCAGAGACTCACTTGACTTTACTTACTTTCTCTCCAGAACTGCTGCTCCTCAAGTTCTGTCTGCCCTTGGTATTCTCTAATGTGTTAAACTGTCACTCTGTGCATTTTATAGTTAATTTTGCAAGAGGATTATTCTGATTATACTTTTCTGTAATAGCTGGAAGCAAAGTTTTCCTAGCTTTCTTTGGAAAAATGTACAAGGAAAGTTCCTATTTTTTAGTATAATATAATTCTGTCATATCAGCAGGTAATATTCTTTAAAATAATCAGATACTTTCCTGGTGTTATAATTTAGGGCTTTATTTATGATCAAAAGACTTGACATTAAATAAAGTCTCCTAATTTTATATATCAGTGCTAGAGCTTTTACACAGAGATATGATAATTTAAAATTATAAGAGCAGACTAGAGTTTCTTTGTGCTATATGTAGGAGACCTCAACATGTGTGATGTGTAATATGCTAAAGAAAACTTTTTGTACTATTGTTTTGATCCATGCTTAATATGTCAGTTGTCCTTAGCATTTAATTCACTGTATTTTGTTTATTTTAGACTGTAAAACATTTCAAGAGTGACAGAGTGGTCCACATCTCTTTAAAATGTCTCTAATAAATTTGAACTACTTGCTACTTTTTCTCTTAGTAATCCTTTTTGAGAAGTAACTGAATCCTTCTGTTGACCTTTGTTCTACCCAGCAATATTAAGGCACATATAAACATATTTATTGAAATTGCTGTTGATGACTATCAAAATGTTTCTTCTTCTGAACATTATTTTTAAAGTAATGGTTGATAAAATATCTTTTTCCCTCTTTATCCTTGCCTAAGTTTTTGCAATCTTAAGTAGATCTACCAAGTATCAGAACAGGAACTAATCATTTCTACCTATTCATTGCCTTGATACTTTGACAATTATCAATAGTCTTAACATTTTATTATAACCCATATGAGTGATGAGTTTCCTTTAAAGCAGAACCTTCAGCTTGACTTAGAGAATTGTGGAAATAGCTGTGACATTTACAGAATTGTATTCAAGTAAAATTTGTAATGGGTAAATTTCTGATTTCAGGATAAGCAAAGGAAATTACTCTCTATATATTCAATCCAAAGCTAGAGGCTTTGGGGATTATCTAATGCTATAGGGACATGCAGCTTTGTTTCTTTTTTCTTTTTTGTGTGTGTCTTTTTGCCTTTTCTAGGGCTGCACTCATGGCATATGGAGGTTCCCAGGCTAGGGCTTGAATCGGAGCTGTAACCGCCAGCCTACACCACAGCCACACCATATCCGAGCTGCATCTGCAACGTACACCACAGCTCACGGCAACGCCGGATCCTAAACCCACTTTGCGAGGCCAGGGATCGAACCCGCAACGTCACGGTTCCTATTTGGATTTGTTAACCACTGAGCCATGACAGGAACTCCCAACTTTGTTTCTAACTAAGCTATTTTACAAACCTGTACAGAGTAAAGTTAAATTGCGGAAAATGGAGAACAAGGCAAATAATTCTTATCTGTGAATACACAAAAAATTCTAATGGAAAATAAACATTTTTCCTCCTGTGGGAAAGCCAGTTTTGCAGATTCATCCAAGATCACAGATTCAAAAGTGTATCTTCCTTGAAGTCTCTCTCTCCATTTGAACCCACTGAAATGGGTTGCTCGTGTAAGTGATGAGCTAAATAACATCTTTGACGTGTCAATTTTATATTTGTGAGAGACATCATTTTATTTTCTTTTGAAAATTATCATTTAACCTAATGTTCCCTTTGGCTTTGTCTTTTACGGAAAAATTTCAGGAAGAGATGAATTCCCGTGTGGATGGAATTTAGGCAGATATGAATGGGTGGAATGATGATCGATGCAAGTATGAAAGACCAGAGCTTGCTTCTTTCTCCAGGCTTGAGATAGAGACCCTCCCCTCAGCATAGGAAATAGTTCTTTAAGATTGAAGAAATTTCTCAGAGCTTTGTTGTAGTTTATTTTAGTAGTGCCTGTACAAAATCGATTTTTGCATTAAATCTGTTACCTACACTGCAGTTATTTTTAATATGATCTTAATATGATTTTAATTGGGTCTGCCTACCTGTTTCTTTCCAGGTAGGAAGCTCTCTTCTTGGGCTCCATAGCATGTAGGGCTGCTTCTTCTACCCCCTTTCATGTACTCACCTCTTTCCATCTTGCTTTTTGCCAGGGAAGGGGAGAAGGTAGTGGGAAATATGTTCCCCTCTCTTCAGACTTACTCACAGGCACCCCCCCCACCCCGCTTTTCTCTTCATAATAAACTTTGATGGCTCATTACCCTTAGAGGCTAAATCATTAACAATCAAAATATTAGTTCTCTTTCTAAATATTCAAACCCTGCCTCTAGGCAAGGGAAAATATTTGCATTCCATTATTCTCTGCATGAAAGGAAAGAAAGAAAAAATTAAATAGTTTGTTTGTATATTATAATAGTCATGAAATTGGAGTCTTGCCACAGAAAAATATTTGATTGGGATGCTTTAGGAGGTAGAAAATAGATATTGGAGTGGACAGTCTACCTTCATCACCCTTTTTTTTTCTTAGGCTCAGAATCCAGAAGAAATACTGTACCAGTCTACAGTCCTTTTGGAAACCACTTGAGGTCTCTGTATTTTGGAGTTCAATAATTTTAGGATTTTAAAATGGTAGCTTCTTTTAGAAGGGCCTGGGGCAGCACTGATTACTCAAAAATATTATTTTTTTTTGCCACCAACATGTAAATATTCACATTCTGTTGAATACAGTCTTTAAATGGCCTTCTGTCAATTCAGAACAGCTTTTGCTACTAAAAAAATTCAGATCATATTATATTTTGCTGCCAAACCAATTTAAAAATTAGATTTTTCAGAGCTTTCTGGATTTTGCAATTTTGAATAAAAGATGTGGGCTCATATTTTCCAATTTTAAGATGCTATCAATTTAAAATGTACTATCCATTTAATGGTAGTTTTGAAAACCAGAAAATGAATGTTCTATTTACTATTGTTTCATGTGTTTTTCCAGTAGATACATATACTAATGTATATATATGTATGTGTGTGTGTGTGTGTGTGTGTATATAAGTATATATGTAGATACATATGTATATGTTTATATATATCTTAGCAAATGTTGTTATATTATTCAGACATTGTCCATAGTTATTTTGCATCTACTCGATTTGTTGCTATCTGAAACAGGCATCTTAAAAATTCCAACTATTATAATGAAGCTGTTAGTTTCTCTTTGGAGTTCTGAATTTTTTTTTCCTTCTGATACGTATTATATTGATTGGTACTTAACTGTTTTTTGGGGTTTTTTTTTTTTTTTTGCTTTTTAGGGCAGCACCCACGGCATATTGAAGTTCCCAGGCTAGGGGTCAAATCGGAGCTACAGCTGCCAGCCTACACCACATCCACAGCAATGCCAGATCTGAACCCGGACTGTGACCTACACCACATCTCATGGCAATGCTGGATTCTTAACCCACTGAGTGAGGCCAGGGATTGAACCCACAGCCTCATGGTTACCAGTTGGATTTGTTTCCACTGTGCCACAACGGGAACTCCTGGTGCTTAACTCTTTATGGCTTTTATATGAATATAGTCATTCTCTTATTTCTTAATGACTTTTGCCTTTAATTCTTTTTTTATCTGACATTGTCAGGTTTCTTTTTATTATAAGTAACCTGGTATTTTGTTATTGTTGTTAGTAGAGCTTGATTAGTTTAAATCTGTTTTTGAGAGTTTAATCCATTTATATTTATTATAATTACTGATATGTTTAGAATTATTTCTGGTTTTTTTTTTTTTTTTGTCTTTTTGTCTTTCTAGGGCCACACCTGCAGCATATGGAGGTTCCCAGGCTAGGGGTCCAATTGGAGCTGTTGCTACTAGCCTACACCAGAGCCACAGCAACACGGGATCTGAGCCGCATCTGTGACCTACAACACAGCTCACAGCAACGTGGATCCTTAACCCACTGAGCAAGGTCAGGGATCAAACCCACGTCCTCATGGATGCTAGTTGGGTTCGTTAACCGTGGCGCCAGGATGGGAAATCCTATTTCTGCTTTCTTGTATTGAAATTTCAATTTATTATGATTCTTATTTCTTTTTCCATTTCCTCTTATATTACATTAAATAAGGCGTTTCCCATTTTCTTTCTTCCTGTTCACATTTTTTTTCTCCAAAACTGGGAAATAAAGCAGAAGGGAATGAAGCATATCCTTTCATTTTATACCTCACAATATCAGGGAGCCTCCATAAGTTATTTAGTAATTTAGAGGAATGTACTAGTGCTTAACTTTGCTCTTTACTATTTGATTAGAATCTGGACACTTTGAGGTTACACGTTAATTTATAGATTTCTGTCCACTAGAAATGATAACTCTACCTTTTTTGTTTTTGCCCTGTAGGAAACTTTATATTGCCAAAGTTTACTTTTCAAAAAAAGTAAAATTATGAATTCCATTAAAAATGATTACATGTCAATGATTTTATTCAACTTACTAATGAGGGAAACAAGATATTAGAACAAGTTCAAAGAACATTTAAGGAACTATGTACTTATACCTTTTATTATTTATTTATTTATTTATTTAGTCTTTTTGCCTTTATGTAGAGCCGCACCCGCGGCATATGGAGGTTCCCAGGCTAGGGGCCTAACGGGAGCTATAGCCGCTGGCCTTCGCCACAGCCACAGCAACGCGGGATCCGAGCCACATCTGCAACCTTCACCACAGCTCACGGCAACGCCGGATCCTTAACCCACTGAGCAAGGCCAGGGATCGAACCTGCAACCTCATCGTTCTTAGTCGGATTCATTAACCACTGAGGCACGAAGGGAACTCCTACTTATACCTTTTAAATAAAATGTTGTTAGAATAAAATTTCTGGATTAAACATAAAATGGGGTAATGTTCTAGAGTGCAACAAACCATGCGTCTGAGGTTATGTTTTCTAACAAAAGAAATTATTTACATTTCCATTGGGAAAAAAGTATAGGTTAATATGTAAATTCACTGATCTGGAATCTGTAATCAGTAATAAACTGTGAGTCAAGATATGTTTCTTTAAATTAGGACTTAACTATAGCCTGAAGAACAAATCCAGCCTGCTATTGGCCAAATTAGGCCATACCCATTAGTTTATGTATTGGGAGGGTCTATGGCTGCTTTTGTGTGACAGCAACAGGGCTGAGTAGTTCCGACAGAGACCTTGTGGCCTGCAAGATCAAGAATATAGACTCTTAAGGAGTTCCATCGTGGTGCAGCAGTTAACAAATCCGACTAGGAACCATGAGGTTGAGGGTTCGATGCCTGGACTTGCTTAGTGGGTTAACAATCCGCGTTGCCGTGAGCTGTGGTGTAGTTCACAGACGTGGCTTGGATCTGGCCTTGCCGTCTGTGGTGTAGGCCTGCCTCTGTAGCTCCGATTCACCCCTAGCCTGGGAACCTCCAATATGCCATGGGTGAGGCCCTAAAAATCCAAAAAAAAAAAAGAGAGAGAGTCTATATTCTTTACACTTTGGCCCTTTACACACACACACACACACAATCACAGAACCCTGCCTTAAATAATCCTTAGGTAGATCTTTGCTCTTTAATGACACTGAAAGACTGTGCTGCCTTATTTCCACATTCTGGATAATTTTTCTGAATATTGCCTAAACTAAAATTTTATTTTAACATTTTGCTTGCTTACAAATAAACAGTTTATAAATCTTTGACGTGTTCTTTCTGTATTTCTATGAAAGTCATATGTTTAACTTTTTCATGTTGACCATATGTTGGTTTCCACACTATTTCTCCATTATAAAGTTTTCGTTTTCCCCTTTGTAATTGTTAGGTATTTTGGAGGAAGATATTAAATTATACCAATATCATGTTCTTCATCAAACCCAGAAGCCTTAACATCCATTGACTACTCCCACCTGAGTAAATTACCATTGTTGCCATCTGGTAATTTTCTATTTCTGTCTTTTTTTCCAGCATGTGTTAACAGGAATTCTACTAAGAAAGAGCTTTTCCCTTATTGCCCTTTTTATGCATGTATGCGTATATGTCTGAACTCAGAGATTTCTTTTTATTCACTAGACTGTAATCAATTTCTGTCATTATTTTAATGTTCAAATTAAGATTTGACCGGTATAAACTTCTTCAAACTGTCTCATATCCTTTTGACATGCCCAGTTATTCTTCTGATCTGTATTCAGACATGTTCTCCATTATGGAAGTGGCCTATGCCCTACCCCACTATTCTTTAAATACATTCTTATATTCTGGCTCAGCAGGATATCCCAGGGTCATCTTGTACTTTTAAAAAATTTTTATTCTTTTTCATATTCTTTTCCATTATGATTTATTACAGGACATTTACTAGTTCCCTGTGCTCTACAGTAGGACCTTGTTGTTTATCCATCCTGTATATAATAGCATGTATCTGCTAATCCCAAATTCCCAGTCATTTTGTACTTTTCTTTTTTTTCTTTTTTTTTTTTTTGGTATTTTTAGGGCCTCACTTGCAGCATATGAGGTTCCTAGGCTAGGGGTCTAATCGGAGCTATAGCTGCTGGGCCTACACCACAGCCACAGCAACGCCATACCCGAGCTGCGTTTGCGACCTACACCACGGCTCATGGCAATGAGCGAGGCCAGGGATCAAACTCGAATCCTCATGGACACTAGTTGGGTGCGTTAACTGCTGAGCCATAAATGGGATCTCCAGTCTTGTACTTTTCTTGCCCTCATCCTGGGATCAGTTATTTCCTCAAGGATCTTGAATTTCTTCAGAGGAAGATAGAATTTTCAAACTAAAACCTGGGTACTCACCTATGTTCATTGTTAGTTACTAGAGTGTCACTGCTTCTAGACTCTCTCAGTAGAAGGTAAAAAATATACAGGTCTATATAAACTTATATACACATATATTATGATATGTACATATCTATGTCTTTATATATCTATCCATAGAAACATATAAAACAAACATGAGTTCACATTGATATCTACAGTTCTAGTTTAATAGCTTAGGCCACTTTTAACCCTTCTCCTTTTCTATTTGTAACTTATTTCAACACTGAAAAATCTGGTTCCTATTATCCTTAATATAGTTATTTCTCTTCTCAGTCTTACTGTACCCAACTAATCTCCCAACCACAGGAGTCATATCTTTGGCCTTTAGCTCCATTATCAACACTTCATCACTCCTCTTTCTATCACTTCCCCACACCACCCCATGCCTACTTGGCCTCTGTCTCCCCTGCTACCTCCCTGAATCCTTTAGTTTGCCCCGAGACCCAATGCTCTTCAGCTCCAGGTCCAATACTGCCTCCTGTGCCTTCGGCCATGCTACTGTCACCAAAGAAAGAGAAGTGGAAGAAATGAAACCAATTAGGTAGAGGAAGAAGAGGAGAAAAAGAGCGATTTTTCTTCTTAGCTCTCATGGTCTGAAATTTTACTCTGATGTTTCTAGATCTGGAGTTTTTTCTTATTGAATTATTTTTCTGACCATTCTGAATTAGTTTTCATTTGGTGAACTCTTTCGACAAACAATCTTGCCACTTAGTTCTTAGAAATTCTTTGCCTCTATTTCTGCAATCATGGCTGTTTCTTTTTGTTTATCTTTTCAGGGAAATCCTTGTCAGATATTAGAACTTCTGAACCTATTTGCTATGTCTCTTAAAATTTTCTCCAGAGTTTACATCTCATTACCTCTGTATTAGGTTCTGGAAGAATTCCTCAGCAATGTATTCGAGCTCACCACTCTACTTTGCAATAGATCCAAGACGTTATTCGGTCTATTTATTAAGTTTGTACATATTAATGAATATATTTTATTTTGAAAGATTTTATCCAATTATTACAATTTTGTCTTATTCTATTCAAGAACAACCACTTGTTCTTGTTTTTATGTATTTTATTGAATTTCCTGCTTTTTCTCTCCTATAGTATTAAATGTTCTTTGAAGACCTTTCTGTTAACTCATTTCCTTAGGTGTGAATTCTCTCATGAGTTAAAGGACTGATTTTGTTGACAGTCTTTCATGGTTTTGCCGTAGGATTAGAAAATCTTATTTGGACATTTATCTTCTGTGACAGAATTCTTCTGCATATATGCTGGGAAGCAGCAGTCTCCTATGTGATATCCAAATTGACTTCCAGAGGAGATGATGTAGTTCTGATATCAAATGACTTGGCTCTATCAAGGGCAGTATTTTCTTTCAGGATGGCTGTCTTGACTTCTTAGCAGCTGTGACATGCTTCAGAAATAAAGGGCCCAAAGTTTTTCTACCTGTAATGACTTCCAATTATGTTGGTTTCCCATGCAATGGATATCTCTTAAACTTGTGCCTGTGATTTTGGCTCACTGCTATGGCTGCCGGTCTTTCTTTAAATGATACCTCACAGTTTCATGCCTGCAGAAGGATCCCTTTCTTATTTAGAATCAATTTCTTTTTTTCCTTTCTCCCTCCCTCCCACCTTCCCCTCCCTCTTCTCTTCCTCACTTCCTCCCTCCCCCCTCTTGCTTCTCCCCCCTCCTCCCCCTCCTCTTTTTCTTTCTTTCTCTCTTCTTCTTTTCTCCTTTCTCTCCCTCCCTCCCTCTCTCTCTCTTATTCTCTGGTTTTATGTGCTAGTCTGCATCTTAGAACCAGAATCTGTAAATAATATTTAGTACCTTTATGTTAATTAATTCATATAAACAATGACATTTTATGTCTTTTGCTTCTTAAAGATAGAGTAACTCTTCTTCAGATTGGGAGTCTAAAGGCTTTTCGGAATTGTTCTCAATCATGGGCATTCATATGTAGCACCATATGGAAAACACACATCCTAGGATACTAACTTTAATATGTTTAAGATTGATACATTGGTACTATAATATGGGAGAGTCATGGGATTTTGCCTGTATTTCTTATTTGATTCAACTCATATTTTCTTTTTAACTTTAATTGACTTAAGTATTGCAGGAAGTTAAATAGCTTCTATTGAAAGTCAGCCAAAAATTTTTGACAGCTGTTTGGGGGTCTGACTATGATTCTTTATAAGCCTCTATTATTTGTACCAATCTCTCCCAGCTTTGAAAGTTTGATGGTATTTTTAAAAGATTTGGCAATTTCCAGTGCCTTCAGTTGTATTACTTGACTTCTGCCAGGTATCTTTATCTGCTTCTATCACAATAATCTTTCATTTCAGTGGTGTTTCATAATGTATCTGTTTTGAGAGCAGGTTGAGTGAAAACCTGAAACCTGAATTTAAGTCGGTATGCAATGTGTAGTGTGTGAGACTAGTGCAAAAACAACAAAACAAAACAAAACAAAAAAACAAAAAACAAAAAAACAGGATAACTCTATGAGAAACTCCTTTACTTAGATAAGTTTGTACAGGCAATGGCATCACAACGTATTCATCAAAATTTCTTTGGACATAAAATGTCTTAGTGAAAAAAATTGGCGTTTTTATTAAATATCTAATATACTGAATTAGAGAATAGAAACAAAAAGGATCTAATAGTCATAGGATAAAGAGAAGCAACCAAATCGTCCTATCAGATAGGTCTCCTTTGATGACATAGAAAAGGAAACTTAATTCCAAATAGCTTAAGACAAAGAATATATTGGCTCATGTAACAGAAAATCTAGGGGTTTAATGCAAGACTTAAATAATATCATCAGGACCTAGTTTTTCCATTTCTCTTCATTCTGCTATCCCTTTTGTCGACTTCATTCTCAGACTGGCTCTAGGCTTAACTTCTGCAGTGTTCAAGTCCAGAGGAAATGGGAGAAAGTATCTTCTCTGGCAGTTTCACATAAATTCTGGGAGCCATTGTAATGAGACCAACTTGGATCATGTCGTCCCTGACCCAGTCTCATAGGGGATCTTTTGCGCTGATGGATCAGAGACCAGGATGGCATGCCTCCCAAATACACAGGTTGATATTTGGAAGGTAGTTTGAGAAAGAAAACTGTGCACTTTAACTTAAAGAAGCAGTAGGTGATATTGGGTAGCCAAACCAACAACAAAACATCTTACAGATATGGTTGGATATGGAAGACAGAGGAAATAGGAGAATAAGCTAAAAACTCCCAATTGTAGAGAGTCTGAAGGTAGCTCTGAGTTACTATTTGATTACAGGGTTTATCGAACTATAAAGATTTTTAAAGTTCTCTAATCTGTCATCAGTCTTATATATTAATATATATTATTTTTGTTCTAATGTATAGACTAAAGAAAACTTACTTAGGATCAAATTCAAAAAAAATAAAGAAAAGAAATATATAGGAGTTAAACAGAAAAAGTAAATGTTTCTTTAATTGATCCAAGTAGCTGTAACACTCTTTTTATTCATTATGACCTGGAAAACTTTAATTCCATTGCTCCACTTGGCTCTGGTGTATAGGTAAATAGTAGTAAAAAATTATGTTTGCTAGCAACCTAGAAGCAAACCAAACCATACTGTTTGCTGTTCCCATAAATCCTGGATACAGTGCTCTGCTTCTGGTCAGAAATCAATTATTCTTGTTTACTGACCCACGCAGTGGTATAAATATATGTAAAATATAATTGTGATTTTTCTAGCCTCAAAGCTGATTTATTACACTTTCCTCTGAGATGTTAGCACTGATAAAAATAGAAACTGAGCAGCTACTCTCTTTCTTAACCAACAGCACTCTTTGCCTTCCCCGTCACTCTGCCCCCTATACCCACACCAATGGGACCAGATAAACACATAGAACTGAATTGTTCTCCCCTTGGATCATAACTTTGTAACTAGTCTTGAGTGTTAGCGGTCTTTCAGCTTCACCAAGGCTTTTACAATGATAAATGTACGTATGGTCTGTCTTAAGGGTATTTGCATTATGAAAGGAAATTCTTGAGGACTCTGAAGAAGCCTTAGGAGCAGTAACTGGAATTGCAGGAAGAGAGGTTCTTGGGGAGGGGGAGGCCCTACCTCAATATTTTTGGTGGAGTAGCAAACAAAAGCCAGGTGCTTTTCACAGTGTTTTTGCTTATAGATTTACCTAACTGTCTCAAAGTGCATCCACTTCTGGGCATGTGCGTGTGAGTGATCTGCAGATAGTAGAATCCTTCCTCCTTCCAGTTCATGAGAGAGTGAATAAATAAAGACTTGGCAGCCATCTTAGAGCCTGCTGACACCTGCTCCAGACAAATCCCAGGGCAGGGTGCTTTCTGTCTTCATTGAATGTTCTGCATGAAGAACTAAACTTTGTTTATCCTTCACCCCACTAAAGAGATTATATTTCATGGCCAGCTTATTCACTTTGAGGCAGAATTTGGCTCCTTAAATGTAATACTTGTCTAGATAAATGTTTAAGTTATTTAACAAAGGATAGAAAATCACTTTTCTTGGTAGCTTTTTTCCACTTTTCAGTAGTTTAATAGAGATTATTCATATGTTTGTTGACAAGGTTTTGTTTTGTCCTCCCCCCAAGAACAGTATTAAAAAGACTAAATATTTTACTGCTGTAGAAGAAATTTTATTTTATCATTATTTATAGCACTGTTGTCTTGAGGCTGTGCATATGATCATAATAGGCCTAGAGTTATTAGCTTCCAATTAACATAAGCATTCTTAACTTATTTTGGGTGGAGGCTTTTTTCCTTTAGGTGGTATGTAGTACTTTCCATACTGACCTCTCCCACTATAGACTTGTGTGCTTAGAATTAAAAATTGAGGAGTTCCCGTCGTGGCGCAGTGGTTAACGAATCCGACTAGGAACCATGAGGTTGCGGGTTCGATCCCTGCCCTTGCTCAGTGGGTTAACGGTCCGGCGTTGCCGTGAGCTGTGGTGTAGGTTGCAGACGCGGCTCGGATCCTGCGTTGCTGTGGCTGCGGCGCAGGCCAGTGGCCACAGCTCCGATTAGACCCCT
>PVHT020000174.1:6312662-6393816 GCA_004024745.2 Catagonus wagneri
TGGCCATAAACCCGCGGCCATAAAATGACAAAAGGCAAAAAAAAAAAAAAAAAAAAAAAGAATTAAAAATTGAGTCATAATTAAAATATTAAGCAGTAATGTATATGTAATAAAGCTTCTAAAGATCCACAGACATTTTACAAAGCCCTGGAGTGAATACCCATAATGTCTATTAGAGTGCCTTGCACACAATTTTCGTTCTCTCTTGTTTATTATTTGAGTGACAAAGATGTAAGTAGTTTGAATTATCTGTGTTGCTATCCCCAAATCAGAAATGGATTATAATATCAACGTTTTTCGTAAATCTTCTATTATGGGTTGTTTTGATATTTATGCTGCTCATTTTCACGGAGCCCTAACCTGTCAGCGTGGGCTGGTTCCTCATGAATGCAGTGGACTCAGATGTGACAAAGCTTCAGACTGTTTCATTACAGCCAGTTTTCCTGGTTTCACATAAAAAAGGGAACCTAGAAGTGTAAGTCCCTGAAGATCAGAAAGCAGCCACCATGAACTAAGCTAAACGAGACACCTCTGATTTCTTGGGCATGACTGAGAAACCAAAGGCACCACATCTGTGTAGAGAGAATGGAGTTGGGTTGTCTAGGTTTAAGGACCAGATCTTCCCAATTACTATTGTGTACTTTTGTATAAATTATATACCATCTCTAAGCCTTAGTTTCCTTGCTTGTAAAGTGGAGATAATAATAGTATCTAACTCATAGGGTTGATGTGAGGATTAAGTGAAATCATGCTACTAAAGGACATGGGACAGAACCTGGCACAAAATAAACAATGAATGTTAGCTGTTAAGTCCTGTCTGCCATAACTACTCCTTTACTCTGAACTACTGAAGCTCTTGGAATCTGCCATGCCCATTTTGGCACTTGATTATGCATTAATTCATTTATCACCATCTATTAAGGTGATTTTAATTCCCATTAGATAGCTGAATATGGCTCATATTGTTTAAGATAGCAGATTGCCTGTTTTGATGCTGTTCACTTTAAGCTGATGTCTGATAAATATTTACTTAAATCTCTTAAGTCATTACTAAAAAAGCTAAAGGAATGTTGTACTCTATGAATGGAGAAAAAGCATCTAGCTTTTAGAAGCCCTGCTTTATTCCTCATTGTTAGAATATTGGGTTTAGTTAGAGGAATCTATACGATGAGAATGACACTGCTAGCAAGAAGCAGATAGAGAAGCCTAAAAACCTCATGTTATATGAGGGTGGAAAGTACTGCATGGTGGAGTGGATGAGAATGTCTCTTTCTTTAATATTAGGTACTATTGGAGAGGTTTGCAGTTTTTAGATTTCTGTTTGTAGTCAAGCCTTCCCGAGGCTGGATTGGGGATTTTACCATCAACTGTCACCCATTTTAGAAGCCTTACTCTCCTAGCTACTATGGCTTTGTTTCCTGGTCCTTGCCTTTCCCTGCCCCCAGATAGCTCTCCCTAGAGGTTCCTAAGTTTTTATAAGCTCCTTGAGGGAGTGTCTACTAGTTAGCCAAAGGGCTTCTGCATTGCTAAATCCTGAGTCAAATGTTCCCTGTACCCCTGGCTTTGTAGGATCCAGAGCAGTGGAAGCAGTGGTATAGAAACAGGTGGGAAGTGGGAACTAACAAACTGTAGATAGGCAAGGGGACAGGCTTCATGGTCAGTAGGAGGAAACTAGGGTTGAGAGAGAGGATTCAGAGCTCTGTCTTAGAGTGTGTACTTGGGTTGAAGACAAATTCTACAATTGTGCTGCTAACCCTACCCTCAATTTTTATGGCCATGTACTTTGCCCTGTACTTTAAGGGTTCTCTCTCTCACTTAAGTGATTTTGCTATTCAGTTTACTTTAAATTACCAGTGCAAAAAAATATGATTTTTCTATAAAATAAACAAAATTGCTGTATTTATGTTATGCTTGGTTTGGAGACTGTATAAAGATGTAGATTAAAAAAAAGTCAGTGAAAGCACCAAAAACTGATTTTTCTTATCATCTGATATTTGGGATTGCTGAATTTTTCACTTTAAAAATCAATTACTTTGATTTTATGTTCATTTTTTTCCCCTAAAGTCAGAGATAAGTGCAATTTCAGACTGCTATTTGCAATTATTTCCCCGTGTGGATTTTCCTGCTCTTGCAAGCTTTCTGCTATCCTGACTGCCTTTAACTATAATGGTGGCTTAGCTCTGTGTTTTGGTTGTTATGCTAACAATTCAAACTTGCTGTTTTCCCATCACAATTATATTCTCCATTACTTTTCATTTTGTTTTATTTTTTAGCAATAGTTGTAATTCAGGTAATTGTAGGACATTTGTTGTAAACTCTTATCCTATCTGGAGATATTTAAAACACTGTGTTCTTTGGGAGCACATGAGGAATAATATTTTAACACATAGTTTTTATTTTCACCAAACCAACATTAAGCCAAGGTAATTTTGTTCCATGTTGTGTAATGTTCTCACTTGTGATTATTCCTGCAGGTTGCTCATTTTCTTTCCTTTTTTTTTTTAATCACAGTAACCAAAGGGCAACAAACAGCTGCTGGAGTTACGATTGTCAGACATTTTAGGTAGTTTTTCCCTTTGCGAGAAACAATTCTATTGAAAATACTAAACTGTGTATATGTTGAGATTGCCACCCGCTGGTGAAAAAGAGAATTTCCATTTTAATGGTAATTTAGAAAAACATATTTGTTTTTGTTTTTAGAATATGAATTTATATGTTAAGATTTTTTTAAAAATGTGTTTTAAACTTCACTAGAAGAGTAATGAATTTCATTATTATAGAACACTTTAAAGCTCTATTGGGAAAATTTAAAAAGCATAATTTTGAAACAATTTAAAAACCTTTATATCTCTTGTAGCTCCTACAAAGGGGAGAAGTGGAAAAAAAAAATCTCAGAATTAAATATGCCTGTTGCCAGTGGTTGCTGTAGAGTACTAAGATTAGGAGGGATTAAAATAATTTTGTTGCTACGCTACACTTCTATTTAGTAACTTTTTTCCCCTATAGCAAACTCGTATTACTTTAAAATAAATATAAATATGAAGAGGAAAGATAACTATATGTGTGTATATAATTGGGAATGTAAGTCTTATAATGGCATTTTATGGAGTGTTAAAAAAAAAGAAAAAACACCACCCTAAATCAGTGCCACATTTAACTAAACGGATACAAAAGGAACAAAAGCCCCGAGATTGAACTGCAGCTTTCATCACTCCACTAGCACAAATTTTAAATTCAAATGCATACATAAGAATTTATTATGTGATAAAGATGCCATTTCACATTCATGTGCAAGGATGCTTGCTTACTTCACATCATTTACCAAACAAATTCCAGATGTGAAAAATTAAAATATGCAATGAAATAAATGAAAAGATATAGATTAATAGCTAGGCTTAGCAAAAATGCAAAGGAAAAAATTATAAAGGAAAATAGTGAAAACTTCTGTGTATAAATATCACCAGAAAAGCAAATGATAAACAGGGAAAAATATTTATAGCATACAGAACTAAGTAAGATTTTTTTTAAAAAAGCTTCTGAGCATTTGAAAAAAAATTAACCTTATTACTAATCAAAGAATTATACATGTTTTTAAAAATAAAAAATTTAGCTATAAAATTGACCAAGATTTTTAAAATATTATTATATTCAGTGTTTTCTGATAAACGTTTCCTTTTCTGATAAAGGTTTCACATACATGACATTTTAAAAGTGTGTTGCTAGGTACGTGAAAGATGACAGACAAAAGCACTCCATGTTATAAAACTATTCTGCTATTTAACATTGTTCCTTAAAAGATACTTTTAACATGGAAAAACACTCATAGGAAATTTACATTACAAATAGGGTTTAAATAATGACAATTTTATCTGTATCTATCTCTTCAGAAGGATATTATTCCTAAGTTTTAATAGTGATTATTTGTGCTACAGGGTTTTGGGTGATAATTTCCCTCTTCATTCATTTCTGTCTTTTTTAGCTTTCTAAAAACAAAAAATTTACAAATATATAAAATACTTATTAAAATTCCTTTAAAATTAGGGTACAAAATCATGCATGTAGATTATGTACTATTTTAATAAAAATAAAAGTGTACATATGTACATATGTATGTTTGTTTTTGTTTGTCTTTTGTCATTTTAGGGTCGCACCCGTGGCATATGGAGGTTCCCAGGCTAGCGGTCTAATTGGAGCTGTAGCTGCTGGCCTATGCCATAGCCACAGCAACACCAGATCCGAGCTGCGTCTACAACCTACACCACAGCTCACGGCAACGCCGGATCCTTAACCCACTGAACGATGCCAGGGATCAGACCTGCAACCTCATATGTATATTTGTAATCCATATGTATAGATTAAAATCGAGAGTCTTAATAGTGGTTATTTCTATGGTCATTTCTATGATCGTATTTTCTGGTTGGAGGTGATTATTTTCTTTATCACTCATTTTGTAATAATTTTACTGTTGATAAAAAATATGCATTTCATATATGTATGCATATATATACATAATCTTTAGGAAGATATTTATTGATGTGGAAAAATATTCATGAAAACTTTAAAAAGATGGAAAAGTATGTGCAGTATATGTAGTTTATTCACAAATTGACAGAAATAGAAGCATATATCTGTTTTATTCATGCAGGTATATGAATAGATTTTTAAAAACTTGGAAGGGTATGTTCTGAAGTTTTAATTGTGATTATCCGTAGTACAACTGACATAGCTGATAGTTTCCTTCTATATTCATTTCTAATTTTTTAACTAGAAATAGTTAAGTACAAATATGTACATTGATTTGTATACTTAAATATGTGCAGCTTATTGTATATTGATTATGTCGATAAAGCTGTTAAAATATATAGTAAAAAATACAGTAAAAAACTGTACTGTCCAATAAAAAAATCAAATAACTCTTTTTTCTTTCTAAAAAGAAAAATTAATATTTAAAAAAATGAGGTGTTCATATTTTACTAACTCAGTATTTATTTTATCCATTTATAGGTATGTAGGATACCCAAGACATTTAAAAATATTTCTTTACTGGCATTTGGTATGGTAATGAATCAGCATTTAAAACCAGTTTATGCAAATTTGGATCTGCACATTCTTTTCTAGGGTGGGAGGACCGGGAAAGTAGGGTAGAATATTTCCACTTATCAAGATAGTCTCTAAAAGGAAATGAACATCATGTGCAAGAAGCTGACTACTTTGTGGAAATATTCAACTGTTTTTTCATCAAAAGAAGATAGTTTCTTATGATTAATAAACTTAAGCAAGCACACATGATCTGACTTCAGAATGAAACCGCTTACCCAGGTATTAGTATATTTCATTAACACAACCTTGGCTTTAGCAGTAATTTTATTGATTATGTGAACTGTTAAATAGTCCATCTGCATTGTAACTGTGCCTTTAAAATTAAAAACCTGACATCAGTTTATTTTTGTTAAGCAACTTCAGAACTAAATTAAATGAAACCCTTGATTTGAGGCAGCTATTCCTTTCTGGTAAAGCTTTCAAATATCCGCATGTTAAAAATATTTTGCTAGGTACATGAAAGATGATACAGGCAAAGGACAACACTGTCTCAATCATTGTTTTAATAAAGGAAAATATATAGCTCTCCCATGTAGCTGCACACTACTTGACTGGCAGAGCAGCACTAATATGTGTCCAGAGGTATGATGATGTACCTGCTAGTCTCGCTGAGCTATGTGGAAAGATGCTCCTGTGTGAAAGCTGGCTGTGTAGTCTGTTCTGTCTTACTTGCAAGGCTTTCCCTCTCAAACCCCAGCAGTTAATTTTAAAATAATAATGCATGGAACAGGCCTAAAGAATGAATGAAAATACTCGTCCCTGAGGCATGTCATGAGTTGATTATAATAAAAATTGCTTAATTATTTATTAGTAGTTGCTTTATAAATTACTCACTCTGGTTTTGCTGAAGGGTATAAACTGTGAGATGGGAGAGAAGCGCTAGAGGGATGAAATTGTCAGGGGACACCATGGTTAAGGGTTTCATATACCACACAGATGCCTTCTGACATTACGCTGTAAGTACTGTGGAAGCAGAAATCTTTTAACAGAGAATTGAAAGGTCAGATTTGTATTTTTTTATGTGATGGAAGATGAATTTGAGGGGGGTGGGAAAAGAGGCAGGTAGTAGTTAAGCTGAAAGACAGTGACAACCTAAGGCAGAAGGTAGCAACACAGGTGAAAAAGAGAGGAGGAAGCACCAAAGTATTTAAAAGGTAAAGCATGTAGGAAAAATATTTAGAAAGATTTGGTAGCTGAGTGAATCTGGGGGTCAGAGGTAAAGCAGAGTAAGGAATTGCGTTTTCTTCCTTATATAACTGGGTAGATAGTAACATCTTTAACTAATATTGAAATGACAGGTGCTGATGCTGATTAGAAGAGGAAACATAAGTGGCTGGTTGACCTACTTTCCTTATGGATACATGCAGTCACTCAGAAATTTTACAAGAGCAAATTGTATGGACAGACATACAATAAACAATGACAGTAAAATTACAGACAAAGCCCCCCAACTAAATCACAAAAGGCCAGGAAAACATAAGAACCTTTTTTTGATGCTGATGTCAGGGATGTGGACAAAGATGGAACAATTACATTGTAATTAATTGTATTTGTTATGTTGCAATGGCAATGATTTTACTTGCTATAATAATGAGCTCTGTTAAATAGGCATTCGCCTTGTATCTCACCTATTCATTCATTAGAATGAGGTTTTGTTTTTTCCCCCTTTAAAAAGTAAATACACAATAAGATCAAATAAATTTTGATGATTGCCAACAGATGGTGAGGGGCTCAAACTCAGACCATCTGATCTTTCCCTTTTCAGTTCTTTCCAGCTGTTCTTTCTACTTAATTACCTTCCCCTCACTTCCTAATCCCTTCCATGTAATTCTACACCAAGGTTGGGTCTAGCACTCTCTATTAATTTTCCACAGCCTACACTGCTCTCTGATAAAATATTCGGTCTCTGTAGCTGTGTTGCTAGTGGATCTAAACAGTGTGGTTTTAGCAGAACCTTTCAATCCTACTTGAACCATGTCTTTACTCAATTTATTAATTCAGTTTAATATTGAGAATTTAAAACTTTTAACAATTTGATCTCATTTCACATCTGACACAATGGATCAACCACCAGTAATTTTACATAATCAAAGAACTATTTTAATTGACCTGTCTTTTAAATCCTTCTTATATGAGACATTTATTTTTTTTCAATCGCTGAAACAGCTTTACTAGAGTGATATATGTGTTTCAGTGAGAAATTTCCTTTATTACACGAATGCATCTATGCATTTTTATGAATGAAGGAAAGTATTGCTGTGCTAGATATTCTGATGATATTTTAGGGAAGCACAATAAAGGGTAGGAATTTATGGAATTTCAGAAGACACCTCCTAAGGTAATTTACTATAGACCTCTATATATTGATGTAATCCATGTCTGGATAGAACCCCCCCTTTTTTTTTCTTTTGACAAGTATATTTTAATGTCTAGTTCAATATAAGGAGGCTGTTTTCGTGTTCTGTTCAATAGTCCCTAATAGCACTGCTTTACTGAGATAGACTAATAGAATTCTGTTGATTGAAATTACTGCATTATAGATGTGTTCTCATGTTTCTGTTGTGTTTAGCAGTGGTTTGTTTAACCAAATGCTTGTTCTTCGGATACAGAAATTGAACACCGAGAACTACATATTGTTAAGCATTTGTAATAAAATAAGGCTTAAAGATATCTATGTTTTTTTGAATACCATTTAAAAAATCCATTTTCTTCTGATAATGGAATGTATTAAATGTTCATTTGCATTTTTTGGAAAAATTCAGAAAGATAAAGGAAAGAAACCCAATAATACATGTATCTCATTAGAAGCTATGGCTATTAAAATTTTTACATGTAATCCTGTCTGGAATTTTTTATGCATATCCCTATAAAGTGAAAATTTTTAAACAAAGTGGGACTTACAGAATGATTTATGCAGATAGTCACTACTTTTAACTTATGTGAATTTTAGTCTGCTTGTGTGTGTGAGAGAGAAAAATTTAAGTAGATTTAAAAAATTTCCTGTTCATTTTGTTCAAGGGTATATGGCCTGGAATTATGCATGGGTTAGAGGATAGGAATTTGCTCTTTCCTCAGTCTCAATTTCTCTCTCTCCTTCTTTTTTAATTTTTTTTAAATTTATTTTTTATTTTCTTATTTTTTGTCTTCTGTCTTTTTAGGGCCGCACCCATGGCATATGGAGGTTCCCAGGCTAGGGGTTGAATCAGAGCTGCAGCTGCAGGCCTACACCACAGCAACACTGAATCCTTAACCCACTGAACGAGGCCAGGGATTGAACCCACAATCTCATGGTTCCTAGTCGGATTCGTTTCTGCTGCACCACGACGGGAACTCCAATTTCTCTGTCTCTTATACTATGTGCATCTTCCTATAGTGACTATGATTCTAACGATAGAAAGATATATTTTCCCTACAACATGATCAAAACTCAAGTCAACTGCTTTGATGCTCAATCACAGAAACAGTTATCTATTCTAATACTAAAAAGGAAAACTGTGTTGAAATTATGGTATTTGGTGTCTAAACTGGAGATTTTCAAGGGTAGTGTTAACTGTATGAGATTTTTTTTGGCCATGTGCTGATTTTGTTTAAAAATTTTTTTTGACTTGCCTATGGCACATGGAAGTTCCCAGGCCAGGGATGGAACCAGTGCCACAGCAATGCTAGATCTTTAACCTACTGTACCACAAGAGAAGTCCCATTATGTACTAATTTTAAAACTATTTCCTGCAGGAGATAAAACTTAACTGCAGTGTACTTATTTTGATATATAGTTATTAATTTTTCTCATATCATTAAGTATTCTTTGAGAATATTTAAAATAACTACATTACAGTCAATTATATGGATGTGCCATATCTACCTTAACCGATCCACTATTTTAGACATTTGGTTAATTTCCAGTATTTTGTTATAAACGAGACTATGACAACTGTTGCACCTGAAGTATGATGTGATGGTCAGCCATTATTTTTGCACATGTACTTACTGCTACGGTAGTGCCTCTCTTTTCCTTCAGGCATTTTTAACACTTTCGTGCTGGTAAGATATAGAAGGTAGGGAAAAGTGACTTCACAGTAACTAATTGGGGATTACCTTCACTAGAAGAAGAGGCAATAAAACATATATTTTAAATGCAATCTTTGGTATTTTTTGGAGACTTCTTGCCGTGTCACCTTCTGCTCAGAGGGTTGCATTGGTACTTAGTCATGTGAGGTAGTCCAAAGAATGTGTTTGCTGTGGCTTTTTTAGAGATCTGCAGTGTTCTGGTTTTTTTTCTGTTGGCTTCATTCTGCAGATAGCCATGGCATTTCTCAAAGACTTCTTTGATTCATGTGCTTGTCCTTCAGACTGGCCTAGCTCTCCCTCAAAACTTAGGTTGCTCTCAGCAGCTACATTGGAGGATAGCTGTATGTTGTTCTGACTTGGGCAGTGGAAATAAAACCAAAGTCTCACAGCTTTATGACATACTCTTCATATGGGCTCTTCTTGTCTAAAAATCTTTAGGAAAATCAAGGATTCATTTCCTAGGATGCATTGCTAGGTATGGAATAACAACTTGTCGAAAGTGTAAACATTTTTAAAGCTTTTGATACATACTGATAAATTGCTCTCTAGAAATGTTGTACCAATTTATACTAACATTAACTATATATAATACTGATCTTTTGGCCAAACCATTATTATTTTTAAAAGAAGCCTACCTATTTTTAAAAAGGTGAGGTTTTACTTTGTATTTATTTAATTGCTAGAGGAATTGAACATTTTTTTGCACGTGTAATGAATGACCTTTTGTCCTTTATTTTTTAAATTCCTGTTCTTTGTCCACCCTCCCACAAGTTTTTGGCACAAGCATTTTAAAATAAAAATTAATGGGTAATATAACATCTGTTCTCACCTAAAAAAATACTTAAAGCACATGAAATAAGACATTTTTCAAGAGAAAGAGGTTATAGGAAGAGTGTGAAAAGGATAGAGAGGTAACAGACATTCAAGTAGAGAGGTTTTTATGGCTTTTCATGCTCTTACCCCCTTTAAAAATAACCCCACCCATGGCTTCTGATGCCTAGGTGGCCACGTATTATACCACATGACTTTAATGATCATAGTTGATGGGATGTCTACCCAAAGGTCACTAGTTAATAGGCTGCCAAGGGATTTATGAAGAGCACTGGAATGTGTCCCTAGGGAATTAGAATAGCAAGTTAAAAAAAAAAAAGATTGTCAGTTAATAGCAGATCTGAAAGGAAAAACATGCAGAATATGAATGAACTAGATTAGTGGTGGAGCTGTAGAGAAAAGAAGCACAAATTCCCACTTCTGAGATCCCTAAAGCCACCTAAAATAGCCACATTCCAGCTCCAGTTTCAGCAAGGCTATTTGGCTTTTCTACTCTTATTCCTCTATGCATCTCCTTATCTCTTAAGCTTCCTTCTGTGAACCTTTATTATTTACATTCAAGTGAACCTGAAAAAACAGAATGATTCTTAGGAATCATACCTATGGTACAGGTCTAAAACTATCTTATTTACTACAACTCTTTACATATCCCAGAAGAGTTATTTTAATAGTCAGTAATTCTTTCATTTAACAGTTTGTTCAACATAAAATCATTGAGCATACAGTGTATGTTAGGTATTGAACTAGGTGGTGAAGGAGATGCAGAGACGAATCAGACAGCTCATCATCTAAAAGTGTATAGTTCAATCACACTTTTCTGCATAGCGTGGTCTTTCATTACTGGCGATTGTCAGATCAATGGTGACCAACTAGTTGCTAGGCAACTTGAAAGATGGGAATACAGAACCCATGCAGCTTCATTATGAAATGAATTCTCTGAAATGTTTGTCAAGAATTGTGAAGAGTCTGAAATTTTCTCTAAAGCTAAGATGTTAGCCTGCCACAGTTTAATAGATACTGGCAGAGGACACGTGGCTGCTGGATCAGAGACAAAGGA
This sequence comes from Catagonus wagneri, assembly GCA_004024745.2. Taxonomy (NCBI): domain Eukaryota; kingdom Metazoa; phylum Chordata; class Mammalia; order Artiodactyla; family Tayassuidae; genus Catagonus; species Catagonus wagneri. The sequence continues at coordinate 6,323,719 of PVHT020000174.1, forward strand.
CTTTATTACTCACAGCAAGACAAACAACATAAGCTTTATCTTTACTTCTGGTCTTCTTGCACTTAAGTCTCATGGGGCCATGCAGGGAAACTCGGGAAATGTGTCACAACTGAGAAGCATCAAGCATAGGGAACCCAGATCTTTTACAGTGGACTCTGTGCAAACCTGCCTGGCATTTTCCCTATAAGGAAGCATCTGTTTTATACTGGACAGTAACTTTCCCTCCACTCTGGAGGGACATACTACCTCTTTCTTCCAATGCTGTTCACTCTCACTGTACAAACATTCTTAAAAGATAGTCCAAAACAAAGATAGTGTTTTTGCTTGCAAGACATTTTCCAGAAATATCGTAAACCTATAGAGAATTGTCTTCCAAGAGTGTTCTTTCTCTTGATACTTAAAAAAAAAAATCACTCAGATTTTTTTAAGCAAAAAAGGAAGTTGGTGGAAGTATACTGATTTCAAAATTCAAGAAACAGCCCCAAAGTAGTACTGTTCTGGGGCCTCATCAGCAGAAGTTCATAGTATGTCTCAAGTGTCACCATTAGCATGCCTCAACTTCAGTGGCTCCCAGTCTCTGACATTCTTCACTCCAAGTTTTAAATTGTCAGAAGAGAGGAGTCAAGTGGCCCAGCTTAGCTAAGGCTCTGCCTCTGTCTTTTCAATTATGCCCAAAGTGTGGGGGAGGGCATAAAGGCACACAGACCTAATAAATCTTGACTGTTCCCAGATTAGGAGAGAGAGTTTCTTGGGAGATCTGGAAGCCTCGCAGTTGCTTTCTATTTTATCTGGATTTGTTTTGATTGGCATTCCACTGTTCGTAGAGAAATACATTTATTGTTTTAAGTATTCTTTCATTTTTTAAATCAATTAAATACAGTTTTGCTTTATGTGTCATTTTCTTGGCCATCTTCTACCATTTCTCAATTTTGGGGGAAGTCATTTTGTGAACTAATCTAAGCCAATTTAGTGATTCAAGACTTTTGGGTAAATATAGGTAGCCTCTGGTGGTTGAAAATAGACTGGACTATATGTTGTTTCTTGTCAATCTTGCTATTAAGTGGAATGCTATAAGAAGAGCAAGACTTAGCCTAAATTTTGTTAGTATTTAATATTTATTAGCTACTCAGTATATTTTCAAGACCATTATTCCAACAATGAAAATTTATTTTTAGCATCTTTCATGCTAATTAATGTATCCTCTGGTGTAGATTTCAATAATGCTATTAGAAACACCAGAGTAGCCACCTCTAAAGCTGAAGATTTTCATAATTAGAGTATTTCCAAGATTACTTAATCAGCCCTGAAGTATGGAGTAATGTTACCTTGTAGCCCACTTGTACATAATACATGAGACCTCCTGTGGAAATATTTTTAAAGTAAATTACCAGAAAGACAATATAATAGGTCAGAATATAAGCATTTAGTTATGCACCCATGCTGATTTCCATACTCCTTTGTAATTAACATTTCTCCTAACTGGATTAATTGGGTTTGCAATAAGTAATCACAACTGTCCCAAATTAATTGCTCACATGTTCAATGAGCCATTACATGTTCTCATTTAAAACAGCTTTGTGAACCCATGATTTTAGAGCTGCACGGTCCTAAACATTTTGGGAAGAGGGACACAGAAGTATCCAGGGATATGTTAATACTGTGATGACAACAATAAACCAGGGATTTCCAGACTTTGAGAGTACATGAGAATCACCTTGCTACTCACTGAAAATGCAGATACCTTGGCTCCCCTCCTCCCAGCCATTTTGATTAAGTAGCTATTATGTATGTGGGGTCTGGAAAAACTTTGAGTAGTATTGCATACTTTCTTCCTAGAAAAAGACATATATTCCCATACTTCCAATTTTACCAGTGATTCTTACCAGGGAGGCTTTCAGAATTCTGTGGTTTTAGTGTAGTATAATTTTTCTCAAGACTGGTTGCATATTACAGTCACCAAGGGAGTTTTAAAATAATGTTTCAGACCAATTAAATCATAATATGAGTGGTGTTGGGTGACTAAACTGTCTGCATGGTTTTTCACCCAATCCAGAATGGAGACTAGAGATTTCCCCCTATGTATCAATTAATTTTACTGAATTATACTCACTTGACAGATACCCAGCAAAAATGATAATAAAAAAAAGCCAAGTTACCCTATAAATCTTACAAAATACACAGTTTAATTTGTGTATTGGTGGGAAGGCACATCATTTTTGGCATTGATTTGTCTTTGTCTCGTCAAAGGTTCAGAGGATTTAGTGGACTTTGTACTCTGTTTGATAGATCGCCCTCCCAAGCTTGAGAGAAGAAAAACAAGGCTCTTTCTATAATTTATGGTGGTAAGATGAGTGTTTATTGTATTGTTTTATTTGAAGAAAATCTAAGAAAAGATTTGACATTTTAAATTGGTTCACTATATTTTAATAGCATGCCTAGTAATAACTAAAAATAAGTATTTGTTGTGAATAATCCTGAGAAATGGTTAAATGGACAATTTTCTAGATGTTATCCAAAGAAGGTCTTTTTTTTTTTATTCTTTTGATTAGGAGCATATCTTATCATGATGAGTAAAGTAGTAGATGGAAACTTTAATTTAGTTACATTGATAAAGTTTTTGAAATTATTTTAGACTTCTCTATTATAAAGGAAAAGAGGCCTATAATCAGTGATAGAAAAACCATGCTGAATATAACTATAATGAAGGCTTGTTCTATATTTCTTTGAAGTAGCTCCACTTATGATATTACTTATATAGATATTCAAAGCACTGGCAATAATAGGTGATTTAATGATGTTTAAAGCCCTTGAATAAATTGATATAGGCCAAGAAATTTTCCTAAGGACATGAATTTAATAATTATGATCACTTCTTGTACTGATAACTCTTTAGTTAGGATTTCCACTTCCAGAGACAAAATTTTAGAAAATCAAATTATGAAAATTATGTGTCAAAGTTTGGACCGTTCAACATGTATGAGTTACAGTCCACTTGTGAAGAAGAACAGGCTTCCAAGTAAGCAAAAGGACCATTTCTATGTTCAGAAAGCTTTCTTTCCAAAACTGGTAGCACCTAATGGCATACGGCAGAGACTAGTTAAATGCATATTTGTTCTGTTTGTCAGAAACTTAATATTTTTTTAGAAACTTAAGATGGAATTATTGTTTTATCATTGTAAAAAATTGAAAAGATTTTCAAGCTTTTAATAATAAATTAATTCAAAACATTGGAATGTGAAGAAGGACTTATCAGAATTATGAGGGTTTGGAAATTTGCTGGAATCTATTTGAGGTAGAAGAAATTGAATGTAATTGAATTGTAGTTGTATTGTCATTTTAGGTCACTGCTGTCAGAGAATATAATACCTGTAGAAAGGTGATTACTTTTCTAAGCAATATAAATTAAAGAAAGGGAAGATCCAGCCTTGTAGGGATAATGATATCACTGGTGCTGGGAACCGTTCCACACCAGTCTTACAAGCTGCTATGTATTCCTGTTTCCCATACTGGTGGTCTGATGAGTAGTGTCAACATTATCCCCATTTTATAGATGAGGAAATGGTGGAGACCAGATTTAAATCCAGATAGCTCTGCTTACTAAGCCCCTGTTCTTTCTGCCACATCCTCTTCTCTCTGTTCCATTTAATCCCTAAAACCCCTTGCTTAAAACTTGAAGGTTTACTCATTGCATTTGGGGCAGCATTTGCAGTGTTGGACAGCTTTATTCACCCCAGAGGCCATTCTCCTTTTGAGCTTTGTTTGTCTCCTTGGAACTTCCATTTACTTACTCAATGGGAGAGATACTAAGGATCGATTAGAGAGGGTAAGAAAAGAAGAGGGAACATTGAAGACATAAAAGCAGACCACTATGGGCACTCTCTCTCCACCATCTAGAAGAAGCCTGTGTGTCTGGGGCAGACAGGAAGTAAGCACAGGAAGCTATTTTGTTTTTTCCCCCTAAATTTGACTTTTCATTTTCTGATGGTGTGCATGTGGCAGCGTTAAAAGACTGGGGTGTTCTGTTATCCCATCAGCAGGGGGAGCAGTGAACTTGAAGTGACATCCCACAAGCAGAGAAAGGTCATCCGCTCAGCACAGTGGTTTTGTGAGTAAGTGTCTATCCTGCCTGGCAGTCATAAGAGTCCACTAAAAAAAAAAATTAAAAAATAAAAATAAATTGTTTCTGGTTTTTTTTTCATGCTGTTTATGGTTAATTAAGTCACTGAACACCCAGAGCAATGGTGCCCTAGAAAAAAAAATATTTACTTTAGTAGAAAAGTACATTTTGTGTTTGTGTAGTAGTAAAGCATGTCTTTAAATATGTAATGGGTTGCAGTTTTAAAGATACCTTTCTAGAATCCATTAGGATTTTTAGTTCTGGCCAAGATTACTTTTATACCTTGGACTCAGAATAATAGCTCTGCTTGTGAGCAGTTGGATGAAGAGAAGATATTTGGTTCTGTGAGGTGATTTGAGGGTCCCTGAAAAACATGCTCCTATAATTGTGCTTATAACCTTCAATGGTGCCAGGATTTTCAAACCCTTTTAGGTTAAGTCTTCTTTTTTAAACTTATGTAACTAACATAAGCATATTTTTCATAAAAGGAAAAATTCATTAATTTATCTCCATTATTGAATTTGTTCTCATTTGGAAAGTTTCTGTGGACAGATGAATTTAAATGTTTCAAGGTACAAGGCTGCATCATAAAGCATCTGCCAAGCCTTGTTAAAACCTAGGATAGAGGATCCATAGCAGGGAAATAAAAGCATGAATGACAAACTTCTATTTTAATTTGGGCCATTTGTTGGTTCATTCTCTTGTGTTTTAGGATAGGAGAAATAGCATTTTCAGTATGAGACCAAAGATGAGATATGAAAATCATAGTTCAGAAAAATCCAGGTTAATGAAGTGAGTAGAACTTCTTTTGGCTAGTGGTCCATAACGTCTTTTTTGATCATGGATCCCTTGGAGTATACGAAGAAAATCGTGGAATCTTTTCTGAGAAATATGTACACAAACATGCATACACACACACACACACACACACACACGCACACACACACACACAAATTGAGCACTCTGTTTCAGGAGTTGGTTGATGTTCTGCCCTTTCTTGGAGCCAACTGTGAGTCCTTGTTTAGAGCAGTAGTATCTAAAGTGGGAGTTGAGGAGATGAAGCACCCCAGGGTGTGGGCCAGATGATCCACTGGAGTGTGGAATTTTCTATTTGTATTTATTTCCTGTCTTAAAGATTTATTTCATGTAGGATTTATATTGCACATAATATATTAGTACCATATAACATTTATATATAAATAGGTTAACAATGTAACATTTATATATAAATAGGTTAACAAATTAGTTTTAAAGACCTCACATTTTTACTCATAGGTAGACAGAACTCAAAATTAATAGACTACCTATTTAGAGAATAGTGCTGATTAAATTTAATTTCTAGGCTTTCCTCTTGCTAAATTAGAGGGATAGGGATAGGAGCTTAAATCAAGAGGTGACTATGAGTAACTGGAATGATGACAAGTAACGTTTTCCCATACTTCGTTAGGCACTTTCACACATGCCCAATCTGGCCCTCCCCGTAGTTTTGTGAAATACATAGGGTAGAGTAGGTATGCTGATGGAAATCTCTGAGAGCAGGTATGTTAACCAAATCCTCAGGAAACGAGAGACTTTCCCAAGGATCCTTGGCTAGTCAGTGGTGGAACTGGTGCTCGTAATTTTGGCTGTCGACAAATTATACGCATGTTTCACTGAACTGCAAGGCTAAGTCAGTTGTTATGGTCTGCCCCATTCTTGCATTGTTGCTTGTGCTCCCTGAGGACACTGAATTGTTGAATCCCTGGTTGATCCAGACACAGGGATAGAAAACATATTTTAGCTACTTGATCAGAGGGCCAGGAAGCTGAGCTAACAATTCAGCATTAGCTCTCTCCTGTTGGTACTATAATACTAATATATTTCAAAACAGATAGAGGGCTCTGGAAGGATTTAGCTACATCTATGTACAAAAAAAGATTTATAATGGGTTATTAAGTGGGAGTTTTGAAGCTGGCTTCATGGGTAGTACCAACTATTCTTTTTCCCAGATTTCCCCTGGTGCCACTGTCAAAGGCGAAGTACTCATCTAGATAGATTGTTGTTCTGACCCAAAACGACATTTCCAAGTTTTCTTATATATAATTCAATTTCTGAACTTCCTTTTCAGTGATATTAAGTGGAATAGCACAAAAAAGTCTTTTGGCACTAAAGATAATAAATGTGTTGAGCATTGCTCAGGTGTCTTTGCTCTTTGCCAGGGCATTAGCTATATTGATTTTAGAATTTTAAATGAGCCCCCCCCCCTTTTTTTTAACCAGACTTGATTAGTATCTCATCCTCCAACCTGGCTACCTAGATCCTTCATTGTCTCATGTGCAATTTTCTTCCCTCTCACTCTAGCACAACTTAGAGGTGGCTGACCTTCATGTAACCATGGATCAGGAGCTGTTTTATGGAGGGTTGCTTGAGCCTGGTGATTAGCCTCTAAAGAGGGGGCCTACTATTCAAGAGTCAAGCCATCATTATCTTGCCCAGGCCCTGGGAATACTAACAGTGGATCTCCTGGTTTGGTAAGTACCAGATTGGATTCTTACAATGTGACTTCCAGAGAAGAAACATTCAGCCAGACAGAAAGCTTGAGGGTGAAATGACATTCTCAGCAAGAGCTGGTCAGCTCTGTCCAAATATCACTATTACTGCATGAAGCTAAGGTTAATTTCCTGAGATTCCCCCTCATTAATTAATAGTGTCCTCTGCTATCCTCAGAGGACACTTCATTTAAAATTGTGTTCAGAAGTTCCGGTTGTGGCTCAGCAGAAATGAACCTGACTAGTATCCATGAAAACACGGGTTCAGACCCTGGCCTCGCTTCGTGGATTAAACGATTTGGTGTTGCTGTGAGCTGTGGTGTAGGTTGCAAATGCGGCTCAGATCTGGCATGGCTGTGGCTGTGGCGTAGGCTGGCAGCTGTCGCTCCAATTTGACTCTTAGCCTGGGAACTTCCATATGCTGCAGGTGTTTCCCTAAAAAGACAAAAAAAATTTGTGTTCCCACATTATTTTATTCTCTCCCTGCAACTGAACTGGAAGATCCCTGAGAATGATGCTGCCAGGTATGGCTTTGCACACCCTTTCCCTGTGTCCTCCGGAGTGGCTGGGATGTGGTGCATGATGACTTTTAGGCTGGGATTTTCCTTCTCTTTCAGAAAGTAGGTGGGTGGGAGGATGACCGCTCTTTCCCTGGAGATGGTCACTGCTGTCTGGATTGTTGTCACTTGCTGCTCATAGGGAGACAGGACTCAAAACTGATAGACTACCAATTTAGAGAATAGTGCTAATTAAATTTAATTTCTAGGCTTTCCTTTCCCTAAATAAGAGGGTTGCTTATTTCTTTTTATGATACCTTGAGAGTAAATTTCTTGTAAATGATATAAATAATGTAACTACATTACAGCAAACTTGGATAATTTAGAAATAGAAATTTCTATCATTACTACATTAATGTACCTACTCAGTATTTTTACATGCATTTTAAAATATTTTTGATTACAGTGTGCTTGGATATTATACCTTAAAGACTGTAGCATTCCACTATAAGCATTTTTTTCTTTTCTTTAATTATTCTTGTCAGTGTTATGTTATTGGAATACAAAAATTTGTTTCACTATTTTTCTATTATCTATACGGTATATCATTCATTATTTAATTCCTCACTGGTATTTGTTGGATATGCCATCATTTATTTCCTCATTGTTATCTATCAGATATACCATTATTTATTTAACCGTTTTCATGTACTATTCTCATACTGATGATTAAATGGGTGTTAAATGACTGCTGACTTAGGAAATCTGCCTGTTTGGATACAGTTTGACAAAGGTCATTATTATCATGTAGCATAGTGTTTGGCTCATAGAATTGGTACTCAGTAAATGTTGGTTTTCTTCCTCCTTCTCCTGCTCCCCTCTTTATACCAACCTTATGGTTGTTTCTTGTATTGTGAGCTTGAAGACATAACATATATTTCAAGCAGAGATTTCTAATTGGTAAGATTGCCTATTTCAGTTACTAATTTGTGGGGAGTACAGGTGCTCTGATCTGAGAAGTCCAATTTTCTTTCTTTCTTTCTTTCTTTCTTTCTTTCTTTCTTTCTTTCTTTCTCTTTCTTTCTTTTTTTGGTTTTGTACTGATATTTTTTTATTGATTTTTATTTTTTTCCATTATAGCTGGTTTACAGTGTTCTGTCAATTTTCTACTGTACAGCAAGGTGACCCAGTCACACATACATTACATTATACATTCTTTTTTTCTCACATTATGTTTTGTGGTCAGGTAAATGGATTCATCCTTGCCAGACAGAAAATGTTAAAACTACAAAGGATTGTGGAAATCATCTTATCCAATGGTTTCCCAATTGTTGCAGATAAGAATTTTTCAAGATGCTTAAGACTACTGAGTCCTTACTAAATCTGAATTTGCTGGATGAGGATTGGGAATCTGCACTTTAGTAAGCATCCCAGTGTTCTGATTTAGGTGGTGGAAGGACAATAATTTGAAATTACATTTGGTTAGTAGGCCTTCCTAAATTTTTAGAGTTAATTTTAGATTTTCATCATGTTCAGTCTTCTGCTTTTAAAACTAATTGAATCTTGAGATGACTTATAACAGGAGGCAAATATTACAATCACAATTATGTTCTACAACAGGAAATAAGTTCTAAATGAATCTTAACATTTTACTTGACACATTACTATGTTTAAGTGTATTAAAGATGTCATTGAAAGGTGCAGGGGAGGAAAATGAACTTGACTTGGCAGGTAAGTGTTCATGGTACTATTATCCACAACTGTCTATGTTGATTGACAAGCACACACATTACCTCTTAACAGGCATTGTACTCAGTTGCATCAGATTTAATGTATGACATTTTTACTGAATATTTGAAACTGTTTTAGTTAATAGTATTAATTGTGCATAGACCAACTTTCAGCCACATGTTTCAGAGTGCTTAGGGGATAATAAACCAAAAGGTTCTATGGACCTCTGCTTAGAATAAACTCAGGTCAACAATTGCCTTGTTGCTTAGGTATTATGTATTTTGAGCAGGGCAAATGTGTAACAGCTCAGAGAGGGAATCTTCCCCATATTACTGATAAACTCAGAAAGGTGTAATACTCAAGGTCATTTAGCCAGAAGGAGCCAAGCCAGAATTGGAGCTCAAGTCTCCTGGGTCCTTGTTCTCTGTTCTTTCTACCATACTAAACTTCCCTTTTTCATAGTTTCTATCTAATGAGAAACACTCAGTCTAATGGCTTGTGGAAATGCTATAGACCATATTTATATTGCAGAGAGCATTGAAGCAAGGAATTCTACTCAGTATTTTCTTTTGGAAAACCAAACATGCTTTATTTCATTTTTTTCACAATTTATTTAAACATCTCACATATACAAAATAGGTACAATTTAATTTTTCTGCTTGTCTGAGAAACAAGGCTTCTTTGGAACCACGGAAGAGAATGAAAATGAGACTGGCAAAGAACAAATGCTGAATTTAAAGAAGAGGACAATATTGGGCAAATGATCCACTTTACTTTTATTCAGGAATAAGATGTAAAGTACTGATGTTAAATCAGATGAAAAAAAAAAACACACAATGCAACTCAACACAGAGGAGTATTTCTTCTCAAATTCTCCTAGCACCATAAACATTCTTCAAGTATCTAAAATACCATTAATTAGCACCTTTGTATTTTGAACAAAAAACAAGTACCTCAGCTCATCTATGTATAGGTCAGCACCTAATGGTGTGGATCACACTCACAGGAAAGTGTTTTGAGGTAGTTTAAACCTTTGGAAGTTTGGGTTTTAAACTTCCCTCCGTGGAAGATATTCAAAAGCCACAAGTGGTGCAAATGTTCATGGTTTTATTTTTCAATTTTTATTTTGGTTTTCTTACAAAGGTTGACATTTTCCACAACAGGTGTTAGAGTGTTGAAAAAAATTCCAAATCTTTTGGGGAGGGGAAGAGGGACAGGGAGTGAATTAATCGTATTGCACGATGCTCTGATCAATCCTTCTCCTTCTCTTTTGCCCACAATTTAAGCAAGTAGATGTGCAGAAGAAATGGAATGATTCAGCTTTCAGTTAAAAAAGAAGAAAAAGAAATGGCAAAGAGAGAAATTTTTCAGATTTCCTTTTTCTTTAATTTAGGTTGAGTTCATTTATTTGAAACAGACTGGGCCAACGTCCACACTGAATTCTTGGTCAGCGTCACCGATGTCCAAAGGTGCAATATCAAGGATAGGTAAGCGAGATGGCTTATTTGTTTTATATTCAATGATTGTCTTTCTCCATTCATTTGTTTTTCTCTGTTTAAAAAAGGAAGAAAAGATATACATAAAGCAACATTATTATGGAATCTGATTATATTATATAACATTATAAATTATATATTACATACAATTACATAATATATAATGATATGTAACATAATATTATATAGTAGATATTATAATAACTGCTTTTTGGCTCATGTCATTCTGAAGATGTGTGTCTCAGATCAACAAGTTTATTTTTGAAACAGTAGAATTAGGGGTATCTTTATGGGGAGAGGTTTTCTACCAGTCTAATTTTATAGAAAAAAATTAATGCATATTCTAAGTGGTTTATTTATACATTACAATTTTCAGGATGTGTTAGTTAGGGAGAGTAGGGTGGATATGCAGTACTATTAGTAAATTTTAAATTTTCTTCTTTCAATTTGTAGCATATTATAGAGAAAGCATAAAGAAAAATTAACTGTAGGCTATACTAATAAGTAAAATAAAATACATTTAACTATAAATTATATCTTGGGCCCTTTTAACCTCAAGTGATTTTAAGTTATGGGCATACATCATCATTTAAGAATCTCATGTTAAAAGAAAAATGACTAATAATGGACATAGTATACATCTTAGTTATTTCAGAGAATTTCAGAAGGTAAGATCTGATAAGAATACTCTGGATCTACCATTTGAATTTAAGCAAATACATTTATGATTGAAAAATAAAATAAGTTAGATTTCTCATTCATCTGTTCATTTAATGGTCTGAGCTCTACTGTCCCACTTCCCAAATAAATGTTATTCCTATATTTCAGTATTACTTACAGAACAGCCATCTACAAGAACAGTGTAGGTGAATCTGCTGTTGCCCTCAGCAACAAGTTCAATATCATTGGATCCTTGCAGAATGACAGCCTTTTTCAGGTTGCCAGTCTCCTCATCCATGTATGCAATGCTGTTCTTGCAATGGTAGGTGATGTTTTGGGAGGCATGGTTGGCCAGCAGGCGCATGAAGGCAAGTTGGGTAGCCATTTCCTTGGTGGTAACTCCTTCCATGTTATATTCAAACTACAGAGAATAAGGTGGGAATTCCAGTTAAATTGAGAAGAACTCAGGTACTAAGAGTTGAATTAAAAAAATAGTATGGAGGAAAAATGGACTCAGATCTGAACTTGAACTTTCAAAGGAAACTCAATTTACTTGGTCTTTGAAGTATTAGCTACCTAGAAGGGACATAGGAACTACCAATATGAAGCATGTTATCTCAAAAAAGGGTACCTGTTTCAGATAAAGCCTTTATATGTTTGTTTCTTTTTTAAAATAAGAGAGCAAGGAGATAGAGAGTCAGACCCCTTTATTTTTCTGTACTTTTCATCAGTGGGCATTTAATGAAACTGGTGAAAAGTTTTCATCAGAAACTGAGAAGTGCATATCCTAATAATACATATGTATGGGTACTGGACCATATGCTGGCTAGTACCCTTTCACACTAAATAAAATTAGTCAGTTTCTCCAGTGATTATCAGGTAAGTCACATTTGAATAACAACTTTAAATGTATGGATATGTGTAATCAATCCATCTTTAATATGCAATCCAGGATATAAATGAACCCAAGAACAAAGTAGGTTCTTTTAATAAGCCCGTTTTTGTAAAGGGCCAACATGCAGATAACTAAAAAGCAAACAATCCTAACGACATTATTTAGTAGGAGAAGGACTGTTTATAGGATTCTTTACCTGGGTACCACCATTGATAGTTTCTCCTAACCAGACATGCTTCTTGGCCTTGGAATTTCTGTACCAGTTTTTGGCTGGGATGTTTTCAGGTTGAGCCCGGATGCAGGTTTCGCCAGTAGAGAAATCACAGTATACTTTGATAGCATCCATAGTACATCCTTGGTTAGGGTCAATCCAATAGTAACCTTTTAAGAAAACAAATCATAAAACAGACCATAAAACCTCATTGAGTGGAACAGTAAGTTCTTATAATTATTAGTCAACGATTTTGATTTCCCAAAGTAACATTTTTTAGTATATGTGCTGCCGAAGCGAGCACCCCAAAGTAACATTTTTGATTGAACTTTTTATATTGTTTACCCCACACCAATAGGAAAGGGTGGCTATTTTCAATATTATATAATTTTTTCTCTCTTTTCCATGAAAATCAAGTCCAGGTACATATTACTATGAAAAGGACAAAAATATATACCAAGAGAAGCTTGAGAAGGGGTGCTGGTTGGGAGAAGAAAATGCTTCATTAACTGGACATGATTTCATATAACGTAGTTTTTACCCAAATATCTTGTTATTCTAAATATCAGTGGGAACTGAGTTTGAAAAACCCAACTTGTGGGACAGGTCAGTCTGGTTGGACATCTCTACCTACCACTGCTCCATTCTGGGTGGCTGAGTCTCAAGTCACGGCATGTGCGAGCTGGGTTCTTCCTAGAGCCTTCTGGAGTAAGTAGGGTCTCAATCTGGTTGTTGAGAGATTTCAAAGTAGCATCAACTTCATAATCCTTGGGTCTGAGAGAAGGTGGTGAGCGAGGCTGGTCAGCCCTGTAGAAGTCTCCTTCATAACCAAAGTCATAACCACCACCACTTGGGCCAGGTGGTCCAGGAGGGCCAGGAGGGCCAGGAGGACCCTGAAAAGATGAAAGTGAGAAAGGAGGCTTTGTATTTGGTTACAGTAAAGACAAAAGTAACAGCAGTTTTTCAGCTGAGAGTCACACAAAAAACATGCTCCAATAAGTAAAAAAGAATCAAGGTCAGGTCAGTAACAACCTGCTCCCAGACATACTGGTATGCAGGGATGCTCTTAAAGAGCTCATTACATACAGACAATTTTAATATATGTTAGAAAACATATGGAAGTAAGGGACTACATTATTGTGTTGTTATAATTGTCTTGGTTTAGTCTAAAGAAAATACTCCCTTAGGTCAATGATACCCTTTATTATTTCTCCAAATCATACTTACAGCAGGACCTTGGCTTCCCTGAGAGCCACGAATGCCAGCAGGTCCGACTGCACCAGCTTGTCCAGTGCGACCATCTTTGCCAGCAGGGCCAGAAGGACCAGCTGGGCCCTAGGAAAGAAGGACACCAAGTCTGTGTGAGCCAGCAAACATCCCACAAGGGAGAAGAGCCTGAGACAAACATTTCTTAGATTGACCTACCCTAGGACCAGCGGGACCCACAGGGCCAGGAGCACCTTGATCACCATGATGACCCTTTAAAGAAAGAAGAGGAAAATCACACTTTCAGAACACAGGTCGATAAATAGATTTTAAAAAACTGAATGGAAAACTTTAATTTGATGAGCTCTGGATTGAGAAAATTGAAAATGTAAAATGGGGCTCTTTTCTCTCATTATGTCTATTATATTCAATTATTTCTTTCTATAAGCTATTTCAGCGGTGCAGTATTAGTCATTCCTCTAATTATATTTACTTTAAATGGGGTTGAAGGACATTGTTGCCAGGAGATTTTAATATATGTATATTTCTATCTTCCTTAACCTTCACCTTTTCATGTTGGGATGAAAAAGCATTATCTCTGAGCCATGGAGTAAGCCAGAGGATGGGAAATGAATATGATGTAGGGCATTTTAGAACAACAGCAGTGCAATTTTGAGGAAGATCATTCTGAGTTAAGAACTTTAAAATCTGTTGCATGCTGGATGTCCACATTTTACTTACAGCAAGACCAGGAAGACCTTGCAATCCATTGTGTCCCTTCAAGCCAGGAAGACCTCTGGGCCCCTTATCACCAGGCTCTCCCTTCTCACCTCGAATACCTTGTGGGCCCTATAAAGAAAGAGAAAAAAGAAATTTACCTTTAGAAAATGATATTCACTTCTCCACAAATATTGTTCAATCTGTTTACCAAGATAATTTAAGATATATAGAGGTCTAAAAGCCATGTGGGTGCTACTCTCATCTCTTCACTTAGTCTGCCTTAGTTGAGCTGTCTATAAAGTGGCTAATCTTTGTGATTATTTAATACAGATAAGAGATCTGACGCAGAATCGATTAAAACCTACTTGTAGCAATTCTCGACATGGACTAAATTTTTTTTAAAAAACATTAAGTCTAGTTTACATATTATTTATTTTCTAAGTGGATAGTCCGGACTCATCCTCCCTAAATGTTGATTTGTACAGAAATCTTCCCATGTACATACACTAGGACCTCTTGGACCAACAGCACCAGCAGGACCAACAGCACCAGCAGGACCCTGCGAATTGGAAAAGAAAAACACAACTTACTGGCCAAGCCCAAGATCCTCCCTCCACAGTTCCCAAATGTGGGGAGGTCAGACATAAAACCTGTCGAGGATGACAGATTTAAGAGACCAGTATCTACAGACTTACAGGTTCACCACGGTTTCCATGTTTGCCAGCGGGACCCACAGCACCTTGAGGGCCAGGTGCTCCTGCAGCACCAGCAGGACCAGGATTACCAGCATAACCACGCTCGCCCTACCAAAGGCAAAACGAAGCTTAGCATCAATCTGACCTATGTTTTAGTCCCTTTTAAGTTAGAGAAAAATGAAGAGGTATACTGACCTTGTGTCCAGGTTGACCGTCTCGGCCTGGGGGACCATCACTGCCAGGGTTGCCCTGTGAAGACACCACACCAATTAAGGCACTTAGGGAGGCTCTGAATAGCCCACTGGCCCCCACAGTTCAGCTGTCTGCCTTCATTACTGCCAGTGCTTAATGAAGAAACTCCTTTCAGGCTGTCAAAAAATAGGAACTTGCCAACCAAGATTTTTTTAGAGGTATCTTTAATGTTTTGGTCAACTCGAAATGTGCTATTTAAGGACTCATTCCTCAACCCAAGTTATTTTTCATAATTTCAATATGAGGAGTGGTCAGCACATATAGATATTATGGAGAAACAGACCAACTTGTTCTGAAATTTGGAACAAGAGAACCTCAGCTCAGGATACAAAGTTGCACACAATGAAGTACTGCTAGGTTTTATTTTACAAACCAGATGTTGGACTCACATCACGACCAGCTTCACCAGGAGCACCATTGACGCCAGGATTACCCACAGCACCAGGGGGACCACGGGCCCCAGGTGGGCCTGCAATGCCGAGAGGGCCAGGTTCACCCTAAAGAGGCAGAGAAGACAACATTCCCCTCATTGGATTGAATGCCACTTTCATTCTCCCAAAACAGTCCTAGCTGAGGGGTTCTGGTTTTCGAAGGGAAGTTGAACGTGGATGGGCCAGAGAACAGTAAGAAGTGTCATTTGTGGCATCCTTGCCCTCTTCGTACACACTTTATATGGCCAGCTTTATGTCATTTTGGAATGTTGCTCTGTGTGAGGTGAGCCTAGTTTCATCTGATATACCAAATAAAATGAATTCATAAAGTTGAGAGAGTTTATGGAGATTAGATGATTCTTAGCTGCTGTCACATATTAGGTTTAATGGAATGATTCAGAACTTCCAGAGTTTCATTCTTCCTACAGGATAAATGATGCCAGCATTTCATACTGCAGAGGAGTAAATGCAATTAGAGCTTATATCATTCTTAAGCATGTAAAAAGAACAAAAATCATTCTGCATAATGTTAAGCTGTGTCTTTACAGCGTGTGTCTAAGTAAGGTGGTATTAAAGCTTCTTAGATAAGTGACATGTGATCTGTACAAAGAAAATGCCATGAATAAAAAAATCTTAAGTGGAGTTATTCAGTGATCAATCTGTCACATTGAAGTGGCAGCTTTTTCAATCTTTTATTATGTTAATGAGAATAAGAATGGTGTCAAACACTTACCACTGATCCAGCAACACCTGGTAGACCACGTTCACCTCTAGAGCCGGGGAGACCCAGAAAACCAGGAGCACCAAGAAGACCTTGAGGACCTGGAGTGCCAGGAGGTCCCTGAATAAGAGTAAAAATACCAAGTATTACTGGTGAGACCCTAGGATATAACACAGATTGGCTTGAGGATTCTGAGAATGAGTTTGTCTTCAGTTTAGGAAAGCTAGTGACCTCCTAGGACATATCTTTGTATATCTTTTCTCTAGTGAAAACAATGAGTTTACATTTTGGTATATGTATTTCCTTGTATCTGGTTCCTCCTTGAGACCACTGGAGCAACATTTAGAAACATGTGGTTGGGATTAATGAAGCCATCTTGGAATGAGGGAATAGAATTTTTACAGGATTTATGCTGAGAAGCAAATTTTGACCTGGCCTCTAACTGAAGTACATCTAGTAAAGTCGCATAACAGAGTAACAGTAATACTGGACAATGCATGTTTAAAAAATTGGTAACTTATTGAGATTGATTAATTTATAGTAGGAAGACCACAGCAATGGGTTTCTGTTCTAATCCCAGTACCAGTCAGATATCCTCAACAGCTTAAAGGGTTGTATTGATGAAACAATCAGTTTCCTCACTTATTGTCATCACAGCCTACTGCCTTCTGAGTGCCTGCCAAAGCCATGACACCTCAATATCTGTTGGATAGATTTCCTGGCTCAGCTCAACTCACTTGAGACCCTGCAGTACCCATCAATATATGCCACTTGAAGATTTTTTGTAAGGGCTTTATTCTAATTCAGCACAAGGTAATAAAAAGGAGGAGTTGGAAATCACTTACAGCAGTACCAGGCTCTCCAGAAGGACCCTTCTCACCAGCAAAGCCAGGGGGGCCAGATGCACCTGTTTCTCCAGTTCGACCAACTGGACCTTGGTCACCACGAGGCCCACGAAGTCCTTCTTTCCCAGCGGGACCAGGGGGACCAGGGGGGCCAGAGATACCCTATAAGCAAATGTACAAGGTTATTTACTTTCTGTTAATCATCACTGACCCTCTTGGAAGAGGGCAGCTGAGGTTCTAAATATTAAAATACAAACAATTTGAAGCAACAAAATAATATCTTAGTCATTTTGGAAAATGTTTAGACTTATAAACAATCTTTCTTGTAGAAAGAAACAACTTTTATCTTTCTTCTCCTGAGGCTGTAATAAAGTGGCCAACTGTGGCAGAGGCTATGACAAATGTCTATGAAGAAAAGCAATACTGTGCCACTGGTCACCTGGCATATTGGAATCAGAGCTATGTCAAGTTCTAAGAGTTAGCTGTAAACGAATGGGACTTTGGCTTTTGGAGGACTTTGCTTATTCCTTTTTGAAGAAAGCCAATACAGGCATTTTGTTCATAATTGAGGAATCACATATGCTTTCAACTAGGCTTAATTAAATGCCTACAGAGAATGAAGATTTTTCTGTTATGAACCTGTGAAAGGATCCCAAGAAATCAACATCTTTGCTACTTTTTTCCCTGAAACCTTAACCGGAAGACTTAATCCTTGGTAATTAATTAAATTCTCTTGAGTCCTGACAGGAGAGTCTGAATCAGAATTAAATTAGAGGCCACACCACCTTTAAATTCAGGAACAATTATACTTTAACAACGGAGGCAGAATGTTGGTCATAAAGGGTAATTAGATATAAAAATATCTGATATGTGACTAAAACTGTTCTGTTTTTTATTTTTAACAAAGAAACCATGCCCCTAAAAGGGGACGAGGGGACTTGTATTCTTATGAATAAAAGCCTCTTAAACTGATATTATAAAATATAATTTGTGATGATTTTGCCTTAATAATTCAGAAAAAAATGATTTTAGATTAGGAAAGTAAGTGCAAAATATTAACAGCATATTTTTCATAAAGAGTTTCTTACCAGTTTCTTACTAGAGGCTGGGTCTTTTGGCTAGAGTAAGTAAATGAAGACCTATTTTTGAAGTTGTTTACTTACAGAGGGTCCAGGAGGACCAATCCGTCCAGCAGCACCAGGGAAACCAGTAGCACCCTAAGAACCAAGCACATTGAAATTCCACAGTCAGCACAAACTTGAGGAATTTGGGTAAGAAGGAAATTTTTCCTTTGGCAGATCCTCAATACACATGGCCAAGAATGGACCAAAGAGTAGGTAGCGACAGTTTCAGATTGGGTATTATAAAACAGGGATCCCAAAGACCCACCATCTCTACACATCTCCCTGATCATCATGCCTTCAGTTGCAATATCCACAACTGGCATTAGGGCTCTGATGGTTATTTTTTAAATGCTAACATATTACTTGATAGTTGTAAAAGCAGTTAAGATGATACACTATACTATAATTATATAGTATATATCTAGTGGCTAGGTGCTAAGAGAATGGACACTGAATAAGTAATTTGTGGAAGAAGGTACAACAAAAGGCCAAGGAGATTAATTGCTGTTCAGTGAGAGAAAGAGTCAGAGGGTAGGGTTCATTCCTGGGGAACTTTGGGTCTTTAGGGAGTCAGTGTAACAGCACTGAACACCAAGGGAAAGGAAGTAGTCAGGCAGAAGTGGGGGCATCAACAAAAGGATAAAATGTGCCACAGAAATATTTCACCTATTTCACAGTTAAGCTACCTGGGGTTAACTTTGGTTGTTGTTACCTCAAGTGAAGTGGTAGCAACATACAGTGCACTGAGTTCCAGCTGGGATTAAGTTAACATTCCATGAACCTGACCTTAACTTCAATATAAAAATTTCTCTAAACAGAATTAGCTTGAATCTCAAGTCTCTCATTATAGTCCAAATTACAAAATTTTCTAAACTTTCAAGGTGTCCCTAAAAGTTTCAAAAGAAAAATGTTCAGAATCCACTCTAAGTACTCACAGGGGGGCCGCCGTCACCACGACTTCCAGCAGGACCAGGAGGACCATTTGGACCCTAAATGGAAACAAAAAAAGATGGAGTCATATCACAAGACAATCTTGATAAATGTTACTCTTTTCCCATTTTATTAGAAGCATATCTAGAAATTTAAAATGATTATTTGCATTATATAAAATAAATGTCCTTACTTCAATATTACCACCTTTATGGGGTTCTCAAAGCAGTGAGATAAGATAATGCTTATTAAACTTTTATAATGTGTAAAGTCGTATGCAAATGTTAACTTTTATTTTAAAAATCATCTTCTCTCTGGTATGTTCCCTGATGTATGGTAGGCACTTGATTGATTTATATTGTTATAGGATTTCATGGATTATTGCACAGGCTGTGTTGACCACCAGTAAATTCAACTTACAGATGGGCCAGCAGCGCCAATGGGGCCTGTGGGACCAACAGGACCATTTTCACCTTTGGGCCCTTTGGTTCCTCTCTCTCCTTTAGCACCAGGTTGACCGGCAGCACCCTGTTGGAAGGGAAGAGTTATAGTTCAAGTATTCCAACTCACTCTATTTGCTAATTTGGGATGTTTCCAGGTTAACCTTCATTACATGATACTTACAGCAGGACCAGCAAATCCATTGGGTCCAGCAGGACCAACCTCACCACGTTCACCCTAGGTAGGAGAAGGTATTAAATGTCTTAGAGATCTTGGATTCATCAATGTCTAAAAGTTCTAAGTGTCCAAAATGACCCAGATTTCTACTTACAGGACTACCACGAGGACCAGCAGGACCAGCAGGACCAGCAGGACCAGCTTCACCCTATCAGGGTATGAAAAATGAATTTGTTAATGCGCTTCACATTGATTCTCAAAGAGGTATGAGGGAGAGGGAACAGAGGTAGACAGTGGGCTCTTGTCAGAGTTTGTGATTATATCCAAAAGGATAGCTAATTCACATCCCACAGAGTGAAATGAAATGGATTCTTACTCTGTAATATTGTATTCATTTTGGAGGTTGAAGGGGTATTGGTCATACAACTGCAAAAACACTATAAATCAGTGCCCACAATACCAGGAGGAGGATATTTTAATTTTTAGATGGACACGGGGCTGATCTGTTTGCTGCAATCTGTGCAATACAATAGGTTTATTTTAAGTAAACTGCTCGATGTGAAATGGGCACACTGTATTTTATTGATTTTTTTTTCTTTTACAATTGAAGGCTTCAAGAAGGCTCAGTGCATTAGGATATTGTTAATGGGAAACCCCAAAAGACTTTAAAACAAATGATAGGATTTAAAGTATAGATTAGATGCCTGGCACATGTAAAACAAGGGAAAGAGAACTTTAAACTTACAGCATTTGTTTCCTGATGTCCCATATAACAGATAGGTTTTTAAATAAGTGGGCTTTATACCAAGCGATAAAAAATGAGTTGCTGGGGTTTTTTAGGGCTCAACAGGACGTTTTAGATACTGGTATGGGCTCAGAGACCTGGAACTCAGTGAAAATGCATGCTTACCCGGTCCCCATTGGCTCCAGCAGGACCAGGGGCACCTACGGCACCAGGAGCACCCTAGTACCAAAAAGAAAGCAAGTCTCGTTAATATCACTCCCCCTCATACCATCAAAAGTGACCCTTGCCATTTCCCCTTGCTATGCTTATAAAGTGTCTGCATGCTTTTCCTGGGCACTCTAGGTGGACACCAAGAAAGCCTTTGATGCATTTCAGTTCTAATTATTGACTATTAGAAGCCACTCTCAGGAGGAGAGTACCCTAATGGTGAAGGTTATGGAAATGTGTAAGTCATAGACAGGTTAGGAACTGGGGATATCTGAACTCTCTGTGCTCCTGTAAGATTCCCAGGAGAACAGCAAATGACTGGCCTTGTTTAGAAGTGTTAGGACTGTGTGATTCAGAGAAAAGACTATTGTGAATGTGCCACAGGGATTTATCAGCACTGAGGGAGAGGTGAGAAAAACCAAAGTAGCTTATGGCTGGGAAGAGCCATGATGCCAACACTCTAGGTAGGATTGTTATACCTTTACGTGATTTTTGTTGGCATCTCCATGGCATTAACAGTTAATATTCAGGGCTTCTCTTTGAGTGATAAATTCTTAAGGTATACATTTAAGTACATAGGACCTTGTTGGAGGTGCTGGCTTCCTAAAATGTAAGAATTATTTTTTTTAAAGTCCTATAATAACTTAAAACAATCACTTAACATTCTATTAAACCTAGAGGTTTTGGACTATAGTTTGTACTTGGCATAGTTAACACTAAGGAACATAAAAAATTCAGGCTATGATTTTCAAGGGGAATTTTTCTTTTGGAACATTGATATTATTAATCATAGATCCAGAAAGGACTGCAATACTCTTTTACTAAACTTGAATCCTTCTTTTGTCAGTTTGATTTTGGAAAGCTTCTCAACTTAAATTGAGTGAAATGAAAACAAAACAAACAAACAAACAAAACCCAACCTAAGTGAAAACAATTCTACTCACACGAGCACCATCTCTGCCAGGGCTACCAACTTCACCTCTGAGACCAGTTTCACCCTGAAAGTATAAAGCAAGCACACCTTTTTATTTTCTGACCAAGTTTCTGAGTCAAAATTAATCTGAAGGTTTTTTTTTTTTTTTTTTTTTACAAAAGATGCTGTTGTAGCTGTATTCATTTAAGATCTTTAGTAATGTTTACTAAGGGTATTTAGTAATTCCCTACCATTCTATAAAATGTTGAATGAAGGTAGAAAAGGGAAAAATAATTCAGGGCTCTTTCCAGATTAATGCTAAATATTCTTTTCTAATTTCCATACACCCTTCTGGCATAATCAAGCAAGGTACAAATTCATGTGGACAGAATTATAAGGCAACATCACAGTGGGCTTCAGTGCCCGATCACTCTTATGGCATAACTAATGCAGCAGCACGGTTGACAGCTGTTCAATATAGCTTCTTCCCATTAATTAGGGCAGGCTGAGGCATTATTGTTAGTGGCATTAAAATGAGCCTCATGTATTACTCAACACCATCTGTTTGCGTGAAATTCCATGGTAGCAAGGAATTTTGCCAGATTAGTGAGTATAGAAACGCGTAGGTGCTAGATGGCAGAGGGAAATGTGTATAGATAGATATCAAAATGCTACCAGACCACCTGCCAAGAATTGTAAAAAACTAGTTAACCTTGTGCAGCCTTCGTTACTAAAGTTCACCAACAGTATGCATTAAGGTTGAGCACTGAGAGGGTACCTTTTCTCCCTTGCCTCCAGGTATGCCAGCAGCACCCCTCTCTCCTGGGAGTCCACTAGGACCAGATGGACCAGCAGTGCCTGGAGCACCAAGCACACCAGGTTCGCCCTTGAATCAAACACATGTGAAATCAATTATTTCAGTGGTAAAAGAAGAAAATGAAGAGCCAAATTCTTGAAGAATTCCAATTTAAACAGTTAATAGATAGCATTCTTGCCTGCTTAGAGACACAAAGGAAGCCTACTGAAAGGAGGGAGAATATAACTGAGGGAGATGCTGTTAATGACAGGGTGACTAAAGAGAAGAGGGTAGTGGGAGTGGGTGGCTGTGATTTTTCTATAACCTGCTCCCAGTCCTCTTCAGGAAGGCAGGCGTGGAAAAGAAGAGGGTAGGACAATGGGAGGCAGAGAGTGAAAAATGTTTGCCCACAAACATTTTTCAAGGTTAAGTCTCTTAGCTCAGACAGGAAATATGGAAAAAGATCTCATCAGCTGGGGAGATGTTTACATTTTAATATTCTTAAGAGTTGGGGCTGCAGCTTCCATTTTTCTGTAAAGCTTTACAGTTCCATACAAAACCTGTTGACTAGCTTCTGCGATAAAACCCTTTGAAAGTACTTTCTCACAGAACCAGCATTTCCTTTCTTACTTCTCTCCTTTCTTACTTCTCTTCCTTTCTGACTTCTCTCCCTCTTACCTTATTTTTTTCCAATATCCTTCCATATATCAAAATAGCCCTTTAGAGCTAATCTTTACACTTTTTTCCTTAAAGGTAAGAATCAGAAGTAAGATAAATTGCCTTCTTTTTCTTGTGGTTGAAGTAATCTGTTTTTCAGAAATGTATAATTCCATCTATTTTAAGATATAAACCACAGATTCTGTTTTGAAACAAGTTTTCAGGCTTATGTTTTGGGGATGAATGTACTGTCCAGTTAATTTTTATCATCATAAATTCTCTTATTATTTGACTTTTGAAATTTTATTCTATATAGTAGAATTTGGGGAAGGTAAAAGCTCAATCTCTAAAAATAGTATCCAAGTGAATATGATGTTTCTATCTAGATTAAGACAAAAGTATAAAATTGACAGAACATTGTAAATCAACTCTAATAAAAAATTTAAAAAGATAAATGTATAAATAGTGTGATGAGAAAAGAGTGAAAACCCATACTAATTCATTTATGTGTGTAGAACACTGGGGGTTTGCCTCTTTTGGAATGATTCAGGTCTGTTGAAATCAGATTGTAATTTTTTGAGATGCAAATAATCACAGAACTGGAAGTAAATAAAAAAATCCGAGAAACAATTCATTTACCAGTATAAAGGATTTACTTATTCTAGAGTAGACTGGGCTAAACCAGCAATATATAACATAAAATTTTACCTTGTTCCCATCAGGCCCCGGGGGTCCAGAAGGACCTCGGCTTCCAATAGGACCAGCAGGACCAGCAGCACCACTTTCCCCTGGGGGACCACGCTCCCCCTGTGAAAAAGGGATTAGAAGAAGTTTTTGCAGTGTTCATCACTTTCAGAAATACCATTTTACACGAGTTCACACTTGTTTAGCTTTTGAATCCTGGTTCTGCCATTTATTAGAAAGTTATAATTATTTTCCCTTAAGTTCTCTACTAGTAAAAAATGAAGCGGAGAGATGAGATAATCTCTAAAGTATCACTCAGCTCTAATGTTCTGTAGCTACAACTCCAAAATTTGTTGCTTCTAGAGTATAATATTCAATTTTTGGAATTCATTTCCTTTTTTTGGTTTTTTTGTAATGGATGCCAGTTATGCATAGTATTCAAAAGGGAAGACTGCATTATTTTAGGTGACTAGCAATGCCAGGTATGAATAAGATTAGATATTCTCATATGTATGCTATCTTTTTACAATTGCATGCAACATGGATATAATCAGTATAATGTAGTTAGTTAACAGAGAATATATATATGAAAATGTGTGTGTTTTTGTATATCTATCTTTCTATCTAAATATCTCCCAATTTGCATTAAATATCACTGTGCATTCTATGGTCCAGAATATTTAACATGTAAGTCCGCACTGAAGCTTTTTCAAAGGCCCTTCTTACAACTTAGTTCTATGGTACCATGGTTCTATGACACTGCATTTGTTTGGGCATCCTAGCTACGTGGTAGTTAGCCACAAAACAGGATACTTTAGAGGCCAGTTAATCATTCCAGTTATTCTAATAGCCAAAGACAAACTACACTAATTTATTTAATTTTTAAAGTGAAAGTACATTCATGAATTCAGCTTTTGGACTTTGAACACCAACACACACTACAAAAATTGACTTTAAATCTTAGTAAGATATTACTTTTCCTTAGCTCAGGTCAAGCCACTGTCATAAATATGTCATGTTTGTCTGTAAAAACCACTGGATATAATACATATATTAGTTCATTTATGTTTCTTATAACTGTGGTTTTTGAAAAAGAAATATGAGCAATTAAATAGAAGTCTATTGTCAATTTAGAAATTGAATGTTCTCTGCAGAGTATGTTTCACTACAGTAAAGTGTCAAGAATTTGTTATTAAGAGGTCATCAGCAGTTTTTGCGAGAAAGCACTATTTGTTTTAAAAACATCACCAAAAGTTTATGAAAGTTAAGTAACACTTACTCTTGGACCAGCAGGACCAGGGAGACCAAATTCACCAGGGATACCCTAGGCAAAACACGAGAATAAAGTGTAAAGGTTATGTATGTTTTCTAAATCTACTTATGTTTATGATATTTAGAAAAGTTTTGAAAGAATGAAATAAAGCCAGAGAGGCTCTGCCTACATGAGTGTATAAGTACACAAGCTATTAGGAACAAGAGAACTTTCAGTGGTGTATGGAAAGATATAAAAAGTGAGAATTCCACTGATATTAAAGACAGATCTATCCTAGAACCTAGAATCAGACATTTTAACTTTCTTTATATTTAGTTTATTGGACAAAAGACTATCTCCTCTGATAATATGATAAATAATGAACAATATCAGACATTGCCTATTTTTAGTTATATAACAGACTGCCTTCTTAATAGAAATGATCATATTCTGCACATTACCTAGTTAATTGTATACCCTAGTGTATCTCCTTTATTACTGACCAGCTGTCTCCTTAATGTGCCCCACTGTTGACAAAGGAGAGCAGGCCACAGAATGTAACTGAATTGAAGCACATTCATCACAATTACAGATAAAATGACTCAGAACTCATGCCCTGATTGTGAATAGCAGTGTCATGTCTGAATGCCAAGAAAAACATTAAAAGCAATTTTTCAGGGTCCAGTTTGATAGAAAATCAGTGCATTTACTTTTTCACTATGGGTAGGAAATAATTTGTATTTTAGGATTACCAAGAACAAAACAAAAAGTAAGGCTATTAAATGGAATGTTCATGATATATTTTACTTCCATAATGTGATGTTTCATTCAATCCTTAAGACAAAGTAATTTGAATAAAAATGAGTAACTTGGCTCATTCTCTCCATCAGTACCAACATATGTAGAACACTATCATTAACATATGAAATATGAAGTTTCCTTTTGCATATTATAATTCACTGCAGTAGAGTGTTAAACAGAGAGGAAATCTTGTTTAGATGAATTTACTATCACTTGTTTTACTCACCCTTTCTCCTGGTTTGCCAACTTCGCCAGCTGTACCTGCAGGGCCAGGCAGACCCTAAATGAAAAAAAAAAAAAACCCTCAATCTTTATGATTGTATTTGGGGGATTTTTCTAATAATTTTTTTTGTCTCTATCCAATATCAACATGATCACTAACTAGTGGGTGTTATTAAAGAATTACAGAAAAGTTTGCTTTAGTTCTAAAATCATGTTTTGTGTGGTGGGGAAGAGCGCTATAGCGATTTGCATCTGGATAGTGTATATGTTTTATCTGACTTACCTGGAAGCCTGGAGGACCAGCGGGACCTTGTTCACCTTTGCCACCTTGGACACCCTGAAAGTGATAAGAAAGATAACATAAATTAGAGATATATGCCACCATTGCTGTCTAGCCACATAACTTTTGGACTGGAAAAATAAAAGTCATTTTAGTGGGACTAGA
This sequence comes from Catagonus wagneri, assembly GCA_004024745.2. NCBI lineage: Eukaryota > Metazoa > Chordata > Mammalia > Artiodactyla > Tayassuidae > Catagonus > Catagonus wagneri. Next base: position 6,350,118 of record PVHT020000174.1, read on the forward strand.
TTCATTTTAGGGCAGAAAAAAGCAAGAATGGGAGAAATACCAACCTGTGGTCCGGGAGGACCCTGAGCACCATTGTTTCCATCAGGACCTGGGGCACCCTAAAATGTTTAACAGAAGACTCAGGGTTAACTGTGAGTCAGACAATTTAAGATGCCCCAAAGCCTCCCTCATGTGTTACTTCCGCAAAACAAAGCTTGTCATTTTAGCATGAATTACACTAATTGTGGTCCCCAGCCAAGGCCCATATATCACCTACTACATTGGATAAGGCTCATGGAAGTCCATGGATGAAAGCAATTTATTAAGGCCAAAGAATGCTACTAGCATATTATAGCCTTTGAATCACAAAATGAATTAAAGAAAAACCAAATGCAGCCATAAATATTTTTGATTTAGTATATATTCTGATTTGTTACAGCTTACGGCCTTGTAAGTGTGGTTAAGAAAAAAAAGACATTTTGTGATGGTGAAAGGATCCTTGGGAATGCTATCTTAGAAAGAAAGTGATAGAATAATATCAGATGGCCTCAAAAGATGTGTGTCCTACATGAATACTCCTTGGATAGATCCACACAGAAGTTAATACCTACCCGAGCACCAGCAAGACCAGCATGACCTTTTTCACCATTTTTGCCAGGATCACCCTATAATAAACATTTAAAAACACATTTAATTTCAAATTAACCATGACAATTTAAAAATGTTAATTTCTTGCTTTTTTTTTTTTAGATTCCTAGTCCTATAGTTCTGTAATCTAAGGCATGATCCATCATCATTCAGCTCCATGAACAAGAGAGTACACCTGTCTGCAGGAGCATAGGACTCAGGATGTGGGTTTTCAGCAGGGGTGTAATGATACATTGGAAATCCAGTTTTAACGTGGTAAGTGGCTTGCAGTTTTATTGTGTTGAAAGGAATCCCCATGGGTTAGAGGAGACTGAGACTGGAGAGAAATAAGAGAGTTTTGGTGAACTGTTGCAAGAAAGTGCTGAGGGAGAGGAGGTTATAGTGATTCTTACAGTGGGGCCTTTGGGTCCAGGGAATCCGATGTTGCCAGGCTCTCCTCTTGCTCCAGCTGGGCCAATTGGTCCAGGCCTGCCATCAATACCAGGGAGGCCCTGAAACCAGAGTTCTTTTAGAATTTATTCAGCATCAGAAGGATCTCATGGCCTCAAGCATGTGATGTTGCCATGGGATGAAGCAATCATTTTCTGAATGCATAGAGCCTCCTGTATAAAGTGTCAAAAATTATGTCCTTTTCTAAATAGGATGTCAGCACACATACAACAAAGTTGATCTCATATGTACAATTCTCTTTCTCCTCTCTTTTCATACCCTCGTCACCCTCTTCAGTTTTCCCTGCCATATTTTTCTTTTTCCTTGTCTCTTTTTACTCTTGTGTTCATCAGGACTCTGTAATTACAATGCATTACTTTGTGTTCTCACATTTCTATGTGGCTGACATTTATTTTCAGTGTGTTCACATACAAATAAACTACAGAGTAGACTTGATAAGGATGTAATTTGTCTTTGAAAATATAATGGAAAATGAGCAGTTCTTACCGCAGGACCTTCTTTACCAGCTGGACCAACATTTCCAGGGGATCCAGGGAAACCCTGTAAAACAAATGAGAATACTTGCATATTGGCACTGTTGACATACGTGCTCAGGGCTCCAATTAATTGCAGTCCCACAAAAGCACCCCCCCCCTTTTTGTTTGTTCCCTTGGGCAGATCATTAGGGGCACTGGCCACTAGTCAGGAAATATGAAAAGAGCTCTGAAATCTTTCTTTTATTTTTATGCCTTTCTTTTTATTAGTGCAACTCCTCCACTTAAAAGATATCTCAAGAAACTTGAGCAAGATACTATGTGGGCAAAATGTACATGTTATTTACCTAATAATAGAAAAACAAATACTTTTAGTAAGCAATTTTCAAAGTATATTTTTTTATTGCTAGTTTGGTATCTTTATTACTTGTTTATGATACAATTACAGTTGATACTCATCCGTAAGAGATAACGGAGGCAAAAAATTACTCTATTGCTATGGATTAGAGTGTCTACGGATCTAAAGGTCATTTCTCCATAGCTAGTGTGATGCTGAATACATTATAGCACTTTGTGATTGCTGGAAAAATGATTCACTTATGAATCTAATAAACTGATAATGTATAGTCCTAATATGTTTCACGAACACATTATATAAAACTCACAAATTGAGATAAAAGATTCATGCTGATAGGAGAACCAGCCTAATTTGGATATATTAAAATAAATCTGTTCTTCCCAAAACTTCATAGCCATTGTATCAAGTAATAGCGAATTTATGAACTAACCAAATTTATCAAAGTAGCTACTGGGCTTTGATAAAGTTAAATTAAAAAGGGAGCTGTCAGCAAGTCTAACAAATTAACTTGATTTAAAAAAATTTTGTCTTTAAGTATTAATCATCTCTTTAAAAAAGGAAACAGTGCTGGGTGTGTCTTGTTCAGAATCAATATGAAACTTACTCGGGGTCCCATGAGGCCAGGCTCTCCAGGGCGGCCGGAATCTCCGTTGGGACCTCGAACACCAGCAGGGCCAGTTGGACCACGACTACCAGCGGGGCCCTATTAAAAAGAAGGGAGAGGGAGGTTGCTAAAGCCAATGACACACCAACCACCAGAAGCATCAATTTCCTTCCCAGCAAATGACTAATGGTCAGCTTACCATAACACCAGCTCTGCCATCAGCTCCAGGGAGACCACGAGAACCAGGATTTCCCTATAAGAAAGTACATGAAACAGAAGAGAATTGGAAAAAATCCTTGAGTCAAGTGGACTGGAATTTATTGAAATATGGAACGCATGCAGGAAATCTTGATCCCCTTAAGGGGGAGATACAATTACAAGCGAAGTCAAAATACTTCATCCAAACCCCAAAGGAATGTGTAGAGGAAACAGTCTGCAAAAGTAGTTCAACATTATTTCCAGACCGATTTTTATAACATATCATATTGAGAGTCAGTGATTTAATAAAGCAGATGGAAAGCAGATGCTTCCTTAGTCTAGAAAATGCACTCAGTGATTCTGACCAATTCCCAGGGAAGGGGTGCCTCTTGTGTGTTTGGGTGTCAAGAGCATTTGGAACCTACTCTCAGCCCAGGAGGTCCTGGGGGGCCGGCAGATCCAACTTCACCATTGGGGCCTCTCTTTCCTTCTTCACCACTGGGACCAGGAGGACCTGGGGGCCCAGCAGCACCCTATTTAATGAAAAAAAAGAGGGAGACAGAGGAAAAATAAAATTTGGTTTCATACCCATCTGAGAAAGAATAATAACTTTAAAAAGTAAAAGTATTACTTTTTGGATTGAAAAACTAGTAACTCCATGAAACTGTCATTATAAAACTACTTACGGGCTCACCCTTGTTGCCGCCCTCTCCTTTAGAACCAGCTGGACCAGGCTCACCCTAGGGTCCAATACAAAACAGTGGTCAAATCACAAACATTTGTTACAACTCTCTGGCAGACAAATATCAGGGACTACTTATGGATCAAGTAAAGAGAGCTTTAGTTCTCTAAGAAATATGCCCAGTTCATATTTAAATGACTCCAGGGGAACAGTCTTGTTGAAAGGACAAGACTGATAAAGGAATGGGCCTCATTGACCCTTGGGAAATGTTGTAGGATAGCAGGAAGGATGTGTCTGTGTGTTAGAGAGAGAGAGAGAGAGTATACATACATATGCATGAACTTATAGAAGAAATACTAACTAAAAATGCTAAGGAAGAAATAAGGATGATAAAATAACAAGAGGAAGTCTAGATGGGGATGGAATGATGGCAGTGCTCATATTTCAGGATGACAAAAGCATCAGCCATGACCACTTACAACAAGACCTCTGGCACCAGTAGCACCGGCAGCACCAGCAGGGCCAGGAATACCTCGAGGTCCAGGGAGGCCAGGAGCCCCAGCAACACCAGGCAGGCCCTGGGAAAGAAATGCAGCATGGTCCATCATGAGGCAACTGTCAGGAGGGACATCATTCATTAAAATACTTTTAAAACCACAGCAGCACATTTTAGCCATATACTCACAGCAGCACCCTTAGCACCAGGAAGGCCGTTGGCTCCAGGGTTGCCCTATGAAGAAAAGGAAGGGAGAAAGATACAAGTTCATTGGAGTATTTCTGTTCTTCTTCACTCTTTTTTCCTTCCTTCCATTCAATGAGATGATTAATGACAATGGCTACTTACAGGAGGTCCAACAGGGCCAGAAACACCTGGAAGACCCACTTCACCACGGGGACCCGCGGGACCAGCAGGACCAGGGTTACCAACAGGTCCAAGTTCACCCTAAAAGAGGGAATGACACAGAGGCGTTAGTCAGCAAACAACGAAACAGCATATCTTTTTTTTTTTTTTTAATTTTATTGAGATATAGTTGACTTACAAAATTGTGTTAATTTCAGGTGTACCAGCAAATTAAATCAGTTGTAAGCATATCTCTGCTTTAAGGTCACCAAGTTTTATGAGATTTCTTCAGAATTGCAATAATTTCCCTCATTTGGTCTGGAACCACAAGATTTGGGTTTGCCTTCCTATATTCCTGGCCTGGTCCTCAGAGACTCTTGTTCTCAGCTCGTCAGTCCCAACTAGTTTGGGGAGTATATCCCAGAGGGGTCTTACAGAATCAATTTCCACGTTGCCATCTGTATCTATGTTCATGTGCTCAGGTACAGAGAGAGTATCTATTTCAAGTTGGGAGTGAGAAACCTGGTCATTCTATGTCCATTTTGAAGGAGGGGCTAATTAAGCAACCTGTTCTATAATTACCTATCTGAGAACACAGTCCCTTTCTTTCACATGATAATAAAAAGTTTATCCAGGTAATGACGGTGGTCACCAGTGTTTTTACCTTGGGGCCGGGAGCACCTGGGAAGCCTGGAGGGCCAGCAGACCCAATGGGACCCTGAAATCAAAGTAGAAGGTGGTAAGAAATTTCCTCTCACTATATTAACCACATAACAGCAACAAAAGATTGAGTGGCTAAGAGTGGCTTAATCTTATTTAGTGTTGGCAAAGAGAAAACTGGCAGCTAGTCTCTTGTCACTGATACATTATCAAAGGGCAGACATTCTAGGTATCTAAGATGAGGTAGATTTTACTTTGTATATCAATACAAGCCTCAGGGATAGTTTTTTTAACTTGAACCTTCAAATGACCTCACAGAACATTTGGTAAGGTGTCTAAAATGGTATTATTTCATAGGAAATTAATAAAGAAGATTGCTCGCATCCCACACTCTCAACCCCTTCCAGATTCTTCAGTGTCAAAACTTACAGCAGGACCCACAGGACCCACACTTCCATCATTTCCACGGGCACCCTTCAAAGAAAATAAAGAAAAAGGTCAAGTAGGAAGTTAAATGGCACATATTGGAAAGTTTTGAAAAAGAATATAAATGAACAAAAGTAGAAGCACTCACAGCTGGGCCAGGAGCACCAACACGTCCTCTTTCACCAGGAAGTCCACGAGCTCCCTAGAAGCAGAAACATTTCCAATGAAATCCAGAATGCCAATTTAAGAAAAAGTTGCAGGCATCATTTGCTTTGTCCAGTTTCCAACATGTGCAAGAATCCACTGGAAATAAATAGATCTTGTTCTAATTCCAACTAAAAGGTAATGGATTTCAATTAAGTATGCAGAAGGCTATTAGAAAAATATCAAAGAATACAATGCCAAGGGAAATGGTAATTAGGAAGAACATTAAAGAAGTTCCAGCTTGCAAAGAGTGTACACATTTTGATTTACAATAAGGTAATCAATACCTACCGTTTGACCTGGAGTTCCATTTTCACCAGGGGCACCAGGTTCGCCCTATGTGGAAACGAAAGATTGAGTTTTTGTTCATTATCTCTATCGATTTTTATTTCTGATAATTTTACCCAGTTACTTCAATTTCAACCATTTATGTATTTTGTAACATTTCTTACATAGACTGTTATTCCATTATGCTAACTGTGTAAATTTAAAAAATGTATAAAATACGGGTTTGTATTTAGATAATACAAATACCATAGTATTAGGGAGATGTGGTTGAGTGTTATTTACCCTTTCCTCAATTTTCACCATAGATTTTGGATATCATTTAGACTAGGTTTATATATTAGGAATGATATCATAAAAAGAAATGCTGAAGGATAAATTAATTGCTTTCAACATAACTATAACAATTTATCCTCTTTAAAGTTATTTTGAACACAATATTTTCATTTTCATAATGTTTTATAGAACTGTCATTTTTTGCAATCTATATTCCTTGTCGTTAGTAAAAACCATTTTGGTGATGGTGGAGGGTAGTGGAGATGGTAATATAATACAATGACCACATGAAAAAGAACTTTCCTTCAAGATAATCTAATTTAGATGTAGAAAAAAACCTGGTTTGGGAGACCATTAGACTCTTCATTTTTAGGATTTTATCTGCAGTGTATTCTCTGTGAGTAAGCATCAGAGTGGGAGAAAGGATTTCTAGCCTGTGCCCTTCTAAGTACTGGAGGTGTGACTTTAGGCAAGTCACTCTTTGTAAGCCTCAGTTTCCCTCAAATGCAAAATGAGAGTCTCTAAAGCTCCTTGCAGCTCTAACATTTTATGATGCTGTGATTAGTAGTCTGAGCTATTATATTAGGCTCTAGGGAGAATGAGTTTGACCTTATCCATTTGTGTGGCAGCTGGAAAGTTAGAACAGATTCTCCATATTCATGTTCATTTCTGGTCCCGCTAGTATTCGTTACTCATTAATTTGTAATTACGTTGGTATTCACTTTAATATCACATTATCTCCTTAATAGGAGAGAGAACATTTTAGAGTTGAAAACACTGTCAGAGAAGAGCCCAGCCAAGAGATAACACACTTCTAAGACTTTAATTACCTAATTAAAATTTTTTTGAGTGTGCACAGATAAATCACAGGAAAGAGGTTGAAAAGTGTATTGTGACATGAATGTACCTATCTAATTAGTGCATGGCAAAGGAGAATTTACAGTTTAAAATAACATAGTGTTCTAATATCTGATTATATGTTTATTTACTTTTATTTTGGCTGCAGAGATCGACTGAAATTATAGGAGGAGAGGAAATAGAGAAAGAAACTATTGACATTATTTTTGTCTCAATTGTTTAATAGATATTGAATTAAAGAAATATTATTAATAATTGGCCTTTTGTTATAGAATCCCATAATCCTCACATTAAGGGATTTAAAGTGTTGAAGAGGAAATAAGACACTCTTCAGATTATGAGTAGCCTTCAGTAAAAATGTACTTTCTAAGGGTGATGGGGAACCATAATCAATTGTTTTAAAAACAGTGCTTCCGATTTAATATTTACCTTCACACCTGGAGCACCGGGCTGTCCCTTCAGTCCATCCAGACCATTGTGACCCTGAAAGGCAAATCCTTATTATTAAAATGCTATTCCATTGCAGTGCTTGGTCAACTCAAACGTCTTCTGTATTTGCAGTTACTATCCCCTGTGTGAATCTTGGGACTGCTTGAGTAGAACAGAGCCCTAGTGCCCCAGCTCTGGGCAAACTCCCTCTGTTGCCCTACCTAGGTAAGTCGCTGCACTTTAAAGGGAAGAATAAAGATGCTCTCTCACATTCTTTCCATCTGTAATAATTCTACATCTTCAGAGGGTTTTAAATACCTCCTAAGTTATACCCATTTTGTACAATTTTCTCTGTAGGGATCCTCGTTTCTTGGAAGCTATGAACAGACTTAAAAAAAACAAAAAAGAAAAAAAAAAGAAAAAACCTACACCCTGCTTTACTTTCCAGCCATTTCGCTCTTTAACTCACTCTTTACTTTGTCAAATTCCAGGAATTTACTAAAACTAATCAGGAATTTACTAAAACTAATCAACCTTTTTCTCTCCTGTGGGTAAGGAATGTGCTCACCCTAATGCCCTTGAAGCCAGGAAGTCCAGGAGTTCCAGGGAAACCACGAGCACCCTTAAAAAGAAACACAGAAGAAGTCAAAAAATGTTTTTGTCCTAAATAAAAAGACAATGATTTCCTCCCTCTAAAGTGTTTCTCCTCATCACAGTCCAAGCTTGGAATCAAAGATTAGTATATGTTTAAGCACGGAGCAGCAAATAAATTGCTCTAATTTGAATAACTAATACTATGGTATTTATAGAACACACAGTTTAGTTGTTTACAGTATGCTTGGTGCTGTCAATATCATATTATTAGCATTAATAAAAATCGTACGCATTCTTTTTAAAATAATTTTTAAAAATTTTTATTGAATTATGGTTGATTTATAATGTTGAGTTAATTTTTACTCTACAGCGAAGTGATGCAGTTATTTAAAACTACATGCATTCTTAACTAGGCTCCTTTATTTGGCAGATGCCTTCAAAGAATGTTCTAAGTGTGCAGACGTCTATGTTGCCACTTAGACTGATCCTAGTTTTAGCAACTATCTTATATATGAGATACCTCTGATCTTTGGACTATGTACTGTTGTAAAGTATCTCACCTGTGGTCCAACAACTCCTCTCTCACCAGGTCGTCCAGGTTTTCCAGGGTGACCCTAAAACATGAAACCATCACAGGATGAATGTTTTCTTGGTAAACCCTTAGATGAAAGTAGAGGCATCTTGGGTTTTTACAATAGGGGGAAACGTATCATATAAAAATGTGGATCCAAATATATATATATTTAATTAACAATTATATTTCCTTAAATACAAGAAATTATTATTTCATTAAAGTAGTATTTTCCGTATGGGGAGAATTATGTCAGGCATATTCAGCTTTTGGCAGAATACTTAATCTGAACATAGACATTCCCATTTGTGGCAAGAGTATTTAAATGACATTTGGCAATGCTTAAGAGTAAATACTTACATCCTCACCAGCCTTGCCAGGAGGGCCAGGTGGACCACGAGCACCAGCAGGACCCTAGGAAAATGAGAGACCCCTCATTGTGTTAATACTGTGTTAATAAATTATTGAAAAAAATATTAGAAAGGGGGAAAAGTACTCACAGTCTGACCAGGTTCACCAGGCTCACCAGCAGGTCCTTGGAAACCTTGGGGGCCCTAAGAAAAAATAGTATGTCACACTTCAAGCTTTTGTTTAATTCTTCGTCCTTTTACATAAGAGAGATTACAAATTTTGGTACTTACAGGGGCTCCAGCTGCCCCAGGAGGGCCTCTAGGTCCCATCAAACCCTGTAAAGAGGACAGATATAGTGAGCACTAACAAGTGGTGATAACCTAGGATCGGGTTAGACAGGATTTGCTTAGTAGTACCCTAGACATTTTGTGATGGATAAATGAACAGAATTGTTCTGGTTTCATTTCAAAGATTTTGTTCCTCCCAAGGAAGCATTTAAGGACCCAAGTTTCCTCCACTGTTTCTCTACCTTTGCTTTCACCTTTTCTCCTAATTGAAACCAGAACTCACTTGGATGAGTTTGGGACAGGTTCCTTAAAGTCGTACACAATTGGGCATACTGAGGTTGCTGTAATGCAATGAAGTGTCTCAGTCTTTGCACGGTACAGAATATACAACTGCTGTCCATGCAGCTGACAGAGCATCTCCATGTGGATTCATTTGATCACATGCCATCTCCTCATATCATACTTAGTTAAGAAATTGATACTTTTATTGCCACAAGGGGCATAAATTGAAAAGGATCAAAGTCTTTCTAAAGGATTAAAGAGAGGGCTGTTATAACCTATTGGTTCCTTTAAGGGCTATTGGTTGCTGATGAAATTGTCAAACAAAAGTGGATGAAGTGAGGGGTGAAGGAAGAATAAAACATTATTGAAACATCCTACTGGAAGAATCTACTTATATGCTACTATAATTGAAGATATGGCTCAAATGACAGCAATTGTTTTCCCCTTTGTTCTTCATTCTGTAGCTCACAGAGTAAAACAGAGTGTTTCTAGTTTGGGAGCTAAATACATATTCTTGAGACCTCTTTGCAATAATCAGTGCCTCTGCAAACTCTTCTCTAGGGGCCAGTCCTCTAACGGTGAAAATGTTGCACAAAGTCTTGGGTAGTTTTTTCATGACACATCAACCATGGGGACTTTGTAGTCTGCCCCATTGTGTTAATGCCTAAAGTGAAATAATATGGATTTTATTAAAAAGCACATCGATCTTAATTACAAGAATTATTTATTTGGTTTTAGAAATTACTTAAATGTTCAAAGAAACTGTCACTTTTCCATCAAAATAATATTTTAGGTATACATTAAAAATAATTTTCCTTGACACAATGAATTTTAATTATATTTATTCATTTTTCCATGTATTTGCAACAATTTCATTTACATAAAAGGTAGTTTATTTTGTGAAGGCTGTGAGACAGACAATGATTACTCATTAATTCAGAGACAAACTCTGTGGGGTTTTATAGTTATTGATTTCCCAACATGGAAAATTATTTTAACGCTTTATTGCTGCCTGTCTTTCCTATTTGTGAAACACGTATCTGTTGATTACATATGTCTGTGAATGTGTGTGGATGTGCACGCTTAAATTATATTTCACTGATATTTAAAAGTAAAACACTCAGTTTTACACCCCCCGGAGAGATGTTCCAAAGTCAGGGAAATCTGAAATCCATATTAATTTTCCAGGTTTATGTGCCTTTTTTTTTTTATTAATGCTTTACTTTTTTTTTTCTTTTTAGCTTCTTGAGATATAGGTGCTGCTTTAAAACTGACTAATGTCCAGAATTAGCTGAAAGGGCTAACTTCAAATATCCAATGTAAACAAAGCCAAAAGAAAATCTCTACTTCTTCATTTAAGATATGAATGTTTTAAATTGCCATGCAAAATAAGGAAATTGGAAATCATCAATTAAAGGCATATTACTTCTCAAGTGAGAGTTCTAATTTACAAAATATATTGTCTTGTCCTTACAGTGTATTAGCTTATTGCGGACCATTAGCTCCAGCAGAACATCTTTTGAAGATGGAGCACTGGATGCATTGTCCAGGTAAAATTTATATTTTAAAGACTTTTAACTTCAGGCAGATAAATACCTGTGTTTGGAAATAATTAAAATCACTAAATTATGTGTGGATATGTGCTAAACTGCAGTGTTTAATCAACTTAACGTTTTTACTTCCAACAATTTTCGCCTCTCTTCTATACATAACTAGTATATATTTTGCATGCTTGTATCAGTTTTTTCCCCCAACACATCTCACTAATGCTTGTTAGAAGGTTCACTTGTTAAAGATAGACCATCATTATCACAGTCATATTCTCTTCTATACTGATTTATAATTAATCAGACTTTAAAAAAGAAATGTTTATCAACATGGATAAAAAGAAACATTTCCTATATTATTAATTCCTTGTGGGAGGGTGAGAATCCGTCATATTCACTGCTGTATCCCAAATGCATAATGCAGTCTGGGTTTCATTGAAGACAACTGGTAAATATTTCTTGAACAAAGTAATGTTTTATTCAAGCGCTAGATACATGAGCCATGATGTTGCTGAATATCAGACATCTTGCCTGGCAGTTTAGTCCTAGTTCTGTCACTAACCACATGTATGACCTTGGGAAAGGGCTTAATCTTTCTGCTAAGAATATAAACAGGCTAGACTAGAACTTGCTGATCCTTTGCAGCGAGTTTATAAAACTTATTAGTTCTGGGTCTCTGTGAGTTGTTTAAAATTCTAGGCAATGTTAAAGTTAAAATGTTAATGTTAAAATGTTAATTTTAAAAAATAAAGCAATCACTCTTCTGAAGTAAATTGATTTACCTAGGTTATGATTACTATAACCAGAGATTATTTCTTGGATATAAATATCTAATCTATCCTAATGAGGCACGTTGATAGGGAAAATTAAACCCACTAACCTAGGCTTGGGTTTTTATACATTTGAACACAAAAAAAGAATTGTTGTTTTTATCTGATATAAGTATTGGGTGTTAACCTAGACAGCTAGATAAATGGCAATATATAAAGTAAATTCTCTATTTAGTAACTTTTTGGCTAAGATAAAAAGAGATAAGCATACCATTGGTCCAGGGCCAAGTCCAACTCCTTTTCCATCATACTGCGCAGCAAAGTTCTAGATGGGAGAAAAAAAATATATTTAGTAACTATTGGTCATGTAGTTCGTTTTCTCATTCTGCTTCTAAAGATTTTTCTATTGTTGTTTAAAAGAGAGCAATAGGGAGTTCCTGTTGTAGCTTAGTAGAAACGAATCTGACTAGCATCTATGAGGACACAGGTTCAAACCCTGGCCTCACTCGGTGGGTCAAGGATCCAGCATTGCTGTGAGCTGTGGTGTGGGTCACAGATGAAGCTTGGATCCCACAGTTGCTGTGGCAGGGGTGTAGGCCAGCAGCTACAGCTCCAGTTTGACCCCTAGCCTGAGAACCTCCGTACGCTGTGGGTACAGCCCTAAAAATACAAAAAAAAAAAAAAAAAGAGAGAGAGAGAGCAGTAGTTTTTGACATAATTATTAATTTAGAATTCCATAGTGAGCTAAATTCCTAAAAATTCAGGAGAAATATAAATTTAAAATTTAGTCCATACCTAGTTTGAAACAGGGAGTTTTCCTACCTTATTTTTGAAACTTTTCCTGCCCTCACTCAAATCCCCGTTCCTTGCTTGGACATGGAAGAAGAGAGCTTTCTAAACTTTAAGAGTTTGTGAGGGCCCTTGATAAATTAAGAGGCCAACTTTGCATTTCTACCTGTTCCCCTGCTCCTCCAGAACTACACAAAATGACTGAGAGACCTTTTTCTTGCTAGAGTTTCAAAAAGGATATAAAGACTTTTCAAGTTTAGAGGAAAATTATATTAAAATGCCCCTTGGAAGATTAAACTTTTAAAAAATAGTTCACAGTAATGGCTTTACTGTTAAAGATCTTTCTTATAGTGGTAGATCTATTAACGAAGGTGCTTTTTAATGCACTCAGTAGATAAGCAATCATAATAAGATCTTTGGGGGAGAAAGGTCTTATTTTACTGGCATACAGTTGGGTATTAGAATCAGGCTTCTGATTCATAGTGCTAACCAATTAAGCAAATATGTTTTCCTTCCTGCAGTGAGGCCATTTGGCACTCATACCATTGTTAAAAACATAAAGCTAAAAGAAGATATTAATGAAAAAAGGAAATGTACTTTTCTCAAATTAGTTTCAGGCAAATTAAACCAAAAACTGCTTTGAATGTTGGTTCATCAGACTTCAAGCCAAGGAGAATAAAAAGAGTAGGATGTTTGTGAAATTGCTTAAGATCAGGGATTTCATTTATAATTCAGTCTAATCAAACTCTTTAATAATGCAACACCTCTTATTTGTGCCCTACTGATAAAAGATATTAAATCCCCAAATTAAATAAAGGTCGTGAGGACTGCAGCTACCTTCAGTGAACACAGAGATCTGTCCTGTAATTGACAAGGGCTTACAAAGAGATCGGGCAAAGCAGAATATTGAATGAAGAAACTAAAGAAATGAAATGAAATGAAATACTATACTAATATCCAAATAGCAGACTCTCCCTTAAAGCCGCTAAAAATAAATTCTACAATAAGCCTTCTTCCAATAGAGGTATGAGAAACTGAAGTTAGCTAGAAGTTAACAATACTTAAGACACTTTACCCCGCCGAGACCAGGGGGGCCAGGAGGACCAGGTGGACCAGGAGGGCCTGGGATACCATCATCACCATCTCTGCCTGGTGGGCCTGGTGGACCCTGTTAGGTAAAAAGTAAATTGTCAGGGTTAGACAGACTTGTAGAAACCTATTCTTCAAAAAGGAGACCTCAGAGTACATACATGTGGCAATACTAGTTGGTCAGAATGTGCAAGTGGTGTGGAAATTTAAAATGTCAGATTTGTCGCTTTTGACACCGGTCTATTTTAGAAGGAGGTTTAGTAACTCATATCTGAAGAAGATACAAGACAAGATAGTTCCTCTTAGATTAGGAATATTTTAGCCATTTGATATGAATTCATAATGAAGCTCCAGTATTCAAATAAAGATAAAATTATAGCTAAAATTTATAGTTACAAATTCGTGCACAGTGATGTACTGTGTATATTAATTGTCAGCTTCTGACTGATGAACTTAATTGTTTTGGTATGTTATATGTGAAAAGTAGATTAATCTATACAATAATTAATAGTTATTTTATCACAGGGTAGAAAATCCTGCAGATTTCCTACCATTTAGCCCTATTTATGTTGTTAAAGTAATTTACTGGCATAATCCTACCTCTAATAGATTGCCAGAGTGGAATACATTTAGGTCTGTTCTTTTCAATAGATACAAGGTATAGGTTTTTATAGACTGACAAAAGTGTCATATAATAAAAACCATATGGTTGCACATGCCACATGAATGTAGCACGGAGATCTAAGAATACCATGAATAAAGTGTAAGCCTAACTTGTACATTTATTACTTTAGACAGAAACATATTGTTGACTGCTGTTTCACTATTATTCACAGCCTATGGAAGAGATCTTACTTGAAAAGCAAACAAAGCACATTAAAAAGAGAAGGGCCATGTGGTGGGAGGTAGATACATTTCTATTATGTATATGTTGGTTAGGTCAACTAAAAACAAAGAAAGATAGACCATGCGAAGAATATGGCTGTCTGTAATAGTTCTGCTTTTTTAAAGGATAATCTTGACCTAAAAAGAACATTGATTATATATAATAATGCTCATTCACTTCTTCTGTAAGGTATTATCTGCTTAAAAGGTAGGCAATTATCCAGATACGTAATATTCTTACAAATTGTCAGTCTCCTGTAGATTCTAATATGTAGTTATTAAAATATGGGCCAGAGCCCTTTAATAGTTCAAAAATTACACACCCTTTCTCCCCGTGGTCCTCTATCTCCAGATGGGCCCTACAAGGAAGATACAAATAGCACAATAATAAATGTCTAAGCAATTTCCAGTGAATGAGCAAAGCATTCTTGATAATGATCAGTTGGTAAGACTGATCTACCCATAATATTATGAGATGGTAGCTATAAAAATGGAACAATACAATACATGAAAGTATTTTGTTTTTATTATAATTACATGTAATTTTTTAAAACTGGGAGATTGAGGCTGTAGTCTCCAGCATTAGGCCAATATTATAACCACAATTTTTAGAAAGATGATTTCTATGGATAAAATCATTTCGTAACATTCATAACAACATATTTACATAGTCAATGCCCTTTAAAATAAACTTTTGTTTACTACTCATGATTAGTATAATACTCATTCTGTCTTTAGAATAAAAAATGTCTTTTTTTCCCTTTAGCATGTAAAGCACCAATTGTATAAGTATAATCAGAGTTGGTTCTGAAAGATAATAAAGATTTGTTATCTTAATCATCAGAGCTACTTTATCTTATAGTTTAGCTAATACATATTCATAGCAAAATCTTAAAGTATTTTTTATAGTCTACTATAAATTTAGTTGAATTCTAAGTTATCTCTGATTATTTTAGATATTATGGAAAAGTAATGGACTCTTACCTTTCTTGCAGTTGCCTACAAAAAAATAAGTAAAAGATTATTATGGGGAGAATTGTATATGTACATTTTAAAATGGCTCCCATTTCTGTGTAGTATACAAACATACCTACAGAGTGTATGTATATATATATATATATATATATATATATATATATAGTGTATTACTTAATATTTCAAATTATAGTATTATCTTAATATTTTCAATTATAATTTTATATTTTACCAATAAATTAAATATGTACACAACCAAGATATATACTTATCTGTAATTTTTTTATGCCTCAAACTCAATTCACGAGCTAAGAATTTGTTCATAATAGTCTTGCAAATGATTCCAAGGGAGCGATAAGATTCTCTAGTGTCGTGATGTCTTCTCCTTCGTAGTAGCTGATGCTAAAACCCAAACTTCCACTGGATTATTTACTCTCTTATGGGTGTTCATTTTAGGGTGGTCTTATTCAGTGGCCCTGCCCATTTTGGAAATTGGGGTGGGTACTTTCTAAGGCAGCCAGAGAGGTCTGACTGCTGTAACTCCTGATGATTTTTTTTGAAAATTCAGGTTGGTCAGTACCGATATAGCTTCCCATTCCCTCCCCAGAGAAGACATTACTGTGGCCAAGGCAATAAAAGTTTAAAATAACAATTTCTAAATATAATTTGACTCACCTCTTGTAAAGCTAGAGAGGAAAGGGGAAAGAAAGAAAGAATTATTAGTATTATTTCATTGATCATTGGCAGTGATTAACAAATGGATATATTATATAAAATTGACTTACCTAATTAAAGGACCAATTGTATTTTTTATTAAAAATATTCTAATGACTTGGAAATTATGCAGGTCAAAATTATGGCAGGGATCAGCAGGGGTGATTTGTTTTCAGTATTAATATGTAAATATATTTGAATTAAGTTGTTAATTATTTACAATTATATAAATGCTGTGAAATATTAATGTGTCCAAAGGATATTTCTAATGCTTAGTAATTAAGATGGTAAATTGCACAGGTGAATCATTGAATGTGAGCAAAACCAGGAAATTGATGAGGCTATTTTTTGTAGTTTAGATAATTTTTGATACTTAAAATTTTAAAAAGGAGAAATTTTAGGAAAGTATGTTACTTAGAGTGTAGACTTTGTTTTTTATAAAACATTAAAGTTACTGAGTTTGTACCATTCTTAATGTCCTTTTCCAAAAGGTATAATTTGCCAATTAGTCACCATGAAAATGGATTCATTTGGACATCTGAAATTTTGCTTTAAATAGGTTCACTTAGATTAGGTAAGGTCATTTTACCAATATGTATCACTTCTGTCCCTGAGAAAGAATTGCTATGTATAAATGGAAAAACTGTGGATTAAAAATCTAGAGAAATAATGGGAAAAATACGAAAGTAATATCCTCCCCCTTTGCCATAATTGCTGTAAGTCGTTAAAGACTGAATTCCTCTCCCACGGTATAAAAATTATATGTTAACACAGGATATATGTGTGGCCAAGCTGGCAGCAAAATGAATCACCCCTAAAAATTGCTTTAATTAGGTGGCCAAGAATTGTGTCATTTGAAGTGAGAACATCTGTTGCAACAGTCACAGTTCAGGGGAGTGGACCACATCCAGCACTGACATTTAAGGGCAATTTATGAGAATTACTTTTAAATTAGGAAAATGATATGTTTACTTCATTGTGTTCATCAGTAGGAAGAATAATTATGCCTGGACTTGATTATCAGAAGTCCTTATGATTTTGGAAATTTGCCTTTTAATTATTCAGACTGAGCCATTTTGAAGAATGTGTATTTGGTAACTTTTATTCCAGACCGTGGCTGGATGTTGATCAGAAGGTGAATTGCTCATTGCCCTTTGTACCTTCAAAATTCCCGAGGTCTATTTTCATCTTTTCTCTAGGAGACAACTCTGTTTACCCCTCACTCTCATTTCATTAAAATGGTAGTGTGAGTTTGTTCAAAGCAGTTATTCTTTAGTATTCCTACTGTGTATACTAAAAGTGGATGGAAGGAGAAAACACGCACACACAGATGCATCAGAAATGATGCAATGGTAGACACCGTGGCATATGTGGGTGGAGCAAACATTTTTGAAGTGTTGGGTGTGGCCAGATACTCCTCTTACCCCATCGAGCCAATATCTTTGTCTGGTAATTAGTCGGCCATTTTCAAGACAAAACCAGGCTGATTCTCTTCCTTCTATCTAGACATGGAAATCTGGTTATAAAACCTACAGCTGGAACGCAGCCTTGGAGCCTATCTAATCGCTATCCTCCATTTTATAGGAAAGGCTCAGTTTGACTTGCCGAAGGTCACACGATAAATTAGAGGCAAAGTCATGGGAAAAACCTGAGTCTCATGAGTCCCAGATCAGTGTTGACATTTCCCAACTTGGTATGTTCAGGATGTCTGCCATTGGGAAAATGTTAAAGATATAATTCTCAGGCTCAGTAAAAGAACAGATTTTAGATAAAACATGTTACCATTTCCATTACCAGATAATGAATTGAGAATTTAATTTTACTTTTCGGAATGTACCCATTTTCCTCCCAGGATACATCGACTAGCTATTGGGATTGGCTTCAATGAGATATGTAGCTCATTCTCAGTATAAAACTGCAGTCTTTATATGGGGTTCCATTAGCCCTAAGTCCCGGCCCCAGTGCTCTCATTGTCCCCCCTCCAGAGGGCGCCTCAGAGTCGTCATCATCCAGACTAGTCTTAAAACATCCAGAAGAGAAAAAGCCTTTAGGGGGTGAGTTTTTAATTACTAAATTAAAGGGCTTTGTAAACTAAGCCTCACATTTCACAAGGTGGGCATCACTACAGTTTTAGGCGGAGGCCTTTGCCAGCCTTCATCACCTCAGCTAATGTCTCATTCTTAAGTAAAAGTCTTTTGAGCTTCACTAGCGGGAAGATCCAGACCAAGTTAACAGTCTCTGAATTAAAAGTTCCCTAACTTTTGGCAAGAGTGGAGCCTTTTTTGTTTTCATTTCTAAAGTCTTTTCCATGTTTTTCATCAATGTCAGCTTTCCTCCACATGCCAGAGAGCCTTCCCTCCAAGCTGTACCTAGAACTTGGTTCAGGTTTTCCTTTTCAGACCAGGATGCCCACCCATCTCTTTCCCAGACTGCCCCAAATAAGCTGAAGGCACTTACATTGGCATGTTGCTAGGCACGAAGTTACTGCAAGCAGCAACAAAGTCCGCGTATCCACAAAGCTGAGCATGTCTACCACTTAGACATGCAGACTCCTTGTGTCGCAGAGCCCCTGGGTCACCGGCGGAGGTATCACCTGGCGGGCGCAGGCATGCAGTCGTGGCCAGTACCTCCAACTTTGCCGAAACCTCCTGCCGCCTTGGTGCTAAAATAATAAAGCCCGTATCTGCCCTATTTATACGGCCAAAGTTTCTCTGGCCGGAGGGTGCCTCCAAAAGCGCTTCCACCAATGGGAGGGCTGGGGCTGGGGGCCCGGGCAGCCACAGCTGGGAGGAGACTGCGGGGGCGCAGAGGAGGGAGAGGAGGAGAGGGGAGGGACGTGGCCAAGGGGCTGGCTTCTTAAATTGGTTCCATTCTTTTTGAGGACGTGGACACTTTTGAGGCTTTCAAGGGGAAACTCTGACTCGCTGTCTGCATACCTCCGCCCTCCCCATCCCCCCAGCCCTCGCCAGCCCTTTCCAAGTTTGGAAACACTTTTGGACACGTCGGAGAGCTCTGCTGACACCAACGTGGGCAGAGTTTGTAGATCTCAGGGCAGCCGGGCAGCTGTAGAGGGGAAGGGAGCCCAGAGATCAAAGCAGGAGCTGTCCAGCCCTACCTACTTTGTGCCCTGCGGGCCACTGGCAGGGTGGAACGCCCGGCAGGGGCGGGGGGCGGGGGGCTGGGGAAGAAGGAGCTAGGCTCCGACAGCGTGGCGCAGCCGGAGGCCGCCCTCCCTCCGCCCCCTGCACCCCGCCCCCCACCCCCGCCCAGCTTTTCTCCAGCTTTGGGTAGTGTGTGCGCCCACTTTTTCAGCAGTAACCCTCTCTCTCTCTCTCTTCTGGCTCCAGGAAAGGGGGAGGGCTGCTCTATCTGTGGAGGGTTGAGTTGGGAGTCTGAGGACACCCACTATTGGGAGGATGGGGAGGGGAGCAGGCTAGGGGCAACGTTGCATCCACCACCAGGGTGGACGTGCTTTTCGAACGCCAGACTAGACCGAGCCCTCGGAGAAATTCTGCGACCTCTCCACTTCCCTCTGTTGAGGCTGCTTCTCAGCTGAGGCTGTGGGGATTACCTGGCCCTGCCAAGTGAGTGCACCTGATCGACAGAGACAGACCTCTCTTGGCAGTCCCCTTTCTGAGGTTACGGTGGAAAATCCAGCCCCTTCCCTTCAGGTTTCCAATGTCCCCCTCCTCTTCTGCACAGACTTTTTGTCTGGGTTTCCCAGCTCCATCCTGAGCCTGAACTCAGGTGAGTCTCCAGTGAGTCCCTGCATCACTCTTGTCCTCTTTGCTCACTCACCTACTGCACTCTTACAGGAGACGTCCAAGCACCCCCCAGCTCCTCTCCGCACCTTGGGGGGAGTGCCTAGCCCATCTAGAGGGACTTCTGATTTGCGTTTGGGTTACAGGGAGTCTTGTCTGGTAATACCTCAAGCAGAGCTCCCACCAGCACGGGTGTTGGCTCTCTCCCTGACACCCAGCCTCCTCCTCCCCTTGAGGACCCTTCCCTTCTCCCTTCCTCACCAGGGAGAGGAGGAGCTGGGACCTTGACCCTGAGGCCAAGGTCCTCTCACTTCCATGAGAGGCCAGAGCTCCTGAGAATCCAGAATACTGAGTGCAGTCAGCTTCAGTGGATGGCACTTTTCCCAACCCTCTTGAGATTCATTCCAGAAGTCTCAGTGGAAAGGCCATCGGTCTGGCGCTGTGCCTCTGCTTGCCCAGCATCCCCAGTGAGACAGCCGTTCTCTCCCAGAAGTCAATGCAAAAGGGCATCTTTAGGTCAGTTCCATGCCACCAAATAGAAATGAGTGGGCTGTAGCTCCTCGCTAATCTTTTTTCCTTTCCTCCATCTCTTCCCTTCCCCCACCCCCCTTCCCCGTTCTTTAAGGAAGAATTTCTGCCTAAGTTAACTCTATCAGCAGCTACTATAAACGAAAGGGATTGAATATTCTTAAACAGGCTTCTTCTTCTAAGCTTAAAAACAAAAAATTAATGGAAACAAAAGAAAACAACCAAAAACTATAATTAACTTTTCTTTTATTCTAATTAGCAGCACTGACTTGGGAGATAGCTTTGGAAGACTTTTTGAAATTGCAGGACATTTTTTGAAAATGTGATTATAATTTCACTTTTAGCATAATGAAATGCTCAGCAGTTTTTGAGAATTAAAGAAATCCGAGCACCCATTTATAAACTAAAGGAAAAATACCTCTGCAGAGTAAACTGATAACTGGAAAAGCATTCCTGGAAACTGATGCAAATACCAAACGCTGCTGGGCTCCCTCCCTGCTGATGTGGCAGGGTTTGAAGCCGGCAGTCAGGTCAGTTGTCAGCATTTGGTGGGAGGCCCTGGATCTAGAAGACGCAATGAAAATGGGGAAAACTGAAAGGGAATTTTTCTTTTTCAAGCGGTAGACAGATTTTCATTCTAGCAGTTTTTACACATTATTTTGACCTTCTCTTTCTCTTGTCACTTACGGGGGAAGATAGTTAATTAAATGTTTGTGTTATCAGAGAGCTTCTTTAATGCTTACGTTTAGGTCTCTCTTAAACATTTTGTGCCTCCAAACAGTGAGAGCCTTTGTGAGTGGATAGGGGTGGGGCTGGGAAGGGAGCTGACCCAAAGCCTAAACTGAGTGTTTGGGGGATGGCTGTGATGATGTGTGTGAGTATAGGGGAAGCCTCGGTGACTGGGGTGGGGAGGAGACTGGAGACTAAGCAGGAGGAAAAAAGAGTAAGGGAATAGAGTAGGGTAGAGACTGAGAATGGAGGAGTAGAGAGAAGGAAGAAGGGAGGCAGAGATCAAGACCTCCATGTTTTGCTATTAGACTTTTAACACCTGGGTTCCTATTCCTAAATCTTTCTCTGCTGGAAAAAAAATAAGATTGTTTCAACTCCCTGCAACTCACAGATTACAAACTGAGCTATAACTTGAAGTATGCCAAGAAGAGGGTTGAGAGTTCCACTGATTTAAAAAATGCAGAATAGCCTGATAAGACTGTGCCGTGTTAAGCTTTTATTCCTTTCTTTTCTTTGATCCAGTTTAGCATCCGACATCTCCTTTCAGGCGTTTTTGAGGTTCTACTCTGTGGGAATCGCTTATATCACACTTCTTATTTTAGTTCTAGTTGAGTTGGGTTTTTGCTAAGATGATATTAGCCAATAATTACGGTGGTAGCTGAGAAGGTTTGAGGTCTGACTTTTCTCTGTGATAGTTATTTGGAAGGCTTGGAGTTGCCTGCTGTGCATTACGTCAGTTGGGTCATCCAATTCTCAGTGATTATTTACGATCGGATTAATATTCATTCAAGTACTAGTTAGTGTTGTACCAGGCATTGTACTGTTTGGTGGGTATATAACATGGTTATTGCCCTCATGGGGCCTATAGTGTGTTGGAGAATAAGAGAAGGATGTGGGGAGTATTGGGATGGGGGAGTACAGGGTGCCTACCTATTTATGGGAGGATTTAAGATGAATACCTAATCTAGAGTTAGGTGGGTAGAATCAAAGAGGGCTTCCTAGAGGACGGAACAAGCTCAAGCCATAAATACGAACAGGATTAGAAGAGATGAGGGAGAGATCCAGGCACAGAGCCATTAGAAAATGTGGGAGTTCTGAGGAATAAAAGCGTTTCACCATGGTGGGTTTGTGGAGGGAACTGGGGAGAGTAGAGGAAGGAGCTGCAGATGAGATTGGTGCCTTTAGCAGGAACCATATCCAAAAGCACCCTTTCAGCTGTGTTCTTGTGTTTGTGTTTTCTTGACTATGCTATAGGGAGAATTTGGATGATTTTAAAAGCAGAAAACTTGTGTAATGATAGTGCTTTTTTTTTTTTTTGTCTTTTTGCCTTTATCTAGAGCCGCACCTGCGGCATATGGAGGTTCCCAGGCTAAGGGTCTAACAGGAGCTGTAGCCGCTGGCCTTCGCCACAGCCACAGCAATGTGGGATCCAAGCCGCGTCTGCAACCTACACCACAGCTCACGGCAACGCCGGATCCTCAACCCACTGAGCAAGGCCAGGGATCGAACTCGCAACCTCATAGTTCCTAGTCGGATTCGTTAACCACTGAGCCATGAAGGGAACTCTGAGAGTGCTTTTAAAAAAAGATGACTGTGGCTGCAGTGTAGGGAGATGATTAGGAGAAACCAGTTAGGAGGCTGCAGTAGCAATTCTGAAGGTAAACGATGGTGTCCTATGGTAGTGCAGGTAGAGTTGGAGAGAAGGTGGTAGACTTTGGAAATATTTTTCAAGTAGATGAAAGAGATTGACATTTGGTTGCAGGGAGTGAGGGAGAAGGACTTGGGGAGCATCATCAGGTTTCTTGGCTGAGCAGCTGGCTGCCTGGAGGTATCATCAATTGAAGAGAGGAAGATTTGGGGTGAGAGAGGAAAGTATGAGGAAGTCGAATCTGAGTACGTTCAGTTTGGGGTGATTGTGGACCACCCAAGTGGACAGGGCTCACAGAAGATCAGATATTTAGGTCTGAAGCCCAAAACTTATACTTGGCCTAGATTTAGGAATAAGGGAGTCATCAGATTACTGATGTCAGAGGAGTAGATGAAATTCCCCCAGGTTGTAAGTGTGAATGTAAGTAAATAATAATAAAACCTCAGGACAAAAGACTGAAGAGCTCCCGCATGGAAACAGTGGATAGTAGAAGAAGAAAATCCATGAGGGCAACTAGAAAGGAGCAGCCACATAGCATGGGGGAAAACTAGTAGAGTCTTCCTCCCAGAAGGCAAGGGAAAAGGTTGTTTGGGGGAGGAGAACAAGAGAGGCCAAGTAAAGGTGAAAAAGAAGACATAAAATAGCAAGTTGGGGTTCATTAGTGACCTCGGTGAGGGTGGTTTCAGTGGAGTGGAGTCTTGCTGAGAGAAAGTGGAAGAGTGAAGAAATAAACACATCTAAATTATAATTTAGGTTACATCAGGAATATAAGAGGAGTCAGAAGAGAGCTGGGTTATAGTTTAAGGGTAATGTTGGGATTAATATGGAAGAAAATTATTTATGTGAGAATGAGACCATCCTAAGCAGGTGTTTAATTTTAACATAAGCCCTGTTTTAAAGCCTTCGAATGACATATTCTTCTCCTTCCTTAGGTTTCCTCATTTGCTTTTTAGCATTGAAGCAAGGTGCACTTAAGTGCTTACAGATTAAAAAAAAAAATCTTGGTAGTGAATGATCTTTTCTTTTTTAGCATATGCCTTTAAAGCGTGTAGACAGTCAATTTAAATCATAGTTTTTGAATCCCAATTTAATCTGGAGGAGTCATCTGGAGTGCCCATTTTTCATGTTTAGAAGTGTAAAATAGACAACCACTTTACTTAAGCAGAACTGAGTATTCTAGAGTGCAGGTTTTATGGACATAGGTGTCCTGTGGAATCTTGTTATTGACTATTCCAAGTCCTATAATTCAGGGGAATGTATTAGCAAACACAAATTCAGTTTTTGCATCCACCTTTTTCTTTGAGAAGACTCTGGTTATGTTGCTTCAGCTAGTTCTAAACCCATCCTTAAACTGAAGAGAACCAGAAGCTGAGGCATTCCGAGTGTTCACCCTGGCTTATTAGGACTTTGGTTGGGTCGGTTTCTAGACTCATATTTTCAGTTATTTTCAAGTGGCTGGAAGAAATAAGGAGACTTTTATTTCAGTTACAATTTAAGATTCTAGGTGCTGGTAATTGATTGATTCACCCATTGAATTGAATTGAGATATATTATCTTTAGAAAAAGAATTATAAAGACTTAATTATATATGATACCATATTTAGAATTTATATAATTTACATTTCATCTTTTAAAAATAACTACCAAACCAAGTTAATGGTGTTACTGACAAAGTCTTTATAGTTTAAATTTGATGTTGACCTTTAGAATTCTCTACTTGCATAGATAATCTTCCAGTTAGTTAATGTGACATCATAACTACATATTATATAGTTAAGTACTGTGTTAGGAATTTTATGTAAATTATCTCAAGTCTGCAAAAATCTTGGTGGGGTATTATTCCCAGGTTTACATGTGAAAAAAAAATGAGGCATAGAGAAATGACTTGTCTGAGGCTTCCCAGATATGCTAGAATAAGTCAAGCCCATTCTTGGGCTTCAGTCTGTCACCTGTTGTACATTTTCAAAATGCCTTTTACTTCTAATATCTAGTAGCTATCACGGTGATAATTGATTAACTAATTAAAGGGGTTAATTGTTCATTGACCGGCTTCACTTGAATGTGAGTTCTTTAATGGCAGAGACAATGCCTATTTTATTCACACTTGCAACCCTAGATCTCAGTACAGTGCCTGCTGAATAATCAATGCTCGACAAATATTTACTCAACAAATGAAGACTGACTTGGCATGACATAACGGGAGAATGTGGAACTTAAATGTAAATCCTGGTTGTCTTCTTCACTGATGGCTTACCACTTAACCCACACACTTAAAATTCTATGCTTATTAACAGCCAAGAGTGGCAATCAAACCACAATATTTATTTGAGTAATATGTGAATATATTTTAGCCAACTCACCTAATTGTAACACTTAATCATTCCTTGATACATCATGAAGATTTCACTTTAAGTCAAATTTATGAAGGACAAAGTGAAGGATAGGAAAAAGCTAATTTTATTAACTATAAAGCCACACAATTTGAATTGAAAGACAATTTAAATATCATCCGAATCATAATCATAATTACAGTGTGTGGAATCAGGATTTCTTTTTCTGCCATATTTCTAATGTCTGGCGAATGCCAGTTACACAGCAGGTATTCAGTAAGTTTTAGTTGCATGAATAATACATTTTATAAATGAGAAAAGATGCCTAGAGAAGTTGTGTGACTGGCCAGCTTATGGTGGATCTGTAACCAGGGGTCTCCTGATTCCTAGTCTCCTGCTCTTTTCTTTAAATTAAAATAACATCTAGCATTTGCCTGGAATATTTTGCAAAATTTAGCCTTTACAACAATCTGAAGATTAGTTGTTATTTTACAGAGGATAAATTGAGGTTCAGCAAAGTTAAAGGTATTCTCCAGATCAGTGATTCTGAAAGTGTGGTCCCTGGGCCAATAATACTAGCATCACCTTTGAACTTGTTAGAAATACAGATTACACGCCCCATCTCAAACCTACTAAATCAGAAACTCCAGGTAGGGTAAGTAGTAATCCATGTTTTAATAACCCTCCAGGTGATTTTTTATTGAGGAATGTGATTGTTATGGTTAAAGTTTAATTCGATAGATCTAAACCTAGTATCATGGAGAATAGATATGAGCATGGTAGGTTAGAAAAGGGGAAAGTACAGTTAAGAAAATGTTAAACTCCTTTTCTCTATTCTCCCTCACTCACAAGAGCCCCCTACACATCCATTTTTGCTCTCAAATATATCTGCTGACTTAATGCTTCTTTTCTTGGTTTTCCTTGTTTCAACATTCTGAAAGGCCAAAATTGTTCTTCACAGTATTTGTAACATCAAAGGAAGATTGTCTTTAATCCCCCCCCCCTTTTTTTTTTGTCTTTTTGCCTTTATGTAGAGCCGCACCCGCGGCATATGGAGGTTCCCAGGCTAGGGGTATAACAGGAGCTGTAGCTGCCGGCCTATGCCACAGCCACAGCAACGCGGGATCCGAGCCGCGTCTGCGACCTACACCACAGCTCACGGCAACGCCGGATCCTTAACCCACTGAGCAAGGCCAGGGATCGAACCCGCAACCTCATGGTTCTTAGTCGGATTCGTTAACAACTGAGCCACGAAGGGAACTCCCAATCCCCCCTTTTTTTTGCTGATCAAAAACTTTAAGGCTATCTGGGTAGCATAACATTTATAGTGGAAAAATGTGTGTTGAAGGATATACCTTAACTCTTCAAGAAAGTGGAGTATGATTATGATTGGTCTAATAGAAGTTGGTGCTAGTGAAGTCTGGTTTGTAGCATCAGTTTCTCTCTGGACCAACTAACTTCTGCCTGTTACAGTTTCTTGGAATTCACCCCTCTGTGAATCTGGAGTGTAATTCCCTGGATAATTAAATAGTTCAGATGAGTCAGGAAAGATTCATGGTTAACTTTAAATGCATTACTCATTCTAGAAAATACCCCCAAAGCCCAGGTGATGGTTCAAAAACAATTTATTTCTACATTGACATCACAGACATATGCTTCTGTTTCCTGTAGTTCCCCTGTCACGTTTTGATACTTAAATTAAAATGGCACTCCAGAGCCTTTTAAAATGGACTTTCCTTCTGAAGCACCCAAGAGAGTGAAAATGTGTATGTATGTACAACTGGGTCACTTTGCTGTGCGGCAGAAATTGATAGAACATTGTAAATCAACTATAATATTTTTTTTAAAGGGAATAGATCTTCCTGCTCAGAACTTCAGAATGTGCAAGATGCTGGACTAAAACAGTCGCAGAAGTTATTGTTTTTGCTTGTGAGTTCCTGCTGGGTTTTCTGACAGGATCCTTATTTTGCAACTGTGACTACTTAGGCACAACTGCAAACCCAGTCATGCCCAGACTGGAAACAGGTCCTGTCCTTGTGTAAGATGAGTTGAGGAAGCTTCAGTACTAGCATTTTCTAACTACTGTTCATTGGACCTGACTCTGTGGCACCCTTCTTTTGTCTGGGCTTCATGTACCTGGAACCCAGTGTACATATTAAGCCCATTCTTACAATATCTCTTATCTGGTCTTCTTGCACATGAGTTTTTCTTTTGATAATGTGGTTGTTTCCACTCTGGCTTTATTCACTGTTCAGTCATTCATTCTTTCATTCACTCAACAAACCTACTCTCTATGCAAGATACAGTGTTGGAAACTAGGCCTGAGGTATGATCTCGGCAACCCAGCCTTTTCTGACACTCTGGTTACAAGAGTCCTGCCCCTAGACTTCAGCACCCTGTGTCCTCATTCTGCAGTGTACGGTTGCAGGCGTGCCTGCCTGGATCTACTTCCCCAGGGCTCTATATTCCAGCACCTGCTGAAACACCTGCATTCCTTCTTGCAGGGCCTCATTGATGGCACTCCGGGTTTGGCCATCAATGTACTAGTTATCTCTGTGCTTTCCCTGACTTCCAGCTATTGCTTGCAGCTGAGTCCATTGCTGCTGCGACTGCTCCCAGTCTACACTTTTCTCTCAGAATCTCCATCTGAGAGAAAAGGATGGGTTTTACCACCTTCCTCTAGCCACAACTTGCTTTGGATTATATACTCAGAAATCAGCGATAGAGTTCCAGTTATGTGCCAGGTGCAGATGCAGGACAGAGGGATAAGATATAGATTCCAGTCTCAGGAGACATCACAAATACGGTAGATATCATCTTACCCTCCCCAGTTGTGAGGGTAAGGAGATATTTCAGTTGTAGGTACTTGAGATTTTAGGGGGAAAATAATGTTACAGAGGGGTTAAAGACAAGCCCTTATAAATCTCTGTATCATCTCTGAAGCACAGCCATCAAGACAGCGTGCTAAATGAAGAGAGTATCAGTGACATTTTTCACTTCTTAAATTACTAGTAATGGTTGTGGTACAATTGATTTCCATTTACTGTCTCTTGCTCAATAGAAATTTCTCAGGGTCTTTCTCCCCAGCCATTTCAGTGAAATGCCCATAAATTTGCTTTGCTTTGCTGAAGATGATATGCATATGAAAGGAACCCCCCCCCAATCTGGTTCTCCATCCAAATGTGCAGTGCCTTTCTGATTTCATGATTTCAAATTGTTGACTCCTGCATTCTTGGTCCCAGAGAAAACTCCCCAAAGCACATGCCATCAGGCCCCTCTCACACAAATATCACTTCCCTCCTTCCTTGCAGCTGCAGGAGTGCCATTTTAAGGTCCTGGTTTATGTCTCCTCAGATTCCCTTATTTCCTAAAGCCTCAAGGCAAAAACCTTTGTTACTTCCATGCCATCTGCTTTACTTTACTTTTTTTTAATTCCTAACACCCAATTTCTTCTTTTTCTAACTATCCCCAACAGGAGTGACTCATAACTCTTATACAAGAGAACTAAAATTCTTGTGGTTGGGAAAAACTATAGAAAGTTAAATCTACATATACTGAGGTCCCTTGTTTACTAAAATTTAAAGTAGGGGCAGTTCACTAGTGGGGAGGGATTACCTCGCAAAACTAGAGAAAACGAGGAGTTATCTCATTAAAACAAAGATTTTTTGCATCTATGCAGTGAACAGCATATTAACAAGGTCTAAGGGAGTCCATAAGGAGGATCAACCAGCAAGAAGTAACTGATTCTGCTTGGGGAGACTGAGCAGAGATAGGGAACATTGAAACTGACTCAGAGGAATTTACCCTGCAGAAAAGAAAGGAAATCTGGGAGTTCCCTTCATGGCTCGGTGGTTAACGAACCTGACTAGGATCCATGAGGCTGGAGGTTCGATCCCTGACCTTGCTAAGTGGGTTAAGAATCCGGCACTGCCGTGAGTTGTGGTGTAGGTTGTAGGTGCAGCTTGGGCTGTGGTGTAGAACAGCAGCTGTAGCTCCGGTTGGACCTCTAGCCTGTGAACCTCCATATGCCTGTGGTGTGGCCCTAAAAAGACAAAGAAAAGAAAAGGAATCCCCTTCTAGGGAGATGTGCAACATGTATAGAGGCAGGTGACATTTATCATAATTTGTACTTAGAAGTAAATACATTGTAACAATTATTATTAACAAGGCGTGTGGTGCTAAGTATGCTACAGTACACAGGACAAATTTCATAACATGAATTCATCCCCCTAAAATATCAGCATTGCCTCTCCTCTGGAAGGTAAATCCCATGAGAGGTAGGACCTAGCCTGTCCACCCCTGTGTCATCAGGACCCTGTGTGGTTAGAAGTAGAGTTGGTACTCATCTAACATTTGTGGAGTGAATGGAGGCATGAAAGAGATGGGAAAGCATTTGGGGAGGGAAAATAAACATTCAGAGTTAGAAGTTAGGGTATAATTGAGGAGCAGCAGGAAAATAAGGCTGTTGAGAAGATGAAGAGAAATTAGGAAGGGCATCTTGTGCCATCTTAAGGAGGCTTCTTTTAATGTGTAGTCCATGGAGAACTACTTCATGGAGGGTTTTAAGCAGGAGACTTATGCCATCTAATTCAGTTATTTTTTTATTTTATTTTTGCTTTTTAGGTCTGGTCCTGTGGCATATGGTAGTTTCCAGGCGAGGGGTCGAATTGGAGCTGCAGCTGCCAGCCTATGCCACAGCCATAGGAACGTGGGATCTGAGCCACATCTGCAGGCTACACCACAGCTCATAGCAACACCAGATACTTAACACACTGAGCAGAGCCAGGGATCGAACTATCATGCATACTAGTTGGGTTCGTTACCAGTGACTCTATTTCTGTATTAGTGAGTGACCAGGCAGTAGAGGAGAGAGCCTAGAGGCCAGGAGGTCACTTAGAAAGTCATTGTAATAGTGCTGGGATGAGGAGGGTCTAACCTAAGGCTGACGCAATGAAGACAGATGGAAAGAAGAGGGCAGATTTGAGAGAAACTTAAAATTTAGAATTCTTAGGACTTGGTGATTAAATGTAGAAAATAGGGGAGAAGTCTCTGCCTTGTGTTGTTAAGTGGCTATTGGTATCATTACTTAAGGTGAGGAAGACAGGAGAAGCAGGATTTGTGTGTGTATGTGTATGTGTGAGCTTGCCTTTGTAGATTCATTAAAACATTAACTTATATCAGTGTACTCAAAAAACTTTGGATTAATCTCCTAGGCACTAAGAATATCAAGACAGATAATTCCAGTTTTTAAGAAGCTAATGTGCTCAAAGCAGCACCATTCTCAATAGCCAAAAGGTGGAAACAACAAAATGTCTATCAGTGGATGAGTGAATTAGAAAACTGTGGTGTATCCATACAATGGAATTTTATTTAGCCATAGAAAATAATGAAGCAATAATGAAGTAATGATACATGCTTCAGCACAGATGAACCTTGAAAGTATTATGCTAAGTGAAGGAAGTCAGACACCAAAAGTCCTGTGATACTTATTTGTGGTGACACTTATTTGAGATATCCAGAATGGGTAAATCCACAGAGACAGAAAACATATTAGTAGTGGCCCAAGGGCTGGGGAAGGGGCAATGGGGAATGGCTTCTTAATGGGTATGGAGTCTCTTTCGATGATGTTGGAAATGTTCTGGAACTATATAGTAGTTTTGGTTGCAAAACACTACGGATGTACCAACTGAATTTTACAACTTAGTATGGTTGATTTTATGTTATGCTAATTTCACCTCTATAATTTTTTTTTAAAAGGAAGTTCACAGTCTCATGAGAAAGACTAGTAAAAATGTGGCAAATCAATGTGAGCCATCCATAATTGTCTCAAATAATACAAAATGTTCTTCAAGCTGAAGAAACTGTCCAGAAAAAGCCTCAATGGCTTTGAAAGCCCATAGCAATAGCAGGGAGCAAGAAGGAATTTAAGAGGCCATTTGCTCTATTTTTGTAGTCCTGATTGCTACACTTCATGTAAGGCTTAATGGAGTTATCCTAGAGACATAAAGTGGTTCCATCAACGTCTTGTGACCAGTCAATGGCAAAGGTCTGAAATAGTTCAGTTCACCAGTTCTTGGAACTTTAATCTTTTCCTTCTATAGACTTCATCTCCAATGTATTTGTTGAAAGTAAAGTCAGAGAATGATAGTGATAATTCAAAGAATTACAAATAGAAAAACAATTGTTTGAGAAATAACAGTGGAAACTCATGATGCCCAAACTTAAAATTGAATGGCCTTTAATGTTTTAGACAAATTTCCCAAAGAACATTAAGTGATCTCTATCACTTAAGTAGTTTTTAGAAAATAAAGCATGGGCTAAAAGACGTGCTGAAGTGAACAAGAATCAGCAGAGTGATCTCATAATTAACTGGGGGTATTTTCCTAATTGTAAAATAGGAATGTATTTATACCCTTATTTTCTACACATCTTTTAAAATATAGAGTATTTTTTCATATATGTTTACAGTATCTTCCAAATATGGTAATGAAGAGCTGGAATCACTCAAGAGTTAAGATAGCTCCATCCCTCAATATTAGAAGAACTATTACTTGACCCACCTCCTTCTCTAGTGAATTATTTGTCCATTCATTCAGCAAACATGTATCGAATAATAGGCACTGAGGAGAGAAGGATGCTAAGATGATAATTGTCGTAAAGTTGCTCATAATTTAGTGGAGATGTGTGAGAGAGAAACGAAACAGTATGAGAGAGGTCTTTTGTGGGAAAACAGAAATAAGATATCCTATTTTGTCTGAGAATATTAAGGTAGATCCTCAAGAGGAAATGATGAGTCTTGATGTGTTAGATTGGCAGTGAATCAAATAAACAGGAATATGTAAAAGCAAATCAGCGCTGTTCACGCAAGTTATTTATTCATTCATTCATTAAATATTAATTTCATGCCTATCTCAGGCACTATGTCATGTATTGATGATCTAAGGTGAGAGAGTTCCTGCTTCATGGTCTTATAGACTGGCAAAAAAGATAGGCATTAAACATGTCTACACAATAAACCATAATGAATCCTCTGATAAGATATGTGAGGTGCTATGGCAGAGGCCCTGACCCAGCCCCTGGACACAGGGAAGGACTCTGAGGAAATGACAAACTCAGAACTAAAATGATGTCTTAGGAGTTCTCGTCATGGCGCAGTGGAAACGAATCCGACTAGGAATCATGAAGTTGCGAGTTCAATCCCTGGCCTCACTCAGTGGGTTAAGGATCCGGTGTTGCTATGAGCTATGCTGTAGGTCACAGAAGCAGCTCGGATCCCATGTTGCTGTGGCTGTGGCGTAGGCCATCAGCTACATCTCCGATTAGACCCCTAGCCTGGGAACGTCCATATGCCGTGGGTGCAGCCCTAAAAACAAAACAAAACAAATAAACAAACAAAAAAAAAAGAGTTGCCATAACAAATACTATGACTGAGGACTTAAAAAACAGACATTTACTGTCATAGTTCTGAAGGTGGGGACATACAAAATCAAGGTGCCTACAGATTTGGTTCCTGGTGAGAAAACTCTTTGGGCTCACAGATGGCTGCCTTCTTACTGTGTCCTCACATGGAAGGGGAAGAGAGAAACTTGGGTCTCTCTTCCTATTTTTTTTTGTCTTTTTGCCTTTTTTATGTGGAGCTGCACCCATGGCATATGGAGGTTCCCAGGCTAGGGGTCTAACAGGAGCTGTAGTTGCTGGCCTTCGCCACAGCCACAGCAACGCGGGATGCGAGCCGCGTCTGCAACCTTCACCACAGCTCACAGCAATGCCAGATCCTTAACCCACTGAGCAAGGCCAGGGATCGAACCTGCAACCTCATGGTTCTTAGTCGGATTCGTTAACCACTGAGCCATGAAGGGAACTCCTCTCTTCTTATTCTTGAAAGGATACTAATACCCTCATGGGGGCCTTATCCTCCTGACTTGATCTAAACCAATTACCTCCCCAAGATCCTACTTCCAAATGCCATCACGTTAGGGGTTAGGGATTCAAAATTTGCAGTTTTGGGGTGGTACACTAACATTCAGTCTGTAACCAATGAGTGCCTCTTAGCCGAAGGAAGGGAGATGGGTGAGGTAGGAGTTGAGTCCATAGAGAGATGTTCCAGGTTAGCCAGAGAACGATTAGGGAGGGCCTTGACAAGCATCTTAAGGCCATCATAGCAGCAGTGAGAATCCACTGAAGAGTAACTCAAACAGTAACCCTAACCCTCATTCTAATGCCAACCCTGATCAGATTTTGTTTAGAAGGACAATTCTGTCTGTGGTCTCGAGAATGAATTGGAGAAGGGTGACAGGAACATGGCCCATTAAGAGGTTCTTCCAGATGAGAGATGAATGGCAGTGGGGTATGGGATGGCAACACCAGGTGTGAAGAGAATTAGGTGGATTTGGGATGTGAGAATCAGAAAAGGGTAGGACTACCAGTTTTCTGCCTTGTCGTAACATTTCTGAGACAGAGTATCCTGGCAGAGAATGGATCTGAGGTTTTGAAAATTATGAATTTTCTTTCAGGCATGTTGTGTTTGAAATATCTGAATATAATTTCCCATGGCTGGAACATGTGGGCTGCTTATGGTAAAGAACCTGAAGAGAGGCAGAGAAGTAGGCAGTATCCATGTCATGGAGGACAAATGTGTATCTTGTAAGGAATGGAGAACCATTGAGGGATTCTCAGTAGGGCACACGGATATCTTAGAACAGTTATTCTGTCAGTGGGAAGGATGGATCCTAAGGAGCTGATATTAGAGGCAGGCAGTTAAAATGCAACTATATCACATAACATGGTGGTGGTAGGTTGGATCAGAGAAGGAAGAGGAGAATCATTTCAAGAATAGGTTCATAGAATTTGTTCATAGAATTTGTTGAGAGAATATCAGGATTAAGGAAAGAATTGTGAGTGATTCCTAAATGTCCTTTGGAACACTGAGTGGATGATGTTGTTAACAGAGGTAGGAAAGGTAGGGGGAAAGGCAGACTTGTGAATTTGAACTTAGAGTGTGAATTTGCACTTGGTGTCTTTGAGATATACAGGACATCTGCTGACCAACAGGCAACAGCTGCTACTTTCTGTGACGTCACCTTTGGTAACCTTATAATGCCAACTTATTTCAGTTTCTCTCTATAACTCCATTCTTTCCCTTGGTCTGTAAAGATGAGCTTCCTCTTCTTTCTGTACACTATTTCTCTGTGAAGACTTTTTATCAAGGAGATAACTGAATATCAGCACCCTACTGTAAGCACTACCGCTAAGGTTTGACTCATACTGTGAACTCAGTGTTAGTCTTATATATACAACTAGTTCTAGATATTTCTATCTGATGTTTTGTCATTTTCTTTTCCTTTTTTTTTTTCTTTTTGGTCTTTTTAGGATCACATCTGCGGCATATGGAAGTTCCCAGGCTAGGGGTCCAATCGGAGCTGCAGGTGCTGGCCTACAGCACAGCCCCAGCAATGTGTGATCTGAGCCGCATCTGCAGCCTACACCACAGCTCAGGGCAACACCAGATCCTTAACCCACTGAGCAAAGCCAGGGATCGAACCTGCATCCTCATGGATGCTAGTCGGGTTAGCTAACCGGTGAGCCACAATGAGAATTCCTTGTCATTTTCTTAATTCAACATACTCACATCTAAGCTTTCAAAAATTCTTTCTTTATGTCCAGAATCCATATCATTTTTCCTGAATATCTTTGAGCACTAATGTTCTCCTAGATATACACATCTGAAACCTCAGGATCATCTCAGATTCTCCTGTAGTCTTTGCTCTCCAAATTTAGTCAATCGTAAAATACTGATTTTTTTCTCTTAAAGATGCTACTTATTTTATCCTTTCTTATATTGCTATCCCTGATGATCTAGTTGGTACAAAGAAAAGAAAAACATTTATTAAGACCCTACTGTGTACCGGATGGTCATAGTGCTCATGGTATAGTACCGCTGGTGAGACAAATATGTAAACTAACAAATACCATTTAATATGGCATGGACTCATTGTGAAGTGCAGTGTATAGTGGAGGCACTAATAATTAATTCAACGCTGAAGATCAGGGAAACATTTACAAGAGAAGAAAAACCCTAGCCGTGTCTTGAAAGCAAATAGAAATGGTATGGTGGAGAAGAAGGGAGAGATGCAGAGGTAGGGAGCAGAGCATGAACAAGAGTGTTGAAGCTTAGGAAAGATATGTGATGTGGAATCTACCCTCCACAGTTAGTATGAGTAGAATACAAATTATGCAGCAGGAAGTGGCTGGAAATCAGGTTCAAAAGAGACAAGACAAGTCATCCTAAATAAGGAATGCATGGTGCTACACCCAGATTGCTCTCCAACTTTCAAGTTGCTTTTGATGCCTCTAGTCTCTCCTTCATGTACTAAAAAAAAATTTACTTTACTTGGTATTTAGAATGAACTTTCAAAGTTCATTGTCATGTGTAGGACCCATTTACTCATCACAAGAACCCCTTGAGGTGGTAGCAAACTGAAATTAATAACTTCTTAATATCAACAAAGCCAGATTTAGACCGTAGATCTTCTATATAAGACTGCCAAACGCTTGCAATACGTAGATGCATTTTGTGTATTTCTGACAAACTATCTTTTATACAAAGCTAAGATTATCATTCTATTGCTCAATATCTTTTTATTAGCTCCCTGTTATCTTATATCAGCAAGAAGAGCCTCTACGCTTGCTATTTTCAAGGCTCTCCATCATTTGAAACAGTCTTACATATTTAATCTGATTTTCTACTGCTCAAGAAAATTTGCCTTTGTGCTTTGGTTATCTATTGGTGCCTAACAAACTAGCCCCAAACTTAGAGGCTTAAAAAATAAATTGATTTATGGACTGGGGAATTCAAGTAGGGTTTAGCTGAGTGATTATCATGTTCTACTTTCTATTGAGTGAGGTCACTCAGGGTTCAGCTGGCAGCTGGTCTGGTCCAAAGGGTCCAAGATGGCTTTGTTCATATATCTGTTGCATTAACAAATGACTGAGAGGCTGGGCTCAGCTGGGACTGTTGACAGAAATGCCTACATGAAGCATCTCTAGCACAGCAGTCAGTTTTCTTATTTGGCTCCCACAGAGAGTATTCTAAGAGACTAAAGCAGAAACTGCAAGACTTCTTCTGTCTTAGCCATGGAAATTATACAGTGTCACTTCTGCCTCATTCTTTAATCATAAAAAGGAGCCCTAGTGGCAACTGAGATTCAAGAGGATGGGATTACACCTGGGTATGATTACCTGCAAGCATGGTTTATTAGGGAATAATTTTGGAGACTAAAAAGCACATTTAGCTTTAGTCAAATTCTCATTGATGGTGTATGCGCCATGTTTATTCTTGTCTCTGGATTTTTACCCATGTTGATCTTCCCACAAGGTTCCATTCCACCTCTTCTTTGACTTACCTAAATCTTGCTGATTTTTCAAGGATTGTTCAAGTCTCATCTTGAGCATTTTGAATCTTTCTCTGAATACTCTCTCTCTCTTTTTTTTTTTTTTTTGGTGTTTTTAGGGCCACAACTGTGGCATGTTAAAGTTGCCAGGATAGGGGTCAAAAAGGATCTGTAGCTGCTGGCCTATGCCACAGCCACAGACAGCAATGTGGGATCCGAGCTGCGTCTGTGACTTTTACCACAACGCCAGATCCTTCACCCACTGAGTGAAGCCAAGGATCGAACCCTCATGCTCCTGGTTACTAGTCAGGTTCGCTACTGCTGAGCCACAACAGGAACTCCTCTCTGAATATTTTGTCCTGAAATATTCCCTGAATTTAAAATACAGTATTATTTATGGTCTGGCAGTAGGATTAGAAAGGAGACTGGGTGGAGTTATCTGGGTGGAAGAATCACCAGAGCTGGATACCTGTTTGCATGGGATAGTGATGGGAGTCAGTCAGAGATGTGGTAGCTTCAAACCTCAGTACATGAGTGGATTGAGCTACTATTTACAGACTCACAGAACACCAGATGAGCAGTGGGTTTGGGAGAAAAGATTAATTCCCTTTTGAACATGTTGCTTGGGCAGTGTGTAGAAGAGCCAGGTGAAAGGGTCTTGCAAACAGTAAAGGGAAAGGAATGGAGATGGAGAGAGGTCAGAATTAGAGAGATCTGGGAACTTCCTGGTGAGGAGATGCTAGTTGAAGCTGTGGGGTTGAATAAGCTTGCCAGAGGAGAATTTGTGGAGATGGAAAACAAAACAGCCAAAGGCAGATTCGGGGGGAATTTTTGCAGTATAAAGAATATGAAGGTCCAGAGAAAGAACAAAGAGATAGGAAGAAACCTGGGAGAATGCAGAGCTCCCTAACCCAAAGGAGGAAGGCAAAGATGGCCAAGTGGTAAGGCTGAAAATGTGTTTAAGAGGCAGAGGATAGGAGTTCCCGTTGCAGCTCAGCAGCTTGCAAACCCAGCTAGTATCCATGAGGTAGAGGGTTTGATCCCTGACATCGGTCAGTAGATTAAGGATATGGTGTTGTTGTGAGCTGTGGTGTAGATCTCAGATGTGGCTCAAATCTGGCGTTGCTGTGGCTATGGCGTTAGCCAGCAGCTGTAGCTCCCGTTCAGCCCCATCCTGGGAATTTCCATATGTCGAGGGTGTGGCCCTAAAAAAAAAGATGTCCTTGTCAGGCTTGAGGAATGTACACTGGAGGTTGGACATGAGTGGCAGCAAGAAGTCCAGATGGGGAACACGTGTGACAGTCTCCGTTATTTATTTATTTACTTATTTACTTATTTTCTTTTTTGGCTGTACCTGAGCATTTGGAAGTTCCTGGGATCGAATCAGAGCCGCAGCTGCTACCTATACCACAGCTGTGGCAAAAAAAAAAAAAAAGAGAGAGAGAAAAGCAGCAGAGGATAAATATGACCAAGTGAATTTTATGCGGAAAGGGGTCACTGACCACTGATCTAGGAATCATGAGAACAAAAGCGAGACTGTACCTCATTTAAATTGGCAATGGGATTAGGAAGTAGGAGTAGTGTGGGCAGAATGGCCACTTATTCAAGAAGTTTAACAGTAAAGGAAAAATAGGATATCCTCGGCAATAGAACTACAAATAAACTACGATCACTGTTCTTCTATGATGGTCATTTATGGGAGTTGCGTGCATGCCTGCGGGCATGTGTGTGCATGTATGTGTGCATGTGGGGGGGATGGATATGGCTGTATACATGTAGTGGTATTTTCCAAGCCAAGTTCACTGGAAGACCAGTTACACTTCTTAGGGCCCCGAACCAGACTTAGTGACTGAGAATTTTTAGAGGTGGGTCCCAGGGATGTACAGGTAAAAAAAAGCTCACAGATGGAGTTCCCTGGTGGCTTAGTGGGTTAAGGATCTGGCATTGTGACTGCTGTGGCTCAGGTCACTGTTGTGTTGTCGTTTTGATGCCTGGCCCAGCACAGTCAAAAAAAAAAAAAAAAAAAGAGCTCATAGACACTGACTTCAGGGTTTTGGTATATCTGCTATATCCAGGGACCTTGGGGTTCAAAAAATAGTGGGTATCTTCCTTGGGGTAGAGCTAAAGTGGAATTAGGTTTTTAAAATGGAAAATTGTGAAAGGAAAACTATAGTAAGAATTCAAGGTGTAAAACTAAACATAGAAGACAACTGAATATCTCTAAAGACAAACATTTCAGTCTGTGTACTTGATAGTTTTTTTTTTTTTTTTTGTCTCAGCAAGCAACGTGGACAATGTAATGAAAGTCTGTCTTCAGATTTCTAAGCCATTTTCCTTTTCCTCTTTCTTTTTTTTAAAACTGGGCTGGGGGAGGAGGGGGAGGAGGGTAAAAAGAATGTGGGTTTGGGAGGCCAGTTAAAACTCAGGAATTATTTCAAACCAAACACTTTTTCCAACCATTTCAAGTCTGAAAGTCTGGATATTGGGGGCAGGGGAGTGAGGAAAACTTTGTGGAACCATTTGTCATTTCCTGGGAGGCACCCTGTCCTTAACCCTTAAGGGAACAATATTCGAGTATACATACTTCTGGGATTTGACCAAGAGTATATTCAACCCTATCCATTTTCTTTCTGTATTTCAGACTGGTGTTTTCCTAACCTATACCTCAGGAAAAAGAGTGGCTTTCCTTGAAAAAGAAGCAAATAACAGTGCCATTTGGGGATGTCAGTGAGACCAACACTATTGAGTGCCTTTGTTTTCACATTTTCTTGTGAAAACACACACACAAACAGCGCCACATTTTTACTAGCCTTATTTAGATATAAATTAATTCGTAGTATTATGTGGCGTTTATGATTTCAAAGGAATCTCTTTATCAAAACGCAGTGTCTGGCTTCAGTTTTGAACTAGTATGCCAGGAAAGGGTTACAGGGGCCTGTCTCTTCTTGATGTATAACAGCTGGTAAGAAAGCACAGCCTCTCCCTCAGCTCAGCTCAGTTGTATAAGTAACTCAGGGCCATCACCATCCCCCACTACCTTGCTTCACTTGGTAAAATTCCTTGTGAAAGTTGAAATCCAGTGGTAAGCAAAGGAAGCAGCTTTGGCTCATTAGTGTTGGAAGGACTAAGGATGAGATTGCGATAGCTTAAAAGAAGGTTTTAATGCAACAACTGGTTTGCAGACTCCAAGATTCATGGTTGGAGTATTGTTCCTGAAAAGGAATAATTCAGGATAAGGAATAGTCTTGGCCTTATTGAGAGCCTGAGCTAGAATTGGAAGCCCCAAACCGAAATCGCCATCAAGTCTGAAAGCTCGGCATCTTCAATTATGTGAGCACTACTTGGCAGCTTTTTACCGTACGGGACTTACAGTAGGTAACAACTTCCATTGTCCCTCTAATCAGTGTCTTACAGAACTGAGCTTGCTCGCTACAAATAAACAGGGACACAAAGATGAAGTGACCACAAAATGGCACACCCTTGGGTCAGCATAATAGCCACTTAGGTTGTGGAGAAATCCACATGATTCATGAGGTCCTTAACTAAACACATTAAGAAACTATATATTACATTTTCTCCAAGTCAGAATAAGTACTTTAAATAGCAGTCGGAAAGGAGAGGTCGAAATGTTGGTCTCAGAACGGACTCTCTCTCTCTCTCTCTCTCTCTCTCTCTCTTTCTCTCTCTCTCTCTCCCTCTCTCCCTCTTGCTCTCTCTCATGAAGATAAAGTGTCAGCGTGTAACCCTCATCTTTTGAGTAAAATTAAGCCCCCAAGGAAATAAAAGCAACTCATTTTTCATTTAAATCCAATCATAGCCTGGGTGGATCCAACACACTAAAATACTCATGTGGACACCACAGAACTGATTTAAAAGATAGAAGGGGGTGGGGGGGGGAGAGCACAGACGTTTTCTAAACGGATAAATTCCGCTACAGAAAGGGACGACCGGTTTCTGGGATGGAGGCTGAAAGCAAGTGCCCTCTGTGAGGGCGCCTCTGTTGAGCCACGCTGGCCTCTCCCTGGAAGGGAGGGCTGAGGCCACAGCTGGGCTGGGCTCCAGCTGGTCAGCTATGTGGCAGTGCTGCTATTGTTGAACAAAATTCTTTCCTCATTACACATCTCTCTTCTCAATTTAATAGAAAGTACAGTTCTTAGACTTTTTCTCTTCATGAACTTGAAGGAAATCAGAAAAGTCCTCATTTAACAAGGGACTATTTGCTGAATCGGTATCTTGAAACTGCTTTATATGAAGTGATTAGAACACAGAGAAAAGAAACAGAAACTTGATCAATCCTGTAGGATGAATATTCATGCAAAATGCATAATTTACCAGTGGAGAGGTCCGTTAGGGCTGACTGGCTCTTTTTAATGGACTCTAATTCTGTGGCGATTTGCTTTAAATTGGTTGTGTGAATTTAATGATCAGTTTAATATTGTTCCTAATCATATATGTTAAGGAAAACTTCTGGAGCTGGAACATTAATCTTTTCTGGCAAATTATTCAAATCTTGGCAAGAACAGAAATGAGATGGGGTAACATCCTCTTTCAGCCTCATTTCTTTTACCTGTAAATTGGGGGTGATATTTTCTCAGCCCACATACATAGAATGATGAACAGAACCGTTATTTGTGAATTCACCCATTGCTCTGGAAAATCAAATGAAAAGGCTTTGCATATTAGAAATCAGTGATTCTCAGCCGGGGTAGAGAAGTTACAGGATGATGGTAGTCACTTAGTATTTTAACTTGAAAAAGACTGTAGCCATATTTTAGGATACCAGTTCATAATCTTCCCCCTCAGTTATAGGTTCTGAAGCTTCTAGTCCCTGGTTAATATGGCCCCAAATAAGATCGAATTTTGTATGCTCAATTATCACTGAGTTGGCACTCTTGTGTCTCTAACAGCTTGGAGAATTCAGGCCAAAACAAAATCCAAAGCAAAAATAAATCCTGTTTTTGCCAAAAGCCAAACTGAAAAAAAAAATAAAGATGAAAAAAAAATGGGACCTGCAGCCCACATTCTCTAGAGCACTGTGGCTGTGAGTGTCTACCCAGTGACTCCTACGGTGTGGCTTCTAAATGGGTAGAATCAGAGTCACGTGGGAAACCTGTCAGAAATGGAAGTTCTGGGCCCCTTCCCCAGACCTACTGAAACAGAATCTCTAGAGGAAGGCCTAGCAACCTGTGCTTTAACGAGCCTCCAGGTGACTCTGGCGCACACCCCAGTTTGAGAACGCTGCTCTAGTCTAATCCCGTGGGCAGCTGGTCACGTCACCTATTTGAAAAATTACCACGATTGTTGTCTCTTAGCCTCCCCCTCTCTCGCCTTCTAATCCCTCCTTCGCATTGTCACTAATTATCTTCCTACAGTGCCATTTTAATTATATTAAATGAATAGAAACCATCACATTCCTTCTCTCAAAATATCTCGGGGGATCCTATTACCTACCACATGTTTATACAGATATTATAGCTAAAAGGAATCCTCACTATCAAGCCAACCAACTAGTTTTACAAAGGAGACCTCTGTGGGGCAGGGAAATAGAATGGGGAACCCTGGGCAAATTCGCTGATAAGTCCTGGACATCAAGTCAGCACATTTATATCTGGTTAGAGTGTGCCTGGAGGCAGCTTTGGGGAAAGGGAGGGAAGGGAGAAGAGGGAGATGCCAGGAAAGCAAGCCAACCGGGAGGTATGTTTAGAAGGGGCAAGAAATCTCAGATGCAAGCCTACTGTTTTTTGTTATTTGGAATGGTCAGGCCCTTTTTTAATTTTCTCGGAACTGGCTCATGGAGTATATTCTTTTGCTAGATTTGCCGTAACAAGTTACCACCAACTGGGTGGCTTAAACAGCAGAAATTTATTGTTTCCACCTCCCGGAGGCTGAAGTCTGAGTTCAGGGGGTTAGCAGTTTGATTCCTTCTGAGAACTATGTTGGAAGGATCTGTTCCATGCCTCACTCCTTGGACTGTAAGATGGGCTGTCTTCTTCCTGTGCCCTCATGTCACCTTCTCTGTGTGTGCACCTCTGTCCAGATCTCTCCGTTTTGTGAAGATACCAGTCGTATTGGATTACAGCCCACATTTAATGGCCTCCTTTAAATTGGTTATCTTTGTAAAAATCCTGTCTTCAGATAAGGTCACCTTCTGAGGTCCTGGGGGTTCAGGTTCAACTTACAAATTTGGGAGGATTACTACCTTCTCCTTTGCCCTTGGATGGTCCGCTTCAATGATCCCAAAAGGAGTGCTGTGAAGGAGAATGGTGAGGGGCACAGGTGCCATTCAGAACAACCGAAAAGAAATTTTCCCCACCTGGAAAGCAACTCTAGTGTTAACTTATTCTAGAAATGAAGCATTCTGATGCTGGAGTTTCATTTAGAGAACTGATCTGACATCATCATTTTGACAGAAGAGTCCACTGCTGGCAAGAATTCTGTCCACTGTCACAAATCATATCAGGCTTCCGATTTCAACTCCTGTGCTTTCAAGTTTCTACGTGCCTAAGAGTTGAGGCGACTGGCCCAAGGTCAGGCAGAGCTAGGACCACCAGACCCAGTTCTCCTTTCAGAATTCTGTGCCCTTTATGGCTAGTGCATCCTGCTTAACTTTCCAGACTCATCCTGCCACCTGAGAAAACTGTGTTACTGTGAACCCTCGAAGGTTGCAGCTTCTTTACATCAAAATATTCTTCCCCCACATTTTTAATGTACAATATTTGCTTCATATTTGCCTTAATTTGTTGTTTGTTAGCACTCTCATAATACTTGGTATAGCAGGGAAAAAAAAGGACCAACAAGTCGTTTCCGGTCAAAAGTCATCCATTTCCTGGAGTTCTTGTCATGGCTCAGTGGTTAACGAATCCAACTAGGAACCATGAGGTTGCGGGTTCGATCCCTGGCCTTGCTCAGTGGGTTAAGGATCCAGTATTGCCATGAGCTGTGGTGAAGGTTGCAGATGTGGCTCGGATCCCACGTTGCTGTGGTTGTGGTGAAGGCCAGCAGCTATAGCTCCTTTTAGACCCCTAGCCTTGGAACCTCCATATGCTGCGTGTATGGCTCTAGATAAGGCAAAAAGATAAAAACAAAAC